>OZ010600.1:29514851-29527351 GCA_963932145.1 Acanthosepion lycidas | reverse complement strand
ACACACACACATACACACATCCTGCCTTTTATAGATAGAGATATATATATATAATATGGTGATTCCAAGCTAGATCGATGAAACAGTTTGTATTGTATGCACTGAAAAGAAAAATAAAGCTATTTTATTGCTGGGTGAAGGCAATTCAGTATAGCCGTTGGCATTCGTGACTGGTTGGCATATTAACTTTGTTTGTCACACGGACAAGGAGAGGTAACATGGTTTCTATGCATCAGTGGACGTGTCTGTCTCCATTCAATTGACGAAAAGCTGAAAAGAATTCTTTTATATACATATTAATATTTTTACAGTACGTTTCGCCCTGTACAAGAACCGGGGGTTACCCCAGATAGAGTGTTATGTTAACAGGTAGTTTGTACAGACAGGAGGGAAAGATAAAAATGTATGTATTATTTTCTTTCATAATGTCATGTGTTTCATATGTCGACATATATATATATATATATATATATATATATATATATATATATTATAGTGTGCAGCTTATATTTTATATCATAATGAAAATTTATACAAAGAATTAACTAGTAATTTTAATGGGATTAATGGCGAAATCACTTCGCTAACAAGACTCAATGAGACATTAACTTACTAGCAATTCCTTGAATAATAAGATCCTTATATTTGATTAGTCGTCAGATGGGAGACGCAAACCAAGTAATTTCCATAATTTTAAATTAACATCGTCAGGGCGCAATTTTCCCATATATAGGCAAACACTAATACGAAATATGTGTAGAGCGAAAGATGTTTTTTTTTAATTATTCTATTTATTGTCAGTTGTATATATATATTTGGAGCGTGTGATGCCATGACGCTAGACTTCTTGTTCAAATAGATCAAGTGAGAATTTTGTTTGAATGTTGAAAAGTTATAAATCCAGGAAATTTTCTTGTTGTATGTATTTATCTATTAAAATTAAATTGACTTTCTATAATCCAATTAGTACAGTAATATATATATATATATATATGGAAAATAAAGCATAATATTTTTTTAAAAAGATCCACATTACAACCAAAAACGTTTGCGATTTCTCTCTTCTTTTTAATATACACACTTTTCTCTCGTTGGAACTACTATAACCTCTTTCTTTTATATATATATATATATATATATATATATATATATATATATATATATATATATATATATATATATATATATTATGAAATGGACAATGTCCGCCAATTATTTTAAGACATTTTTATGTTTATACATTCTTTTTATCGATACAAATATTTAAATAAATGCTCTGTTTATAATAAACAGTATTAAACATTTACCGGTCTGAATGTCCGAGAAATTTTCATAGAAAATATTCGTCCTCCGACAGGAATCGAACCCGTATCCTATACTGAACCGTAACTATAGCCTAACGTGCCATAACCGATTGAGACACAGAGGATTGTTCGGTTAGCAATGTCGATTTTACTGCTTTTAAACTACAATCTTCCATGAATCATGATTTTACTTAAATATTTGTATCTATCAAAAGAATGTATAAACATAAAATTGTCTTAAAATAATTGTCGGACTTTGTCCATTTCATAATGTGTGACGTCATTTGTTTACATTTGAATACGCTTTGAGCAGATATGAATGTACGTGAGAGAATCATGGAAGATTGAAGTTTAAATACAGTAAATTCGACCTTGCTAATCGAACGCTCCTCTGTGGCCAAATCGGTAAAAGCACGTCAAGCTAAATGACGGTTCCGTATAGGATGCAGGTTCGAATCCTGTTGGAGGACGAATATTTTCTGTGAAAATTTCTCGGACATTCAGGCCGGTAAATGCTGTTTAATACTGGTTATTATAAACAGAGCATTTACTTAAATATTTGTATCTATCAAAAGAATGTATAAACATAAAAATCTCTTAAAATAATCGTCGGACTTTGTCCAGTTCATAGTGTGTGACGTCATTTGTTTACATTTGGATACGCTTTGGGCAGATATGAATGTACGTAAGAGATTCATGAACGTCACATGGAGGATTGGTTTTTATATAAATTCCTTTAGATTATCTTTGATGTGTCATTCCCTTCAGAGCGTAGGCGATCATGACTCTCCACCTCCTCCAGTCGCTTGTAGCTTCAGTAAGTTTTGTCTTTTTCTTATTTCTCGCAGACTATGTTGTACCCTCCACTTGCTTAGGCCCATTAAATGTCACGCGTTGCAGGTTTGAACCACACGTGAACCGGTTTTTCAACGTGATACGGCCGTAAGCGTAAGACTGGGATAGATATGAGCAGAGTGAGATAGACATTGCATATACATGTTTGCACCAATTGCATGTGGAAGATTTTGCAAACGCAAGAATTTACCTCGCTACTATTTTAATCAGGAAGCAAGTAGATAGATAGATAGATAGATAGATAGATAGATAGATAGATAGATAGATAGATAGACTAAGAAGAAAATAAGAAAATGTGTAGACACATATATAGGTAGAAAGAGATGAATAGAATAAGATAGATGAGTAACTAGCTAAAATAGATAGATAGATAGGAACAGACTGACAGACAGATAGATAGATAGATAGATAAGAACACGATATGAAAATGTGTAGACACAGCTCGTTTCATAGCTAGAAAGATTAAGATAGCTAAGTAACTGTCTAAGATAGATAGATAGATAGATAGATAGATAGATAGATAGATAAATAGATAGATAGATAGATAGATAGATAGATATAGACAATTAAGCAGACAGACAGATAGATAGATAGATAGATAGATAGATAGATAGATAGATAGATAAGAACAATATAGGAAAATGTGTAGACTCAGCTCGTTATATAACTAGAAAGAGATGAATAGAATAAAATGGATAGGTAGATAAGTAACTAAGATAGATAGATATGAACAGATTGAGATAGATAATGAACAGACTGTGACAAAAAGAAAGAGAGAAGGAAAGAGAGAAGGAAAGAAAGAATGAAAAAGAAAAAGAAAAAAAGCAAAAACATCCTAAGCTCAAAAGTGAAATGTTGTTTTCCTCTAGAACAGTTCTTACTTCTGTTTCCTTTTATTGATCTTTTATTTTAATAATGTTTTTTTTTTTTTCTTTTTCTCGCGCCCATTAACCTCTTGTGTGTTAGCGGCTTTATTGCTTTGCTAGGGGTGAAATTATTAAAAACAAATGAGTTACTCCTCTTGGCTAGCAACATCTATGCCTTCATATCAATAGCTTGTTTTTTTTGGGTGGGGGTTTGTCTCAATTTTACTGTTCTTTTTCCAATGATGGCTCTGACATTTAAATTCCCATAGAAAATTAACTGTTGAATAAAATTCATGCAATAGTTTTAGAGAACACGAAACAACGTGGAATTTTAAATAAAAAAATTAACTGAAATACATCTATTGTCAATAAAACCCGGCAAAAAGCATGCGCAAAAAGCATGCGCAGAAAGCATGCGCAAAAAGCATGCGCAGAAAGACGTTCTACATGCGAACGCCTACTCGTCTAACATGATATACTGTCTATTTTTTCAAAAATTTTTTCTTACTCAAAGAAGTACATTTTTTTTTTTTTTACTCAAAGAGTATGCAATGTCTATATCACTCTGCTCATATCTATCCCAGTCTTACGCTTACGGCCGTCTCACGTTGAAAAATCGGTTCACGTGCGGTTACGGAAGAGGTGTATATACGCTTACGCATGCTTCAATATAATAAGAATCCGTGACGGTTCGCATAAATACGTAGACTCGTATATAAACTGTCTAGAGTGGTATTTGCTGCTTTTAAAGGTGGTTATTTAATCACACTTTAAACTATAAGACGACAGAATGCTTGGTCAAAGATGAGCCTAAAATACAAATTACAGGTCCAGAATACTAAAATCAAGCATGTAAAGAAATTTAAATATATTAAAAATCAGGCGGTCAGTTAAAATAGGCGACCATGGTTTCGACCTGACGGTCACTTCGGGCGATACTTTTAAAATAACCACTTTAACACTTTATTTCAAAAAACTACAAAGAATCCTACAGAATTACCTTTAAAAAGAACAACCTCCCCCCAAAAAAAACAGGCAGGGCATTGGGTGCTATGGAAAGGTAGGGGAAAAGAAGGTTTAATAAAAAATAAGAATGGAAAAGAAACGAGAAGGCGAGTGTATTATAGATGTACAGAGTAAAGCAGGAAAAAAGATATGTAACTTAATTGTTATAGAGGGTGGAGATGGTAGCGTGTCTAAAGAGTAACAGTGGAGTTTTATATTAGATTTTTTTAAACGGTTTCATATTAATTTAATAAAATTTTTTATGTGAGGGTAAGGGCTTAAAATTTCGGATTTTTTGTTTAAAAGATTGATTTTGATCCAGGAATGCCAAAATTGATAATATCTATCTATAAAAGGAAGGATGTGTGTGTGTGTGTGTGTGTGTGTGTGTGTGTGTGTGTGTAACGATTGCACGGCCGCAATTTTCGACGGATTTGTACCAAAATTTACATGCACCTGCTCCAAGTCAGTGCATTTCCCAACTCCCATCGAGAGTGGAAATAAGCGATTTTTTCATCCTTCTATGGCAGTTTTCATGTAGTTTGCATCGATTTTCTACTGGCCAAAGTGAAAGCCTATAGCTGGCTGCCACGAATAGGCAGGAAGATTCTATTGGCCAGCGTGAGAGCCAACAGCTGACTGACACGAATGTTAATTAGCATGCTAACATGCAAAAAATAATCGATAGATGCATTCGTCACAAGTGGGAAAAATTTAAATCTGCATGGCACTTTACTGCAATTGGCTCATTCGCTTGCTTAAACTCAACGTTGATTCTGATTCCGCAGAACTGGGTTGCGTGTGAAAAAGTATTTGTTGTCAACATTCTTTTTTCATTCGGTTTTTCCAGTTACGAGTCCTTTTTTAAAGCTGATCGTTTTGTGTTCATTTTGTTTAGTTCTTTTTTCGTAACAGATTTAATGTTTAGTATAGAGCTTAGAAAAAATTCGCAATGTGAGATAGGCAAGAAGTAAGGCATGTAGCAACATCAGCACGGCAAAGGACATTCCTTTAAAGGCAAAGAAGGGCAAAAATATTTTAAGTCAAGGGATAGCGATTGCTGTATGAGTCGTACGATTTTTGAATCAAGCACTGGCAACGCCGGGCCATGCTGCTAGTAAGAAATAAATATACTTCATTATACTGTAATACCCGTCGCATTCATATTATTGTGAATTAGGCTTTTCTGCTCTCCCCACAATTAAGTGCAAAAAGAGTGGAACTCTTCAATGTAATGAGAAGGAAATGAGAATTTGCCAATCGAATATACGTCCAAACTTTAAGGCAATCACTAAGACTCACCAGGCTCATATTTCTCATGAACACAAGAATGAATAAATTTAAGGTATGTTTCATTTTATATTCTTTTTATTGCATTATTTCTTTTCTGCAATATTTGACTTCATTATAAGATATTTTTCGGAAATTTATATATAGTGCGCCTAAAATTATTAGTAGCATTTAAAGTGCCCCCTCACTTCAAAAAGTATGAGAATCAAATGTTGGTCTGTCCCTTTTACTAATGACCATGAATTTGACTTCATTATAGCACATTTTTCCGAAATTTATATATAGTGCGCCTAAAATTATCGGTAGGATTTAAAATTATTGATGGGATTTGAAGATTTAGAACTTCAAATTTAGAAGAATTAGAGATACAAAATCAAATACAATATAAATATCAAGTAAGTGTATTAACAGAGAACGAAAAGTGCGATACTGAAATCCAAAGGCCCATTTGGAACGCGAAAGATGCCTTCAGAATGCTAAGCAGATTATTAAGAAACAGAAAAAAAATTTCCAAAGAAACAAAGAAAAGAGTATTAATATTACCGCCCTTAAATGGCAATGAATGCTGGCCAATCTCATCGCAGATGAAGCGGAGACTTGGAATGTAGTTCTACAGAAGGATGCTGAGGATAACATGGGCCGAACATATGAGCAATGACGAAGTTTTAGCGAAAATGTAAACAAAATGGAAACTTGCACTTAAGATCAGGAAGAGTCAGCTGAAATTTCTAGGAAACAGAATGAAGAAAAAGCGCTTGAAAAATCTGATACTCAAAAGACAAGAGGGACAGAGGAAAACAATACATGACCTACTGAGTGAACTTGAGCAAATGGATGGTGAATCAAGGTTTAGGAGAAATAAAGAAAAGGCAAAATTTATAAAGAACTATGAAAAAGAAGAGAATGGCGAGAGCGATGACGTCCTGATTCGGCACAGTAAATACGGAGAGAATACGTTCTTGGACTGCATTTTTTCACCTCTACGATTTTTTATCTTTTCTTTCTCCCAGAAGATTTCGAATGCTTAGGCATATACTAATGATTCCCAACGTGGGGCTGATGCCCTACAGGTGGGGCATGGTAATATTTTGTTGGTGTATACGTAGGCTGTGCACCCTTCAGCTTACTATACCAACAAAATAAGGGGACAATTCGAGAATGAGTTATTAACAGTGAATTGTTTTCTAGTGAGTCTGAGTGAGAGTGTTAATGTTAATGAATGTTAATACATACGATGTATATACCGTGTGCATACATAAAAATATTTTGTGCGTATGTACGTACATGTGTAAGTGGCACACGGGGTATTTTCCATCTCCCCACACACACGTATCTCGGTCAACAAATGAGAGGGTGTGATGAATGTCACTGGAAGAGCCCATGTTTCGTCGGCCATTCAGCGCGTAAGGAGAGGACGTGATGCATGTCCCTGGAGAAGCTTATGTTTTGCCGGCCAATCAGCGCGTAAGGAGAGGGGTTAGTGCATGTCACTGGAAGATCCCATGATTTGTCGGCCAATCAGCGCGTAAGGAGAGGACGTGATGCATGTCACTGGAGAAGCTTATGTTTTGCCGGCCAATCAGCGCGTAAGGAGAGGGGGTAGTGCATGTCACTGGAAGATCCCATGTTTCGTCGGCCAATCAGCGCGTAAGGAGAGGGGGTAGTGCATGTCACTGGAAGATCCCATGTTTCGTCGGCCAATCAGCGCGTAAGGAGAGCGGGTAGTGCATGTCACTGGAGAAGCTTATGTTTTGCCGGCCAATTAACGCGTGTGAGCATTCAGTTTGCTTCCTTCACGGGAATTGCAGTAAAATTTTGAATATGCAAGAATTAAATATTACAGGTGGGGGGGGAGACACCAGAATTTTAGAAAGCCGAAAGTGGGATATTGCCCAATATCGGTTGGGAACTACTGGCTTATACCGAGGGATCTCTATGAGAGTGGAATCGATTGTTTCATTGAATTCTCTTCATCAAGATGTTCATCACATACATATGGTTACATAGAACACGCACTCCAGGCATTTATAATACCTTAAAGAGGACGCAATATAACCGTCTATTTTTTTGAAGTTGTGCCATAATAATTGTTGTGTAAACGGGCATTTTTAAGAGGAAATGACAAAATTCTCAATAACAGCAATAATATAAACAAGAACGGAGCAAAAGAATATGGAAAATGTAATACAAGACAAGAAAATAAGGCAATAACAAAATAAAGCAACAATTATACAGTAAAAAAAAAAGAAACAGTTTTCAAACGGGATACAGTCATATGGTTATAACCTACTGACTAAAAGTCAAAAAGAAAAAAAAATGTGTTGATGAAACCAAGACTTGTCTATTTTTATTGACTAAAAAGAAATCCCAGCCTGCAAATATCATACCCCAGAATTGGTTATAAATTCGCGGAGGTCGAATTTTAGCAGACATTCCCAGGGATTGACCAACAGAATGCTTTCTTTTCCATTTCCTCTCTTGACGAACCTTCTGCCTCTGGGCGGAGAAGAACCCAGACGAGTCTATGTCGAAGGGCAGAGTCTCGTTAGACAAACCCGTCCACGTGTATACCGGGGTTACGGGTAATTTGTGTCCGAGTCTAAGAGATCAGAACGCGCCCACGTTTAAAACTGGCCTTGTACCACATCTTGCCTTGTGGGCAGGTTGGTAAATAGAGACATTCCCAGAGATTGGTTTTAAACATGCAGGGTCCAATGGGTCAATTATCGTCATTTTATATTTTTAATTTCGCGCATGCGCATTGTTTGTTCTTGATCCGTTCCCAAGTATTTTACCTGAAAAATAAAGATTATATATATATATATATATATATATATATATATATATATATATATATATATGTGTGTGTGTGTGTGTGTGTGTGTGTGTGTGTATATATATATATATGTGGAAAATCTATAAAGGATATATATATGTGAAAAGTGTGTGCATATATATATATATATATATATATATATATATATATATATATATATATGAATATATTATATATATTATTATTTATATATCATATGCGCGGTACTTTTAGAAAGCGCTCAATATCAGAGATAGAGTTAACATATTTGGCTGGATTGATGTGAGTTTGTAACCCTGGGTTTCACGCTTTTCGCCTGCTATCTCTGGCTACTTCAAGATACTGAGTGCGATGGGTAAATTGTCGCCATTATATATTTTTAATTTCGCGCATGCGTGTTGCTTGTTTTGGATTTTGTCAACTGAATAGTATAAGTTCAGTTGAGCACCGTCTTTGGGAAAGAAAATAAAAAACACCAATTTATTCCGCCAGAAATTTGGAAACGGCATGCTGCACTGCTTAGTATTTACGCCGGAAGCACCAAAACGAACATTTCAAATTTTTTGGGGTGTCAATCTGAGGACAGTGCAGAGGATTCGGAAAGAGTTGGATGAGTCTAATGGAGATTACGAAGATCTTGGGAATAATCGCTAACATTGCCAATGTTATGCCTCCATTTATCTTCTTACAGGGCGTCAGATTCGACATGGAGGCCTACGCGAAGTGCCTCTCGGCCAAGAGGATGGCTGCTTGAAGATCCTATATCTGGCAACAGGACTCTGCACCATGCCGCACAGACAGGAGAAACCAATCATGGCTGTCGGCCAATTTCTGCCACCACATCAACCCTTATATCGGGCCACCTAATTCGCCAGACTGCAAACTCCCTGATTATTATGTCGATGTTTTAATGTCAAACGTTTATTCTAATTTCACCCGACTCAGTTTGTTGAAGTAATCCACTAACGATATCCAGAGAAGGCATGGGACGTGGAACTAGAATAATCTACTCTGGTGGACGAATTAAAGGATTTTGTTCGAAATTCAAAACTATATCAACTGAAGAAAGCCAGAGTGTACAACAGATGAAAGGTCATGAATATGAGAATAAAGAATGGGACAATAGTCCGAACAATGTACAGTGTAACCTGGATATAAGAGACCCGGATATAAGAGACCCTGATATAAGAGAAAGCCGGATATAAGAGAGATTTTCTCTGGTCCCAAATTAGAGCCTGTACTTACCTAAACAAATGTAGACCAAACGCGGATATAAGAGAAACCCGGATATAAGATACCTCTTCTCCGGTCCCGACAACTCTCTTATATCCGGGTTACACTGTATATAGTGTATATTAGTTACAATATCTCATTTCAGAAATATAGACAGATAGTCTTTTATTTTACTTTACTTTTAATTAAAAATTTCCATTTTTTTTAGACCTTTTCTTGTTTTAACATTTTTTGTTTTTAAATTATATTAATTTCCTAGTTTTTATTGCCTTTTTTGTTTTTTATTTTTTATTTAAATTTTACTCTTTATTTTTTGTTTTATTTTTTATTTTTATTTACTTTTAGACTTTATTTTTAGTTTAATTTTAATTCCTCCATTTTTTGGCGTTTTTCCTTTTTTTCTACGAAGCAATTTATCATTTTCTTTCTTTCTTTTTGATTTCTTTCTTTTTTCTTTCTTCCTTGCTAGCTTTCTTTCTTTTCTGTCTTTCTTTTTTCTTTCTTTCTTTCTTGTTTTCTTTCTTTCTTGCTAGCTTTCTTTCTTTTCTTTCTTTCTTTTTTCTTTGTTTGCTTCTTTCTTTCTTTCTTTTATCTTTCTTTTTTCTTTCTTTCTTGCTAGCTTTCTTTCTTTCTTTTCTTTCTTTCTTTCTTTCTTTCTTTCTTTCTTTCTTTCTTTCTAGCTTTCTTTCTTTTCTTTCTTTCTTTCTTTCTAGCTTTCTTTTCTTTCTTTCTTTCTTTTATCTTTGTTTCTTTCATTCTTTCTTTCTTTCTTGCTAGCTTTCTTTCTTTCTTTTATCTTTGTTTGCATTTTTCTTTCTTTCTTTTATCTTTCTTTTTTCTTTCTTTCCTTTTTCTTTGTTTGCTTCTTTCTTTTATCTTTCTTTCTTTCATGCTTTCTTTCTTGTTTTTTTTCTTGCTAGCTTTCTTTCTTTCTTTCTTTTTCTTTGTTTGCTTCTTTCTTTTATCTTTCTTTCTTTCTTTCTTTCTTTCTTTCTAGCTTTCTTTTCTTTCTTTCTTTCTTTCTTTCTTTCTAGCTTTCTTTCTTTTCTTTCTTTCTTTCTTTTTTCTTTGTTTGCTTCTTTCTTTTTTTTATCTCTTTTATCTTTCTTTCTTTCTAGGTTTCTTTGTAGCTTTCTTCCTTCCTTTCTTTCTTTCTTTCTTTCTTTCTTTCTTTTTCTTATTTTATTCAACATCCCGAGCGAATTAAATAGAACACCTCGTTTGGGACGGTCGTCAACAGAAAATATATCTACTCTTGGCAGGAAATATAATGATTTTCAAATAAGCCTTTATTTGTTGTTTCCCTTGGTTGTCCCCGAGTGCCCTCCTCGTTTGTCTGAAGTAGACAGGCACCAACATCAAACACCAAACGCCGTTACTCTTCAATAAATCAAATAGTCAATAGCTGCAAAGGCGGTCAGCAAGCAATCAACCATTTTCATGACTTGTAACGTCATCGTTCAACTTGCCAAGTCAAACAAAATAAGTCGCTTGAATTTAACTTGCGTGCTGTCGTCTGCTCTGTTTATATGAAATTCTTTCTTTTTCTTTATCTTGTTACTTTCGATGTAAGTTCATTACGATTTGCTCAGAGGAATCGGAAACCTGTGGAGAATTGCAATAATGAGGCCCATTGGGACTGGGGAACCGTTTTTAACTCTATTGTTGCTGTCTAAACAAATGTTAAGTCAGGAAGGCTGACCCTATTCTTTTGAGCGATAACAGATTCTTGTAAAAGATGACTTTTATGCTCGGGAAAACCTGTGGTTGTACCTTCATCTTTGCACTAAAGAGGGAGGGTCGGTGAATCCCAATAACAGTACGACAGTGTGGGCTGGCCAATTTTTGTCATTGGTTCACATGTATGCCTATGGGTACCCCACGTTAAAGCGAGCATGTGTCTCATCCTACCACAGTGGGGAGGTCGGCAAATACCGACTTTATCTACATATGAATCAGGTTTATCAATTTTATATTAAGAATATATTTATGTACACACACACACACATATATATATATATTAGGTTGGTGCAAACATAATGACGTAATAATGTCGTTTTTTGACGTTAAAAAATATGTCAAAAAACGACAATATTACGTCATTATTTTTGCACCAACCTAATATTTTTATTTCCGGAGTTGTTTATTCTGTTTTGTTTTTGAATTTTTAGGTCTGATGAATTGGACCGTATTTACGATTCCAATGGAATAAATTATGACCATGGAATATTAGTGTTTAAGCCTTTTTATTATATATATATATATATATAAATATATATATATATATTAACAAATATAGATATTATCCCGCACAACTAGCGTTGAGGGATAATATATATATTTATCAACATATATTTAATAGCTCTGTTATCACATCGAGCACTGTTTTATTAACACCAGCACTGTATGTGATATATATATATATATATATATATATATATATATATATATATATATATATATATATATATATATATATATATATATATATATATATATGTGTGTGTGTGTGTAAAACTTTGCTAACTAGACGCTTCTTTGTAGCTTCTTAGTGGCTGATTAATGTTACTTTCAGTATCCAGACTCCAGGTTTTTCCGGCGGACCTGACCATTCCCTCTTCCGTGGGTATCAGTAATTTAATGCTCATATTTTTCGATTTTTTCTTTTTTATATATTTGTCATTGGTGTAAGATTTTTTCATATGTTTTGTGTTCGTGTGTGCGATCGCGCGCATGCGCCCGTCTGCTCGGACTTGCGTACGTGTAGTGTGTCTTAATCATTTGATCTTTTTTTTTTCTTTTTTCACTTCACATTCGCTCATTGGTCTTTAATCCTTTTTTTAAAAAATATATTTGATGGACGCTTCCGTCAATTTCGACGTATGAGCACCTGACAATCGACATGTTTGTGTCGTATGTGACACTTCAGTTTCACTAATTAAATGCATACAAGTCCACATATGGTGCAACAGCGAGGATCTAGGGACATAGCCACAGGGATATTTGCTGACGTTTTTGCCGTCGTCTCTCGTCTCTTAGACGGTCAATTCGACTGATTTCTAAATTGCTTGTCAGTCTTTGCCGCTATGGTACAAATATCTCCAGTTACTTCAATCCAGGGAAAGTCCCTCA
>OZ010600.1:29484851-29509851 GCA_963932145.1 Acanthosepion lycidas | reverse complement strand
ATGCTACTTGCGTTCTGTGAGCAATAGAAAAAAAGAATAGAAGAAGTCTTTCACGTCTGTTTCAGTGAAATGGAAAAAAGTTTGTCAATTTCGAATCTTTTCATTTGTACCCCCTTACTTCTTAAAATAGCGACCAGAATTCATATTTATGACTTATTGCAATATTTTGTTAAAGTTGTTAAGCAATGCGATAAGGAAAATTTCTACTGATATTTATTGTCGCAGAACTCGCCCTGAGCTTATTCAGTCATTAAGTGAAGAATTAAGATTCATCAGTATATTTAAATAGAAAAACCGTCAAATTTTAACGTATATTTCCAGCTCAATGCAAGTTTTCGTTGAAGTTGTTTCAGTTATTTTCACGAGAGAAGACCATACGCTTATGCAACTGTTTTAAAACTGAGAAAAATTTGATTTCTTTTCTTTGGAGAAAATATTTTTCTCTAATAAAAAAAATTAGAATTCATAGTATTATATAATCATTGATTACAGTGTGATTAACACACGCCGCTGAGTGTGAAATGTTTCTAATTTATTTGTTTGAAAATAGAAAAAATAAAAATAAAAATAAACGAAAAATATATGTCTTCTCCAGAGAAAAAAAAATTTAATACGAACGTATTCTGTTTCTAAAGCAAAGATGTTTACACTTATGATCTTCCTTAGTGAGAATGGTCAATGGCTTAAAATGATGAAAACGTTACCTTCATCGAAAGGTTAAACAATCCTTTTTATGCATGCAGTTACTTACAAAAGAGTGTGAACGAACAAGCAAGAATGAAAGAAAACAGACAACATTTTAAGAGACATTATTTTTCTCATGAAATTAGGCGTAGCATTCAGAAAGTCAAATACGGCGCATGCGCACCGCGGGCAGTCGTTTGTCCGTGACTAATGTACAATGTCTAACTTGGGAAATTTGTTGACAGATCGTGCCGTTCATATTTTGAAGGCAAATTTTACTAAATCATATTTTAAGAAATATCTAATGCCTATTCTACGGTGTTTTTAATTATATTATTTTAAAATATATCTTCTATTGAAAAATAAAAAAATAAAGATACAATAATAGAGAAACTATTTAAAAATATCTTACAAAAAAATTACAAAAATCTGGCCTCGTTTTCAGATTTCACGAAGAAATAAAATTCTAATGCAAAATAAAACTCTGCTGGATAATATAATTACAAAAAATTAAATAAATAAATTGAAAAATAACAATAAAATAAAAAATTTAAAATTTAAAAATTATATAAAACCTTCGTGAGAAAAATAATAATAATATTCTATAAAAAAAAAGTAAGTAACTTTGAAATATTTGATAAAAATTGGAATTCGATTTCAAATTCTACTAAAAAATAAAATTCTACAAAAAATTAAATTTTACTCAAAAATAACTCTCAAATGAAAACAAAAAAAAATCACCTAAAAAAAAAAATTGCTAAATCTACAGAAATCTAGAAAGACCATTAAAAATAACTTATAAACTCTTAAATAAAATTTAGCCTCGTGTTCAAATAAATTCCATTAAAAAATAAAATTTCGCTAAAACATTAAAACAATCCTCAAAAAATAAAATTTTTGTAAAACCATAAAATTCTACTAAAAATCTTACTAAAATGTAATTTAAAAAAATAAATTTTCATAAACAAATAAAAACTTCTGTAGTGAAATATAAGAAAAAAAATCCTGTAAATATACAAAAAATAAATAATAAACATTTTCTAAAATTCTGGATTAGCTTTAAAACAAATTTCGCTAAAAGATAAAATTTCACTAAATAGATAAAATCCCCCCGCATAAAAAAATAAAGAAAATCATTTAGAAAAATAAAATTGAATTTTACAAAGAAGCAGAAAATACAGGGTGGTCCGAAAGTCTTGTCGCACTCTACACCATATAACGAACGATCTATGGGGCATTATCAAGGAGAGAGTTTCACATGAACGATGCCAAAAGACATATCAGTTGAAGGACGCTGTTTGGAGAGCCTTTGCAACAATCAACAAAGCACAGTTTCGTAAAATATCACACAGGACATGGCGCCACATCATTTTGTGCCACGAAAATGATGGCGTTCATACAGACTTTCTTGATGTGTGACAACGGCAATTAAAATGAATAAACTGAATCCAATACATGTGTTCTGTATTACTGTATCACTTATTGTTCTATTGTTCTCATTACTTTTTGGTAGGGGCTGACAAGTATTTCAAACCACTCTGTACTTGAACACTTTATTAAAATCTGACCCCGTTTTCAAATACCACAGAAAAAAAAACCCAAAAGCACTAAACATATAATTGAAAAAACAAATAAATAAAAATAGCATAAAAATTTAAAAAAAAATAAATTTCCACAAAAAAAAAAAAAAAAAAAAATTATACTCACTTTCATGAAGAAAAATATACGGAAAAAACAAACAAAAATCCTAATATGCAATTATGCTGTTTTAATGTTAATATAATGTCAACGTCGGACGTTTCGGCCTAATAGACCATCTTCAGGACATATACATAAAACATAATTAAATTTTAGGAATACGTTTTCACAACATCGCCCGCGTGACGACGACGTGATCATATTTAAACGGAACGCTGATCTTATAAATGATTTCAGTTATCTATTTGGATTGGTCTTGCTCTTATGTCCATCGTCTTTTTCATGTTGAATTGAATATGGTCTAATGTTAATTATGCATTAGGAATATGTCCTGAAGAAGGTTATATTAGACCGAAACGTCCGACGCTGACATTATATTAACATTATAACAGCATAATTGCATATTAGGATTTTTGTTTGTTTTTTCCGTATATTTTTCTTCATACTGTCGGATCTATATCCATATATTTGCTTACTCACTTTCATATAAATTTCACAATAATTAAAAACTATTTGCAGATTAAAAATTAACTTTGCATTTCATAAATATGGCCGTGTGGCTAGAACTTTCGATTTCTGAACACGCGACCCCGCTTTGAATCTCCTCGTGGACAATTGGATATATATATCATCGACGTAAGCTGATGTGGCTTTCATCTTTACCCGTAGTTGGCGTCCAGCTAGAGGGCGTGCAGTGCTCAGCACTCGTCGACTCTGGATGTTCCCGGACAATAATTAGCCCAAATCGGGTGTGGAGGAAAAAAATGCGTGGACGTTATGACTATTAACGGCGCATCCCAAAGTATGCGGCATATGGACTGTCACCATCTGTACAGAAAGTGGTGACATTGCCGTAGTTGACGTACTGGTGGTGCGGGAAAAAACCCTCGGCTACGACCTACTGATTGACATAATAGCCCTAGGCAGCGTTATGATCACACCAGCTGGAAAGTCACTGCTTGGTGGAAGACACGAATTATGCGCAGTTATCTCTATTGAGGAATCAGACTTTTGTGTCGCATATAACAGACAGATTCGACGTACGGTTGATACCAGAATTTGATGGACCGTCTGTCGGCGAATGGCTCGAGAAGGCAGAGCGCGTTTGCTAATAATGCAAAATAAGGGAGCCAGAGGTTAACTGGAGGAGCATACGTGGTGTGCCAGCAGCTCGGAGCCGACTCAAACTTAGACGAGATAAAGCGCGCCTTCTATAAGGCATTTTGTTATGGGATCTTACCCATAATAATTATAATAATAATGAGCTATAATAACAATAATAATAATAATAATAATAATAATGATGAACTATTCCATACTTAATAAATACTGCGCTTCAGGAGTAGGCAGGGAGTCAGTAGTTTAAGTCGAGTCAAGAGTCGAGTCAGAGGCAGTCCGAAACAGAGTCGGGTTCAGACAATTACTGCAAGACATTGGAATAGTGATACTGGTCAAGACTACATTGTTCTCTCTACTAAACCTGATTGTTCATATTATCACTTTCTACTTCTCTGTATATATTCCTGTTTTGTAATATATCTATGTTATTCCATACCTGTGTTCGCGTTCTTCTTTATTGGTTCTACCTTGGACTATCACTGCGGTACAAGAAACCGGACCATAGCACATTCGTAACATGGCAACAATTTGTTGGGCGGCGATTTCGACCCGGGGAAACTGTCGATGTCTCCCTAGCCAAAATAGCTAGTTATAAAGTTAATATGGTAGCTAACGTTTAAAACAAAGCAAGCAAATCGCAAAATCCAGAAAAAAAAATATAAATCCAATGTCCAAAATCCCAATGCACATAAAAACCGCATCGTCCAACTGTCACACTTCCAAACGCTCCGATCGTATTAAAAAAAAAAAAAAAAAGGTAGCGTCACACATGCGTAGTGGAGCGATTGCAAATGGCCGCTCCTCAAACCACTCGTGACATCGTCACTTCCACGCTACGTCGGTCAGGTTGGATTTGCACGCCAAGCAGATACATGTCCTCTTTGCCCGGTGTGGTAACTGTATTCTCTCACGGCAATTATTTTTTTACATAATAAGGGTTTAGTGATACAAGTATTACTAATTAATCCGTAGGTTAGTAGAGCGCAGTTGAGTAATGGATTGCGACTGAGAACTCTTTTAAATCACAGTCTTTTTTTTCTTTGTCTCTCACACTCTCTCTGTTTCTCTATTTTTTGTGACACTGCCTTTCTTTCTCCCTTTAGATAACACTCTCTCTGCAAATTTGTTTCCCTTTTACACCATCTTGTCGTTTTCTTTCCTTTAAAGAAAACTCTCTATGTATCTTTCTCTCTTTCTCTTCCATCACTCTCTCTCTCTCTTTCTCGATCTCTCTCCCTATATATATATATATATATATATATATATATATATATATATATATATATATATTTCCCGCTTTAAATTCACAGACTTTGTCTAGTTTACACTACATTCGCTATGTATCTGTCTTCCACTCTTTTATATCACACTCACCATTTTTCTTTTTTTTCCTATCACACACTAGTTGTCTCTGTCTTTCTCTCACTATGACTTTGTTTTCGATTTTTAAACCGCGATCTCTCTTGCACTATATATATATTAGGTTGGTGCAAAAATAACGACGTAATAATGTCGTTTTTTGACGTTAAAAAATACGTCAAAAAACAACATTATTACGTCATTATTTTTGCCCCAACCTAATATATATATATATATATATATATATATATATATATATATATATATATATATATATATATATATATACATATATATATATATTGCTAGTAATACCCAGTTGGCAAAAAACTCGGATACCAAAACTTGTAAGTCTATCAAAACAAACTGGTACCCGAGGAAAAATTTGAAAAACATAGAAAGAACTAGAAACATCCGAACAGGATGAAATAAATCGTCCAGTGCCTTAAGTTTTAAGTCCAAAGAAATGCGATTAATAAAGTTTCATTTATATAGTCGACCTTCCCATCGAATTCGACGCATGAGGGTGAAGCAGATCAGTTCCCAGGAAACCGACAGCCCGACTACAGCATATGACATTTGATTATAGTGGTGAAGGCTTCGTACACACTTTTTGAAGGGCCGAATACAGAGACCTGGTGCACTACGTGCCACAAGGTCCCCAAACGACCCTCCGCAGGTTTTGAATTCAGAGTTGCCCTTCTCCTAGACCAGTTACCATCCAAGGCTATAGAACCCAGTCTGTCCTGCTATTTACCCATATATATGGAGGGAGAAGAAGAGGATTCACACCTTTCCCAAGGGTAAGTGAATGCAATTGATTCGAGTGTAATTCGAACTCGGCTCTGCGATTCCTCAATATATATATATATATATATATATATATATATATATATATATTAGGTTGGTGCAAAAATAATGACGTAACAATGTCGTTTTTTTACGTATTTTTAACGTCAAAAAACGACATTATTACGTCATTATTTTTGCACCAACCTAATATATATATATATATATATATATATATATATATACTGTATATGTACTATTTCTACATATGTACTATATATACTGTATATGTATGTATGTGTCTGTGTATTTATGTAGATATATGTATACATGTGTATGTGTATGTATGTATATATATATATATATATATATATATATAGGTATATGTACATGAATATATATATATGTCTATGTGTACATGGGCATATATGTGTGTATGTGTGTACACGCCTATATGTATGTATGATGTACGTGTATATGTTATTGTGTATGTGTGTATACGCATGTGTTCTTGAACATAGAAATATAGGTCCTTGCTAGATTAGATAATCGTTATATTTATTTTTTATATGTTTATATTTGATTTGTAACCTGTAGTCGATATTAATTTTGTCAAATTTTCTTAATTACACAAGCGGCCCTTTTAATAAATGTCCTTCAGTTTTAGTTCCCCCCACCCCATCTCTCTCCCCCAACCCTTTTTCTTTTCTTTTCTTTTCCTCTTCCTCCCTTTTCTTCTGATCTTTAAGATTAGATTGTCTATATTGTATGTGCATGTCACCACAAAATGTATCCTTTCCAGTTACATCTTTAATGTATTAGACATCCGACAACATTCATATTTCTTTCACTTAAACCGTCTTTGACTCCCCTCTCTAAAACTTCTCTCTGTTAAATTTGAATCCCCCACCTTCTCTCGTCTGTTACCCCTCTCTATAGCTCTAACATTCGTCCCACATTCTCATACTTACACTATCTCTAAATTCTATTTTTTATTTCCGGAGCTGTTTTTTCTGTTTTCTTTTTGAATTTGTAGGTCTGAAGAATTGTATCGTATTTACGATTCCAATGGAATAAATTATGACCATGGAATATTAGTGTTTAAGCCTTTTTATTATATCCTTACTCTGTCCTGGACATTGAGTTCTACTTGGATTCTATCCTCTTGGAATTTTTTATTCAGACAATATATATGTATGTGTATGCATGTATGTATATATATTTATATATTTTGCATATGTATGTGAATATTTACCACTAATATTATCTATCTACCTATCTACCTATATATATATATATATATATATATATATATATATATATATATATATATATATATGTATGTATGTATTTGTGTGTGTGTTTCTCCATTTTAAATCACACTGGTCTTTCCTCTTTTTTACTCGCTATGTATTTGTTTCTCTCTCTTTTATATCACACCCGTTTTTCCTGTTTTTCAACCAGGCTCTCTTTTTCTCTCTGTTTCTGTCTTTTGCAACAGACTCTCTCTCTCTCTCTCTCTCTTTATCTATCTATCTTTGCCTCGCTCTTTTGAATCACACTGATCTTGTGGAATACATGATCAAATAAAACTTTTTCCAAGCATATCTGCAGGTTTAGACAGCCATACTGTAAAAGAATCAATTATGACATGATCATTTAATAATAACACGCCACGGCTACGGTATATACTGGATAACGTGATTTATATAATAGGAGATAATGATCTTTGATATGAACACTGACTAATTCAACATTGACAACAGGGGATTTATTCAATAATTCAGTGTACCGAATGTAACAGTTCATTGTTCATTTAGTCGTGTTCTAATTCCGTTTTATATGGCAGCCTTTCGCATCTCACTATGCCACGTGGGTAAGGTAAGAATCATCTATGGTTAAAAATATTAGAATACACTGGTTTTTCAAAATCTTTCTCGGCAGCCCGTTTAGGAAAAGGAATACTGAATTCTCGCAGCCATGAATAATAAAGCAGAGGGGTTTATTTAGCTTTGGTAGGGAAACCAGTCTAGAACAAGGAAAACTCGGAATTCAAATCCTTGTAAATAATAGGGAAGGTTGGGAGCTTTAGATTTGGTAGGGAAACCAGTCTAGGAGAAGGAAAGCTCTGAACTCAAATCCTTGTAAATAATAGTGAAGGTTGGGAGCTTTAGCTTTGGTAGGGAAAACCAGTCTAGGAGAAGGAAAGCTCTGAACTCAAATCCTTGTAAATAATAGGGAATGTTGGAAGCTTTAGCTTTGGTAGGGAAAACCAGTCTAGGAGAAGGAAAGCTCTGAACGCAAATCCTTGTAAATAATAGGGAAGTTTGGCAGCTTTAGCTTTGGTAGGGGAAACCAGTCTAGGAGAAGGAAAGCTCTGAACTCAAATCCTTGTAAATAATAGGGAAGGTTGGTAGCTTTAGCTTTGGTAGGGAAAACCAGTCTAGAAGAAGGAAAGATCTGAACTCAAATCCTTGTAAATAATAGGGAAGGTTGGGAGCTTTAGCTTTGGTAGGGGAAACCAGTCTAGGAGAAGGAAAGCTCTGAACTCAAATCCTTGTAAATAATAGGGAAGGTTGGTAGCTTTAGCTTTGGTAGGGAAAACCAGTCTAGGAGAAGGAAAGCTCTGAACTCAAATCCTTGTAAATAATAGGGAAGGTTGGCAGCTTTAGCTTTGGTAGGGAAAACCAGTCTAGTAGAAGGAAAGCTATGAAGTCAAATCCTCGTAAATAATAGGGAAGTTTGGGAGCTTTAGTTTTCGTAGGGAAACCAGTCTAGGAGTAGGAAAAATCTGAACTCAAATTCAGCACAAGTTGAAGATGAGAACTGAGAAAATGCGTTTTTATCGACAGATTTTATCGAAAGATAGATAAATGTGTCGAGTTTTTTTGCAAGTGAATGGGAACAGCCTTGATTTTCTTTTTGCGTCCCCTTTCATGCATCGGACCCTTTTCCTTTGAATCGTCACCTGGTTAAGTTAGACACTCTTTCTTTCTCTAGTTAATCGAAGTAAATGTTGTTCTTGCCCTGTTCCCGGCTCACGCTTACATTATGATCCATGTCTATATTCCCAATCTCCACAGTTTGATTTTGACTCTTTTCTTTCATCTGGACTGGGTCAACCTTTGTTTTTTGCCACTCCATCTTTTTTTTATCCTTCCCTCTCCGTTAGTGAGTACGCATCTTGATTCTGCCTAAATTCTGAATACAGCGGTCACTCTTATTTATTTATTTTTTTTTTGTAGGTTGGTTTGGGTCCTACTAGCAGCTGTTGTGGTCAATTTGAAAATTTTGCTATACTTTCTGAGTTCATCGCCTCCCCTCTCATGTCATGAGTATATATATATATATATATATATATATATATATATATATGTGTGTGTGTGAAAACTGGAGAAAAGAGACATTTGAACTATTTGCACATATTGAAATATGTCATGTTTTTTTTAGCAACCCCCCCCGCCCCTGTTAATTTATGGCATTGTTTTATATGTAGTATTTTCCAGGATTTCAGAGGAGACGTTTAGCCATCTTGATACCCTTTGTCGTAAAAATCTCTGAAAAACCCTTTGAGTTATCCGCCTAAAAAGGAGCAGGTTACAATTGTTTTGTGTCAGACCCTCTGTCTTCCCAACCGAGCAATGTTTAGAGGAAAAGGATCCTTCTGGTCTTCAGTAATGGCACCAACATTCATACTCTGGCTTCCATCTTCAAAGTGCATTCAAGAACAATCAAGAGAATGATGAATAAGTTTTGACAAAGTGGGAACAGTAAAAAGGAAAACTGGATCACAGCAGCAAGTGGCATCATCATTTCAACTTAGAACTAAATACATTATTATTTCTCCAAGTAGAGTCCAATAGTGTTATAAAAACCTTGGATAATTCCAGTGATATATCTTTAATCATTTCTAAGATACAACGTTTCAATTGGACACTTTTGCTTTTACACGATTTGGACAATTTTGCTGTCACACCCGATGTAGTAAACCCATTTTTAAAATTAAATAATTTTCATAAAATTAGAAACATTTTAAGTCCGTTTATTTTAAGATGTGAAATTATATTCTATAGACTCCTCAAAATTATCTTCAGTTTAACATCGTTCCGTTCGTTTTGAGGAAATGCCAGTGGAGCAACACCATCGGTGCGAATTACTGTTAACGAAACTTCTGCTACTTTTAACTTTCAAATAGTTTTGAGCAACTTGAAGTCGTATTTTTGTTGGTATTCATCCTCTTCTTCCTTCACTCGTTCTTTCAGTCTCTCTATATATCCAGTTGGCGCTCATAATTTGCAATAATGGTCATTTGTAAGCCAATTAGTTGATACTTTAAGCTGAGGTTAGCAAAACACTTTCTTAAAAATTAATTTTCATAGTCCATCTGCATCGAAATATCTCCATTGGCACTCATACAGGTATTGTCTATCAGCCACATTCATCTTTCATATAGCCTGGTAAGAAAAAGATACTCATGTGGATGTCATACATAGCATCCTTCAGAAATTCCTCCCTGAATTTCTGGGATGAGGTGTTATCATTATTTACACTACATCCGGACTATTGTCCACGTCTTATGTTTTTTATCACGTCCACTTCTTTGTTCTTTTTCACAATGTTTCGACCGTTGTAACCTTAGGCCTTCATCAGGTTTATATCGGTCCGGTCAACCGACAAGTCAGTTGTGCTTAGTTTATATTTTGTAACGTATATAAATGTTGGTAGAAAAAAAGCAAACGTTGATAAGATAGCGATAGTCACAGAGCACTTCCCTGGGGTCGCCACTCAGGCTTTGACTACCTTCCCGGCGACTTCGGGAGTAGTATGTCCTGGCTTTGAGTGCAATAAAGACAAATTACAGTAAATGAACTTGAGAACTCTAACTGGTTTAAGAAAAATGATTTATTAAATTTCAACTGATAATGATGCTATTTACTCAATGAATGTTCCCTTTATAGAAACGACTAAATTAATTACAGTGTAACCCGGATATAAGAGAGTTGTCGGGACTGGATAGGAAGTCTCTTATATCCGGGTTTTGTTTAATTCATATACATTAACACAGGCTCTAATTTGGGACCAAAGAAAATATCTCTTATATCCGGGTTTATCTTATATCAGGGTATCTTATATCCGGGTTACACTGGTTTCGCATCGTGGACAAAATAACTTCCGCTGACACCTTTCCCGCGAGTCAAGGAAGTATTTTTATCAAATAGGAGTGTTGTAAAGAGTTTGGCTGTCTTTAGAGAACAGACGGATTGTTTTAAATTAGATTTTTAGATATGAATCAACTCCTGACCAGTCTTTATTCTTTCGGTCTCAAGTAGATTTGTTCAGAATCCAGCATTCTAATTGGATATCCGTGTGGAGGAGTTACAACAATTCATCCCAAGAGGTCCAGGCATAGCGTCTTCTGATCACGTTCATTAAATTTCATTGCTTTGTGAGAATTAATAGTCAGCCGCGAAGGGTAATGGGAAAATTCCGTATTCCATACCACACTGCCTTAGTTAAAGTTTGCTACTATTCGCCAAGGTACTACTAAACTTTAACAAAGTCTTGTCAGATGCAAATTTCGAAATTAACTCCACAACACCCAGTGAAAATAAACTTCGCTCGACGGTGAAGCTGAATGTTTTTATAATGACACTACTTTCTGAGTCGGAGGAAGAAAAGGAAAAAAAAAAAAAAAAGCTTTGAAAACTGCGTCAAGGCAATTCGATTTTCTCTTGTCTGTTTTGTGTGATTCTTTTTAGGTTTCATTCAGTTTCTAGTTCTGTTTTTCAGATAAGTGAAAAAGAAATCAGAATATGGCGTCCGTTTTTATTTTTTATTTTTTCATTATTCTGTTTCATTGTCGTCAGATTTCTCCATTTTTGCCTTCATCTGCCAACGACAGTAAAAGGATGGCGAAAATTAGTTTTAATTAATAATAAAAGAAGAAGAAAAAAACAGAAAAGAAATCTTTGTTAGTTCACAGTCAATTAATCATTATTAATTACATATCCTATGTGCTATTCAAACATTTACGTAAGTGAGAAAATTTGTGACTACAGTGTAACCCGGATATAAGAGACCCGGATATAAGAGAAACCCGGATATAAGATAAATTTTATCTGGTCCCAAATTAGAGCCTGTGTTAATGTATATAAATTAGACCAAACCCGGATATAAGAGAAACCTGGATATAAGAGACTTCTTCTCCGGTCCCGACAACTGTCTTATATCCGGGTTACACTGTATTTAAATATGCGAGAAGAGAAACGTAAAGCGTCAGAGGTGCAGGTCTGCTGACATTTCCATATTATGCAAGAAACGGGGATCTTTCTTTTATGTGCAGTGTTTCTTCAGGACGAAGGCGATCATGGCTCTCCACTTCTTCCTATTCTTTGAAGTACTCAATAAGTTGTGTCTTTTTGTACCTCTCCCAGTTCTGCCATCCACTTTCTTAAGCCCGCTATGTCACGCGTTGTCCCTTTTTTCCCTCTATCTGCCCTGTGAGTATCAGTTTCTCCAAGCCCTCGTTTCTCATTACGTGTCCCAGAAATTTCAGTTGCCTCTTCCTGGTGTTAATTATAAGTTTCCTCTTTGTTGCATCCTCCCCAAAACCTCAACGTTGCTCACATGTTCGAGCCATGGTATCCTCAGCATTTTTCTACAGAACATCAGCACTATTGGCTCGAGTCTCTTTTTCGTCTTTGAGGAGACCGTCCATCATTCACTGCCGTAAAGGAGGACAGATATCACGTAGCAGTTCAGAACTCTTTTCTTTGTTATTAATGAAATCCTCCTGTTTAGCTGTCTAGCTTTGGGAATGCGTTCTTTGGCCATGATAACTAAAAAAGAATTTCTTTTAATAAGCAGAAATAGACAGTGGAGGATAGAAAGCTCGGAGAATGTAACACTCACAGGAAACATTGAAAGAAAACGTATCGGTGAAAGGTACTTTGCATGAAGAAATGCATGGCAGAACAAGAAAAAAAGTGAGAGGGAGAAAGCGAGAGAGAGAGAGAGAGAAAGAGAGAAAGAGAGTATGTGTCTATGTTGATTGCTAGGCACACTCACTCTATATCTACAAAGATGCTATCTCTGAGCAATTTTCTATTATAAACAACTATATATAACAGTAAATATATATATATATATATATATATATATATATATATATATATATATATATTTAAATATAATAAATTAAATAATTAAAATCTATTCTATGTATATATATATATATATATATATATATTTAAATATAATAAATTAAATAATTAAAATATATATATATATATATATATATATATATATATATTTAAATATAATAAATTAAATAATTAAAATATATATATATATATATATATATATATATATATATATAGGATGGATTTTAATTAATCCGGCCAGATCTTTATCGCTTTAAACGTTATTTTTAGTACATAGTCGTATTTGAAGAAACATACCTTTTACTTATTAAATAGTATATTTATTTATTCTTGTCTACTGGCCTGAATGTTCAAAAAATCTTATTAAAGAAAAATGTGCGCTCTCAAGCACCGAAATTGCATCCCTCAAGACAGAGGGAGCTACCGCTTAGCCAGGCACGCCATGCCGACTTGGTCACGATGAGCAGCCGGTTAGGCGAAGCCAAATTCATGCTTTCAAGCGCAATTTCACCTGTTATAGATCTCTCGAAGTTTTTCATATCTGCACATAGCTTCGTATCCAAACTTAAACAAAGAGATTTTTTTTTAGAATTGATTTTTATTAATTCGACAGATTTTTCTCACTTTAAACGTTACTTATAGTGGGTACTCATATTTCAGTAGTCGCTCTCTTTTTTTTTTAAACAGTATATTTATTTATTTTCACCTAACGGCCTGAATATACTGATAGTAAATAGCGGTAACGTCTACCCAGATACGTGTATTCACTAAAAATAACGTCTAAAGTGATACAAATCTTTCGGATTAATAAAAATCTATTCTAAAATATCTCTTTACGTTTGGATACGAAACTGTGCAGACATGACGAAACTTCGAGAAATTTATGACTGGATAAACTTCGCTTGAAAATATGGAATTGGTTTCACCTGACCATCTTTATCTTCCTGGCCAAGCGGTAAGGCGCACCGGGCTGAACTGTGGCTTTTCTTTGCCATGGAAGACGCAAGTTCGAAACGCACAAATTTTTTCTTTAATATGATTTCTCGAATATTGCAGTAAATGTTGCAGATTGAGTAATCTAAATCATTAATAATAAAAAAACATAAATTAAGTTACCTCCCTTACATATTCTTAACGTTTTTTTTTTATTTACTATGACGTAGTGATTTTCATGCGCATATACAAAAAAATTCCCAACTATCAATTACATTAATTTTTTGTCTTAGCAAACCATTCCTGAAGACGATCTTGGATGAGATTGAAAGTAGTTGGGAAAATAAAAGAAAAAAAAAACCCCAAAACAAAAAAAACAAAACTACAATCTTAACCTGTTCAAGTCTAAGGTTAACCGCTATCTTCCCAACATAAACACATAAACTGTGTTCCTTAGTCTGTAACCCTCTACCTCAAGTGGCTCTTGGGACTTGTATCGCATGAACAACAATAAAATAAATTAAAAATAACTTTGTTTTAGCATTTGCTACCCTCAAAACCCATCTAACTTATTTTGAGTTACTTTCTAGCTGATAGTTTTATCTATTGAATATTCTATAAAAATTAATGGCTCTCCACAACTTTCTATCCTTTGTAGCTCTTTGTCGCTCACTCACTGTTCTGCCGCCCATTTACATAACCTGGTGGGCGTTTCACTGTAGTGTAATTCCCTGGCTTTCAGCAGTGTATTCTCTTTTACAATAAACCTTCTCTTTCTTTCATCTTCGCCTGTGTTAGTATTCCTCTCACTCGAGTATCACCTTTGTTTGTAACCTTCTTTAAGGATACAACAGTAAATTTAAAAGATTAATGTCAACAACAAGCGGCGATAGTCTGCTTCACGCTTTCGTTATCGCCTAAGAAGCGTTAGGATAATATAATTGTCTTTATTAGAGATAATGCATCGTTGATCAGTATCTCTATCTATAAAAGGCAGGGTGTGTGTGTGCGTGTGTGTAACGAATGCCCGGCCGCAATTTTCGACAGAGTTGCACCAAAATTTACATGCACATGCTCCAAGTTAGCGGGAAGGCCAACACCGACCTTGCATTTCCCAACTCCCATCGATAATAATCGATTATAAAATAATCGATTAAAATAATCGATTTTTTCATGCTGCTACGGCAGTTTTCATGTAGTTTGCAGCCATTTTCTACTGGCCAGAGTGAGAACCTATAGCTGGCTGCCACGAATAGGAAGGAAGATTCTATTGGCCAGCGTGAGAGCCAACAGCTGACTGACACGAATGTTAACTAGCATGCTCGCATGCAAAAAAAATCGATAGCTGCATTAGTCGCAAGTGGGAAAAATTTAAATCTGCATGGCACTTTACTCCAATTGGCTCATTCGCTTGCTTAAACTCAACGTTAATTCTTATTCCGCAGAACTGTGTTGGGTGTGAAAAAGTATTTGTTGTTAACATTCTTTTTTCATTCGGTTTTTCCAGTTACGAGTCCTTTTTTGAAGCTGATCGTTTTGTGATCATTTTGTTTAGTTCTTTTTTTCGTAACAGATTTAATGTTTAGTATAGAGCTTAGAAAAAACTCGCAGTGTGAGATAGGCAAGAAGTAAGGCATGTAGCAACATCAGCACGGCAAAGGGCACTCCTTTAAAGGCAAGGAAGGGCAAAAATATTTTAAGTCATGTGATAGCGATTGCTGTATGAGTCGTACGATTTTTTGATCAAGCACGGGCAACGGCGGGCCATGCTGCTAGTATATACTTAAATTCAGATGGACACCTCGAGGCGGTGTAATTTTTAGCAAGCTTGTCTCGCTAGATCAACTACGACTGAATAGTGAGTTCGATCCTGACTGGGTGCCTCACACTTTCAACTTTCTGCCACATTGAAGCTATCCTTAGAAAATCATTTTGGAAACTTGGACATAGTGTATTGGTTAGTAAGCTTGTCTTCCTAGTTCAATTACGACTGAATAGGGAGTTGTATCCTCACATGATGCTCCACACATTCGGCCTTGTGCCACATCCACGCTACGCTTAGAAAGATATCATTTACAAGCTTGTCTCGCTAAATCAGTCATAGGCTAACTCACTACCACCCGCCCACCGGCCTGAAGAGCTTTGACCGGAGCACCTACTCAGACGCCCATTGGAGTTGTCGTTATAACCCAATGGCGTTTCCAAATGCCATCAGCGAGGAGATGGGGCGCGTTCTAAGTTGTCATCTATTAGGCGGGGATCGGATTCCCTTTAACCTAAGAAGGTTAGGTGAATTAGTTTCTTGTCGATCGGGAAGTTCCCTTTGCTGTCATACAGGTAACGGTACTGAAAATCTCCGTTTTTTTTTGTTTATATATATATATATATATATATATATATATATATATATATATATATATATATATATATATCCAAGGGCATCCTAGAACTACTCGGCACAGTCCGTGAGTATCCCCGGCGACGCCGTGGGGCGTGTCGCTCCTACCGCGGGCGCGTGCCAGTAGGCTCTTAGCATGTGCGCGATGTCTCGAAATATTAGGTTTGTGCAAAAATAATGACGCAATAATGTCGTTTTTTGACGTTAAAAATGCGTCAAAAAACGACATTATTACGCCATTATTTTTGCACCAACCTAATATCATCCTTGATATTGGGCCAAAATGTTGCCACCTCAAAAGCAGTGTGATGCAGTCTTGATATGACTGTTGGGCAGCCGCCCCACGCCAGTTGTATGTGAGGGCAATGACCTTGATGGACAGGTCGTGCCCGAATCGCATCTCGGATCGCGTCAAGAAGGTACTGCTGATTGTTCTTCGCGATCTTTTCCCTGTTGCATGCACCCAGAGTGCGGACGACAGAGTCAGGTCGTATCTGTACATCCAGGGCAATGATTTCCTTCTTGGTCGGGATCACAATGTAGAGATTTCGGATGCCGCGCTCAGTCTGAAGCCTGGGCTCCATGAAAACTTCAAATTCCTTTCTTTCAGAATCTGTACTACGTGGAGGACGACGTTGTTGTGGCGTTTAGTTCGGATGCCGATAACGACGCTGCAGGCTTGGGCAATGTGGGGCCGGTTCATGAGAGCATTACTACCACATTTGCAGTATATATCGACGGAACAACCACCCCGGCATAACCGGGATGGTGTTCCCATAAAGCCTAAGCGGACTCTAACGACTTCCTGAAAATCGTGTCCGACCAATTTGGTAGGGGCATGATCCAGACAGCTGTTAACAGCCGGTACCATCTCGTACCCCTGTAAGCCCCTGGTGTTCAATCTCTTGTGGAGATCTTCAACCAGACTCTCTCGTGATGACCTAACAGATCCTTTATATTTATAGCACATCAGACAGCGCAAGACAGGATTAGACGCTATGGCAGCGTCTTGTTCATCCCTATAAGACAACTGGCAGAGGTGGTTCTCCTTCAATGTGGAATAAAGAAGTTCCAGTGAGTTTACCCCCAAATCGCCGAATCTCGCAGGAGCATGTATCGCGAAATTGGGACAATCCACCGGCAGCCGAAGCCATCTGTGAACGGCTCGACGGACTGCTTTGTCCCCTTTGACGAGCTCGACCTTGAAGTCGGCCGAAGGTTAGCCGGTGTTGCGGACGCGACAGCAAGAATCCTTTAAGGATGATCAGTTTTTTTTTGTTGCGGTTTCAGCGCAGCGTCGTTGAGACGGATTAGGATTTTCTCAAGATCGAGGGGTGTTCGGGCAACGCCCTTCCAGTTGAACTGAATTTCGAGATACCAAAATTCGGACTCGGCAGTCACAACAGGCAGGCGAGTGACCTAGACTGAGATCGATGCATATGTATCAACAAAGCCGAATTTACTCTTCGTTTCGTCGCGAAAGGATAGCACGCAGCATTTCAGGGCGTTAAGCTCAAGTCCAAGGCGGCCGAGGTCGACCGCGAATCGATCCAGCCGCTTTTGCATCTCTTCGGGAGAGCTGGCGAATAGAGTCAAGTCGTTGGCATAAGCCATCTGGTTGAGAACTATCGTGCCGATGGTAATGGTGTACTCCTCTTGCCCCTTAAGTATCTGATCCAGGGCCAGGTTGAATAGCCAAAGGGAAAGTGGGTCCCCGATGTTTGGGATCGATCAGGTTATTTCCAATCGGTAGCCTGCTTGTGCAGAAGTAGAACCGCAGATACTCCATAAGGAGGTCGGGGACCTCCCCTTTCCGTTGGTGTATGCCTAGTATTGCCTCTTGGGAAACCGAGTCGAATGCTTTGTGGATGTCCACTGATGCGACCACCAGGTTCTCGTGTATGGCTCGCGCCGCGTGTAGGGCGGCATTCAGTTTGAGGACATTGTGGGCAATCCTGTCAAGACGTTTGAACCCGACTTGGTCTTGATAGTTAGGGATGGATGCCTTAAGTCCGCTTGCAAGCACTCAATGGAAAACTCGCACGAAATAATTCCCGGTTGCGATACTTAAGATATAGACATAGTTACTCCCGCCGTTTACCGGCGCTTGGTTGAATTTCATCACTTTAACTTTCAGAGAACTGGGCAGAAATCATATCGTGTCTGTACGGGTCGACTGGCCAACGATGCTTTGTTTTAATTAGACAGTCGGTTTCCCCCAGTGTATCAGTTCCGAGTTGACCGTTCGCTGCCGGAGGAATGTCCCTCACGCCGAAAAACACGCCGAGCAACCGGACGCAGGTTGAGACTTAGATGCGCCGCTTACCCGAAGAGGACCCGGAAACCGTGGCGCTCCGCAAAGACACCAGCAATGAGCCGTTTTGCTCGCCGACCGATGCGTTGGTAGTGACGGTGTGGCGTCGCGAGAGTAGACACCTAGCGAACGACGCGTGAGGCGTGAAACGGGAAGAGACAGAGAAAGGAACGAAGAGGACGAGCGTCAGCGGCGTAGAACGGCGCATCGCACAATGACGACGACACGAGAAGAGCCGCCCCCCGTTACCCCGACCCGAAATCGCCCCCTTCCACCTACCGCTGAAAGCACCTACCCTGACCCAATCCGAACGCGCCTGACCACAACGCCGACAAACCGCTACAAAACTTTGAACCTGTGCCGCAAATTTTTTACGTTTTTGTGTCTACTGATAATAAAGGGTTGTAGAATTAATTTCAACACGGAACGAATTTAAACTTCGGAACGAATTTCACCTCGGAAATAAAGGTTTGGGTTTTTAAATTGAGATGAAATTAGTTCCGAGATGAAATTAGTTCCGAGTTGAAATTAGTTCCCAGTTGAAATTAATTCCTAGTTGAAATTAATTCCGAGTTGAAATTAGCCCCGAGGTGAAAATAGTTCCGAGTAGAAATTAGTTCCCAGTTGAAATTAATTACAAGTTGAAATTAGTTCCCAGTTGAAATTAATTCCGAGTTTGAAATTAGTTCCGAGTTGAAATTAGTTCCCAGTTGAAATTAGTTCCCAGTTGAAATTAATTCCTAGTTGAAATTAATTCCGAGTTGAAATTAGCCCCGAGGTGAAAATAGTTCCGAGTAGAAATTAGTTCCCAGTTGAAATTAATTCCGAGTTTGAAATTAGTTCCGAGTTGAAATTAGTTTCGAGTTGAAATTAGTTCCCAGTTGAAATTAATTCCTAGTTGAAATTAATTCCGAGTTGAAATTAGCCCCGAGGTGAAAATAGTTCTGAGTAGAAATTAGTTCCCAGTTGAAATTAATTACAAGTTGAAATTAGTTCCCAGTTGAAATTAGTTCCGAGTTGAAATTAGTTTCTAGTTGAACATGTTCTGTCACTCATAATAATTCCTCATAGAACTATTTCTTCTCTTAATGTTACTTGTAATACACGCAATGAGAAGAAGCATTATGTTCTGACGCTCATTAACTAGGCTATAAAAAATTGAGGAAAAATGTTTGTGCTAATGTTTTGGTTACGAATACAATAAAAATTTTGCCGGGAAAAGCTATCCGTTACTTCTTAATGTATTGGTATAAAATGCTAAAGTACAAAAGAAAAAAAGTAAAAGAAAAGAAAAGCGGGATTTGAAAAGAAATTTCTTTCTTTCTCATACACTCGCTGGATGGGATTTTGTTGCCCTACTCCGCAACTTGGGAGATGTAAAGCGAAAAAATCGTGATATGGCTGACAAAAGGAGGTTGAAGAAGCAAATAAAAACTGTTACACGTTTTGCTTTTATCCCAACGGAGAACGCTGTATCGAGAATTGTATCGAGAAGGCAAAGCGAAATGCTCTAAAGACACAGTTAATCAAACCTGGCGATATACAACGGGGATTCGGGAGTAAATTGATTGAAAGTTTCATAACTTTTCTATGGAAAAAGAAAAGAGAAAGGAAGCCAACGAAATGAAAGCGATAAGAAAAAAAGTGAAAGGTGAAAAAAAAAAAAAAAAAAAGTAAACGAAAAAGAAAATGAAAAGAAGAATTTAAAAAGAAAGGCGAAAGAAGAAGAAAAAAAATAGAGGGAAAGAAAAAGAGTACAAAAGATTCGATAACGTGAAAAGTGAAGTAGAAAAAAAAGTGAAGTTAAGAGTGACAAAAAAAAAAAAGAAAATAGAAAACAAAAGAAACAAATAAGAAAAGAGCTAAAAAAAAGAAAAAAAGAAAAGGGAACGGGAAAAGAAGAAAATTGAAAGGGAGAAAAAAAAATGGAAAAGGACAAAGAATTAAATAGCGGAGAGAAAAGGAATAGAAAGAGAAGTAAACGTGAAAGAAGAAAGTAGAAAAATGATAAAGTGGTGGTGTGGGGAGAGAAAAAAGAGAAAGGAAAAAAAAAAGAGAGAAAATAGCCAAAGATAATAAACGTGAAAAGAACAAGAAAAAAAAAAGAGAAAAATCTTAGTGCACACTGCTAGCGGAGCGGCCATGTTTGCATTGTATCAGCAACAAGCAAACTGGAGCGATCAAATGAAAGGTGAAAAAAAAAAAAAGAAAGTAAACGAAAAAAAAAAAAAAAAGAAAAGAGGAAATAAAAAAGCAATAAAAAAGGAACAGAAAATGAAATGTGAAAGTAAAAACGAAAGGCGAAAGGCAAAAGGCGAAAGGCGAAAAATGATTGAAATAGAGGGTAAAAAAGGGAAGTACCAAAGATGCGTAAATGTTAAAGGTGAAGTAGAAAAAGAAAAACATAGATATTTACATAATATTACATATTAGTTGATAACACAATAATACTCACACAAACATACAGTAAAAAGAACCTTTAGATATTGGAGGCCATCTACATTAAAACAAAGCAATCCACACTCAACAAAATTACATTTCAAATAAGTCACAATATATGACAATGCATTTAAAAATATGGTTCTTGGTTTGGCTTAGTTTGTTTTGTTTTATGGCATATCAACTACAAAGGGTTATTTAATGCCATAACAATGTTTTATATATATATATATATATATATATATATATATATATATATATATATATATATATAGTTTATGAAAAACTAGGTAATCCGTATGGGTAAACCTAAGGAGGATAAAATCCAGACAGCTCAATATAAATCCAGAGCAAATAATTTAAATAAAAACAGACCAATTTAAGGTTCCATGTAATAAATTATTTCCCTACAGCCCTTTTAAAACGACTGCGGATCATCACACATCCAAACAAAAAATGAAAAGAAAATTTACACATTTTTGACGGGCCGTATTAAACATATGTAAATTAACGAAGTGAGGAAGTGAGGCAGGAGAGAGAGAAGACATGTGTGACTTGGCAGATATTGACACATTTAAACGGTTTAAACGGGCTTTGGTGAAATAATTTATTACATGGAATCTTAAAGTGGTCTGTTTTTATTTAAATTAATTTATACACTCCTAGTGAGCCTGAGAAACTTACCTAGGTTTCACCTAAACGAATCGTCAGGGAAAGTTCGAACTTTCCCTGACGATCCGTTTAGGTGAAACCTAGGTAGGTTTGTCTGGCTCACTAGGTGTATCTAGGTCTGCTCTACGGTTGTATTGAGCTCTTTTGTTCGTTAGTTGTTTACTTGTATCGGGGTTTTTTCTTTGGGCTTCAGACCTGCATCTGCGCGATTTTTTTCGGCAGTAGTTCATGTTTGTAGCTCTTTCTTTTTTTAAAACCTTTTTTTCCATCGAGATTGATTTGATTATTGGCAAATCAAAAATTCGAGGGTTTTTCGAAACGAGTCTAGTTATCTATATTTGTATGTATGTATGTATATATATATATATATATATATATATATATATATATATAGAGAGAGAGAGAGAGAGAGAGAGAGAGATAGATAGATAGATAGATAGATAGATATGCATGTATGAAAAAAAATTCTTTTTAGGAATATCACTTTGGTTTCGTTTACGGCATATCAAGCACAATGGGTTATTTAATGCCGACATTTTTTTATTGCTGGTAATATTTTCCTTCAACAAATGTATCGTGGTAATATTTTTATCTAAAAAAATATATTGCGGGTAATAATTTTTCTCCAAAGATTTATTGCTGATAATAATTTTTACAAAGTTTTTCTGCTATTAAAACCTATTTTTACACTTTCATAGTTATAGTCATACCCAGAACGTAGACGTAGTTTATAGTCATACCCAGGACGTCAGATGGTTCTGTTGATAACATTTATTTCTCTCAAATCGTCATGTACGACGTCATAGAACCCCGTTATGTTGATAACCGCTATTCCACAACCGTTATCCTCTCATAACAAAGTATTTCTGCTATTAAAACCTATTTTTACACTTTCATAGTGTCTTGATCTCATTTTGTGGGCTAACTATTTACCCATAGGTGGGATCCTAATAGGTGCTACCTAGTCATACCCAGAACGCGTACGTAGTTTATAATCATACGCAGGACGCGGACGTAGTTTATAATCATACCCAGAACGCGGACGTAGTTTATAGTCATACCCAGAACGCGGACGTAGTTTATAATCATACGCAGGACGCGGACGAAGTTTATAATCATACCCAGAACGCGGACGTAGTTTATAGTCATACCCAGAACGCGGACGTAGTTTATAGTTATACGCAGGACGCGGACGTAGTTTATAGTCATACCCAGAACGCGGACGTAGTTTATAATCATACGCAGGACGCGGACGTAGTTTATAATCATACCCAGAACGCGGACGTAGTTTATAGTCATACCCAGAACGCGGACGTAGTTTATAATCATACGCAGGACGCGGACGAAGTTTATAATCATACCCAGAACGCGGACGTAGTTTATAGTCATACCCAGAACGCGGACGTAGTTTATAGTTATACGCAGGACGCGGACGTAGTTTATAGTCATACCCAGGACGTTAGATGGTTCTGTTGATAACATTTATTTGTCTCAAATCGTCATGTACGACGTCATAGAACCCCGTTATGTTGATAACCGCTATTCCACAACCGTTATCCTCTCATAACAAACTTCTATGTAAACCAAACAGGATGTCATCTTTGACGGGGAACATCTCTGTTGTAATGTCCACATAACCACTCTGATGATGGCTCATGTGAGCCGAAATCAGAGACCGATTACTAATATAATAAAGAAATATCCAAATCTTCCAATAGGACAACCGATCTTTATTAAAAGAAGGAAATACAGATCTAGTCTGAAAGACTTGTACGCACTTTAACGTTATTATAGCAGGCAGTAATGCAAGCCGAAAACCTATCAGCTAGCAACTGACAATTCCTGTCTAACCATAGCAATTTATAGGTAAATGGTTCTATTGGGGACCACTGGGGTCTGAAAAGAAGGTATCACGTGCCGTCTTTCAGACTAGATCGGTATTTAATTCCTTTAATAAAAATCAGTTTTCCTATTTTCAAAATAGTTCCATATAAATGCCAGTGAGATGCCTTACACACAGGATGGACCGATCAAAGATGGGAAACCCGTACTACCCAACACGTTCCCGCCTACTTAAGATCGAGCAGTCCGAGTATTTTGCTGAAGTCCACTCAATCCGTGCATGATTCATCCATCGGACAGCACTTATTCGACAATTCAGATTGTGCTGCCGAATACGATGACACATTTTTATCTGTTTTACATAGAACCCGCTCTTCCCGCTCTACCCGCTCTGCTCGCCACTTCCCAACTCTCGAAGCTGTATATATTAAATTATCTCAGCCTAGCCTATGTAGACAGAAGGGACATCTCATTCGATTCTTCTGTTTGTTTACAGGACTATGAGTAAACTTTCTTTTTCTATTTTATACGCTGTTGGAACCTTATAATATCTGTTTTTTTTATGTCGTTAATTATTTGCAATTAAAATTTGTTTTAATTGCGTTCCAACATCTCCTCCCCATTCGCTGTTTTTCTAATTGTGTCCTGAGTTTATTTAATTGCGCAAACGTCTACCTTTTGACAAATATTTTGGCTGACATGTAATCCTCAAGGGTATACAAAATGTCGTCAGCTTTATTCATATATATATATATATATATATATATATATATATATATATATATATATATATATATATATATAGATAACTAGACTCGTTTCGAAAAACACTCGAATTTTTGATTTTCAAATAATCAAATCAATCTCGAGGGAAAAAAAGGTTTTAAAAAAAGAAAGAGCTAAAACATGAACTACTGTCGAACAAATCGCACAGATGCAAGTCTGAAGCTCAAAGAAAAAACCCCGATACGAGTAAACAACTAACTAACAAAAGAGCTCAATACAATCATAGAGCAGACCTAGATACACCTAGTGAGATAGACAAACCTACCTAGGTTTCACCTAAATGGATCGTCAGGGAAAGTATGGCTAACGAGGTAAAGAGAAACATATATTTATAGATGATAATTAAAACCATACCACGTGACCGAAGAACCACAAACTAAGTAGATGGGGCGGGGTAAAGTTTATTCAACAAAAATGGGCAGGAGGGTGTAAAAAAAAAATTCTAAGGTGGAAACCGTCTAAATAAGTAACCAAGATTTTTTGTGTCTACATACGTTAAGGATTTCAGTTTTAGAGTTTAATAATTGGCTAGGTTGATCAAATAAAGCTATGGCTAATTTCTCCTCTGCACATAATTTACAAAATTTATGGCCTGCTTTATATCTGGGGCATTTTTTTTAGTATTTCCCATTTAAGGATGGGGTCTACATTATCTTCTTGTTTGGTTCTCTATACATAGGTAGATAGCGTGGTACTATGCTTAATTTTTTCGTTCCTGAAACTACTCATATGATTATAATATCTTTTTTTTAAATTGTTCTGAGTAGCACCTATGTATGTTTTAGGGTTAGTATCCTCGCTATT
>OZ010600.1:29402351-29479851 GCA_963932145.1 Acanthosepion lycidas | reverse complement strand
GTCGGGCTGTCGGTTTCCTGGAAACTGATCTGCTTGACCCTCATACGTCGAATCTCGACGGGAGAGCCGATTATTATGTATATATATATATATATATATATATACACACACACACACACATATATATATATATATATATATATATATATGTATATATATATGTATTTGTATATATATATATATATATATGACAGCATTCATGTAAAAGTTAAGAAGCGCTTAAAGATGGCTGTTTACAATGCCTTTCTTTATTTCTGTGAGACTTGTAAGAACTGGAAAGCTTCCACCAACCCCATTAAAGATCGATTCTTTGTACTCACTGGATATTTCACTATCTAGACGTTGCTGTCCTCAATACAATCACCAACGATGCGCACATTCATCGCCCCAGGCTTAGTTGGGCGGTTTAATGTCATTCGCTCTGAAACACGTCAGAAAAAAAAAAGCAAATTCTGTCCGACACTCGAGTTGAACTTAAGAGAATTCAAGAATCGTCGAAAAGATTCCCTTGGAGTTCAAGTAGGCGGTGGAGTAATGGATAGCGGCTCGGATTGAGGAATCGGAGAGCCGAGTTCGAATCCATTACATTCAATTAAGTACAAAAACCCTTGGGAAAGGTATGAATCTTCTTCTGGGTAAATAGCAGGACAAACCGGGTTCTATAGCCTTGGATGGCAACTGGTCTACAATAGAAAGAAATGGCAACAGACTGCGGGAAAAAATATGTCTCGTCAGTCATGTATCACGCATGGCACATAACAGACTGAAATTCACTGACGTGCTAATACCCTTTGGAAAGGTATGAATCCTTTTCTTCTTCTCCTCCCAGCTATGGGTAAATAGCAGGACAAACCGGGTTCTATAACCTTGGATGGCAACTGGTCTACCGCAGAAAGAAATGGCAACCTACTGCGAGAAAAAAGTCTGCCTCGTCAGTCATGTATCGAAAGATACATGATCGCCTAAACGTGTATCACGCATTGCACATAACTGGCTGAATTCCGATCGTTACAGTCATTTTCAAGAAGCCAACGTGTGTCTGAGTGGTAGGCAGAATTCTTCTTTGTCTGGAATTCTTTGAAAAGCTGAAAGTTTGAAATAGGCTAGGGTGACGTTATGTGTAAAGATTGTTTTATTACTTTGCTTAATATATATATATATATATATATATATATATATATAATATATTATAATAATATTTTTTGTTTAAAAATATGATTCCTTCGCTACATAAGAGTTCTCATGTTTCAAAAACGTGAGCCGAAATCATCCAAATAATTAATAAAATTAAGTTGGATTGAGGTGTTTAGTCACGTTTCATCTTCAAGCGAAATTTTAGGAATAAGCTATCTCTCGGTTTACGTGTATTTTTAAACAAAAAATATTATTATAATATAAGCTCTACTTCTGTATGGAGCACTGTTTTTTAAAAATAAAAACAAAAATACTAAGGAACCCCGGATTATGCACCCAACGTGTTCTTTTCTATTTTCTGCATACCTGCACAAGGATACATATATATATATATATATATATATATATATATATATATATATATATATATATATATATATATATATATACTCGACGAATCCGACGTATGAAGGTCAAACAGATCAGTTCCCAGGAAACCGACAGCCCGACACCGGCACATAAGATTTGATTATAGTGGTAAAGGTTTCGTGCAGGACCATCCACCCTTTTTGAAGGGCCGAATTCAGAGACCTGATGCACTACGTGCCACAAGGTCCCCAAACGACCCTCTGTAGGTTTTGAATTCAGAGTTTTCCTTCTTCTAGACCAGTTGCCACCCAAGGCTATAGAACCTAGTCTGTCCTGCTATTTTACCCATAGATGGAGGGAGAAGAAGAGGATTCACACCTTTTCCCAAGTGTATGTACCTTTACTAATTTCCCATTTGCTTCCGTCCATATACACACCCCTCCTCCATTACCAAGCTACCAATAATTCTTGATGACTATCAATAATTTCCCCACTAATGTTTCCCCGGTCACTTTGCTTCTGTTGTCCTAAAATTGTTTCGATTTCCTTTTTCCATCCTTGAGTTTATCTATGGTGTTATCCTTGATTATCCAGGACACGTGGGCATTAAAACTCCACTTAATGGTTTGTGACGTAATAAACAATTAGAGAATCTCTGGGTTAATTAAATAGCATAAAACAGCAGGTTGCGGAAGATTAAAGAAGTTCTTAAATCTGGATGCATATGCGGATATATGTGAGTGCTGGGATATATATATATATATATATATATATATATATATATATATATATATATACATATATATATATATATATATATATATATATATGCATGTATAGGTTTGTGTATGTATATAAGTGTTGGTGTAGGAATGCGTGAGGAGAAAGACACATGTATATGTATATAGGTCAGCCTTATACTCTATATATAATCATTATATACGACTCTGCGTATCCAATCTTGAGTAATCAAATTTTACTACCATTAGAAGATTTCCTTATATTTAACATATGATACATAAGTTATTACAAGAATTTAATAGGTAGTGATTAAAGACTCATTTACCGATACACATTAGATTACGGGTTGAAGAAGTGACTTAAAAATATATATCTAGGGAAATAATTAATGATTATATATTCGTACCAAACGATAATTTTGTTTTCACCTTTGTCTTGTAATTCCGTCTAATTATGGCTAAGTTAATACCTGGAGTTTTCTAACTTAACTAAACTCCTCTTATTAGCTTTCGAAAATGTTTCATCCTATTATAGGGTTTTTGCAGATACATGCTAGCTAGCATATGTATGTATGTGCTTAAATCTAGACATCTAAGTGTATGTTAGCGTAGACAGCTGTACGAGTAGGTATTATTAACCCATGGAATATATATATCCAAATTCACTCTAAATCCTTGAAAACACTCCCCCAAATCCTTGAAAACACTCACCCAAAATTTGAGCTCTGATATATGGATGAATTTAATACCAATAGTTCCGAATTAACTCTCTTTCATTTTACAAAAGGTACCCTTTGATTGTTTTTCATGTTTTCGTTAATTTCCGTGTATTCCCGTCGAATTAAATTCTGACCGTGTGACCATAAGGATGTAGGTCAGCTCATCGGTCTCCCCCTTTCTCCTCCTACCCAGTGCCTTTTTCTTCTCCCCATACCTCCCAATAAGTTCCCTATAACATACTCTCTCCCTTTCTTTCTCCAAATAAACAGTACACTACAAAGTGATACCATAAACAGTTTGAAAAATCCTGCGAATTTCAAAATTAAAATTCATAAGCTAAAAGGTTCATTTACTAAAGGTATCTTAATTCCAATTGTAAAGAAAATTTGCTCTGTTTAATGAAAATAAACAGTGAGCTCTCTTCTGTCAGTCAGTTTTAACATATTTCAAATCCTATGTTATATTAACAGGACACACCTGGATTATATCAACCGATTACTACCTATCTGTCTCTGTCTGTCTCTCTCTCTCTCTCTCTCTCTCTCTATATATATATATATATATATATATATATATATATATATATATATATATATATATATATCGTCTGCCAAAAATATATTCCCTGCATTAGGTAAAGCGATTTTCGATTATTAATCATCTTGCTCTGTTTCAATAAAATAAATTGAGCTCTCCTTTGTGGATCGACGGATTTATTTCACCTTTAATGCATATATATATATATATATATATATATATATATATATATACATATATATATATATATATATATATATATATATATATATATAACTTGACAAGACACCAGAAGTGTTGAAACAAAAAGGCAAATTTTGTAGTGAAGTTTTTGGACCCACACCAAGATAGGATAATATTTTAAAAAAAGGATTTATTATATGTTTTAGTGTTTTGAATCTTTGCTTGCATTAGATGCTGTGTTGGCATTATTCGATAATATATGTCGTATGTTGTTATATATATATATATATATATATATATATATATATATATATATATATATATATCTCGCAAGAATAAAAATTATAATCCAAGTTGCCTTTCGTCTGACACATCTTCAGAAATATATCATCGGAATAAAACAAAAGTTTGGAAAAGAAAATTGTTTTTCAACAACTGATTTTGAAATATCACCAACAGTGACGTGGGGAAAAATTAATATTTTCCCTCAGTCCAAGAATTGTCGACAATTCACGGATTAGTACTAATTTGTGTTTTAATTGCCTCTGTTTACACAGGGTCGAACGTTGTAGATTAATAGCAACAGCTTCCAAGATGTTGACATGGAGTCTAGTCCGTGTCCGGTTATTAGGTTGGTGCAAAAATAATGTCGTTTTTCTTTTGAATTTGAACGTTAAAAAACGACATTATTTTTGCACCAACCTAATATATTCCTACGATATATTTCCGAAGATTGGTCGGAAAAAGTTAACTTAACATTATAAATTTATTCTTGCGATACTTTTGTATCCTATTTTAGTAATATATTATGATCCCTGTTTTAAACATTATCATATATATATATATATATATATATATATATATATATATATATATATATATGTATATTAATAAAAAGAAAGAACAGTAAGATATATAATCCGGTGTTCTTATCGATATTTTTATTTTTACAAAAAACATGGTTGGAACTGTGTAGCGAAAAACCATATTTTACGTCTATTAACTTATAATATATATATATATATATATATATATATATATATATATATATATATGTGTGTGTGTGTGTGTGTGTGTGTGTGTGTGTGTGTGTGCGTATGTGTGTGTGTGTATTTGTCTGTCTGTGTCTGTGTCTGTGTGTCTGACCATAAAATATATTAGATGCGCTTCAAGTTACCGTGTCGTGTCATAAATATATATATATTATGAGTAGATAAAATTCAATACCCCATATGATATATAGCCATTTCGCCCAGAACGGGTTTTCAACTCCTTGGTGTTGACAAGCTTGGAGATCTCACATTATATAACCGGCCTTGTGCCACATGATGCCCCATTGGGGGGGTGACTGAATATCCTCAGTGAGTTGGTGAAACAATCGATGTCGGACATTAAAGTATCAGCCACCACAACTAGATTGCTGCGTTATTAACTATTATATCAAGTTCCTAACTTTTTGTACGTCGAACCTTTTTAGGACCGAATTAGTGAAATAGAAGCCCCTACTGTGAAACTACTCTATAACAACTTTGACGACGAGTGATTCGAAACTCATACGGAGAAAACAAAAAACAAAAAAAAAAATATTCGTTCGCCATATACAACACTTGGCGACGAACGTATTCGGATTCATACGGTGGAAGAAAAAAAATTCACCCGCCATAAGACTTTATTTTTCCATAACGAGCCTTATACGATATTTTGGGGGTGTCAAGTAACAAATCATTTAAGATGTAAGAAAGACTTTATTTCTCATTACAGTTACGGCAATTTTTGTTTTCATCCGGACGAGTCATAAGAATGAAATCATTATTACTATTTTCATATAGATTCATGTTAATACTTTATTTTTATTTTTATTCCTTTTGATCGGATAGCGATAAATGTAAGCTAAACAACATTTTTCATATCATCAGCGTTGTTTTACACCTGTGATATTCATTGTGATCTGACTGCCACTGGCGGCGTAGGGTAGTCTACGTTTTCGACCGTCTTTTACTACAGATATCAAATCTAATCACGAAAATTTACAAAGATATGGGGTCTCGTCTTACCGATAAGTCACCTTGTACGTGGAAATATACAATATATACAGGGTACGATGAGTAAATTGTCGACAACTGATATATTTTTAAATTCGCGCATGCGCGTTGTTTTTGATTTTGTCGACTGCACAGTATAGTAGGGTCAGTCGGGCACCATGACGCAATTCGCTGAGCCAGAAATGGAAACGGCGTGCTGTACTGCGTGGCATTCGCACCGGAAGCTCCAATACGAACATTTCAGTGAGTTTTGGGTGTCAATCTGCGGACTGCGCAGAGGATTCGGTAAGAAGTTGGATGGGTCTAATGGGGATTACGGCAGTTCAGAAACCTCACTCTGATCGTCCTAATAGGAAGAGAACACCGGAATTTGTTGGGGATGGTCTCAGACTAAACACGGAAACCTACATGAAGTGCTTTGAAGAGATGGTGCGGCCTTTGGTCAAGAGGGTGGCTGTTGGAAGACCCTATGTCTGGAAACTGGACTCTGCATCATGCCATACAAGCGGGAGGACCCAGTAATGGCTTTCAGGCAATTTCTGCGCCAACATCACCCTTTACATCTGGCCACCCAAAATCCCCACATTGAAACCGTCTTGATGGTTATACGTGCGGCACAGTTGTGCGAAAGACCAACAAAACTCCTTGTAACACCAAAGATGAATTGAAGGCAAGGATTATGGTAGCATTGGTCTGCTTAAACAAGGAGACCGCCCATATTACACCTAAAGGTTCTAACCATGGTATATATAAATATATAATAGATAATATATATATATATATATATATATATATATATATATATATATATATATATATATATATATATATGTGGGAATTTAACTATATTGTCGACATGGAAAAATAAATCCCTTACTATAAAGGTAATTTACATTACCAGAAAAAAGGCGTAGACACAAGCGTCTATCTTTTTAAGTTTGGATTTTAATGTAACTATAACAACAAAAACATTTTGATTTCATTTTTGCCTTGAAAAAGTCGGAAGACGAAACGCGTCGGCAAAATGTATGATATATATATATATATATATATATATATATATATATAAAAGTATACTCCTAATTTTTGAAATTTAAAGATCTTCACTTTAAATTTTTATTTTCTTTATATATGTATTGAGCACCTTTTAATAAAACTGTTTCCTGTTCTAATTTAACTCTGTCCATATATATATATATGCCCACACATACTCTAGTTCAAGATTCTGAAGCCACACCCAGAATTAGCAGTGGATGACAGAAGAGTTTTAAAATGATAAAGAGCTTTTAGAGTCATTGAAAAAAGAATGGAATCAATTATCAAACTTAAACTTTGAGGAATTTTGCAACAAATGTAGAAAATTTCTGCTGAAATTATCAAAGCTACAGGAGGATATTATGACGGGCGCCAAATGTTATCAGAAAATCCTTTTTTTCTTTGTCATAATAAAAATTCTAATAAAAAATCATGTTTCCCATTTTTATTTAACAATATATAATAATCCTCTGTTATTTAAAGTCTAAAATAACTACGTTTTGGGCTAATTTAAAAAAAAATTTACATGGTGACCTCAAAACTTTTAAACTGTGGTGTATATATGTACACACACATACACATACATACATATATATATACATATACACACATATATATATATATATATATATATATATATATATATACAGTGTAACCCGGATATAAGAGAGTTGTCGGGACCGGAGAATAAGTCTCTTATATCCGGGTTTGATCTATTTTGTTTAGGTAAGTATGGGAATAATTTGGGACCAGAGAAAATCTCTCTTATATCCGAGTTTTTCTTATATCCGGGTCTCTTATATCCGGGTTACACTGTATATATATATATATATATATATATATATATATATATATATATATATGTATATATATATATATATATATATTCTTGCTTTGTCTTTGACATAGAGCTCTAATTGGATTTTATCCTATTGGAAATATATATCTATATTGACCACTAATTTTATCTCTCTGTGTATATATATATATATATATATATATATATATATATATATATATATATATATATATATATATATATGTATGCTCTTTTAGTCGCTATTAATGTTAATTAAAATTTGACATTAATAGTGACTGATGCAATCCCTTTCAAAAATGTTATGTGTATTTCCTTTAATTTGCTTGCGATAAAGTGTAGATGCAGAAAAGATAAAAAAAAATGCCCCATCCTAAATTTATGCAGCTGACACGACGATATGGAGAAACTGAAAAAATCGTGAGAAATCAGACAAAAGCGAAATCGTTGATGACGAAGGTGACAGTCGTGCCTATAATTATTGGAACACCGACTGCTAGAAATAGATTAGAATGTGAGCAGTGTTGCTGCTGTTGACAGTGAGAATATTTATGCGAGTACCATAAATTTGAAACAGTCATCTTGTCACTTGTTTGGCAACCATTTTTAAAATTAACGGTAAAAATAATTTTGCTCGTAAAAAGTATTAATCTTTATGAGAAATACGGACTGGTGCCAAAACGTTCTTGGTATGACCCACTCCTCAAAATGTGATCAAATAAACACAAATAGGTTATTGTTGAATCCTTTCTTTGTCTAGGCAAGTCTTTTCAGGATCTGCCTTCGTCTTTGAGATGAAAAAATTTCTAATTACTGAAGTAAAAAATTGTTGAAGATGAAATTTTTATGTCTTTTCAATTACCATCTTTCGTCCCTTGAGGTTCGACATTTCTTTTAAGTTACGGTTTATTTTTTAATTTTTTACTTTCTAAATATTTATTAGATGAAGCATTGCCAAACATCATTATTACACTTTTAACGATTTACTTTCATCTTTCTTGATTCTGAAAGAAAAGTTGAGATATTACTTTTCTTCTCATCTTGAGGTCTCCATCTTTTAAAGCATTTCCTTTATTTCCTATAATGTTTTTTTGTTTTTTGGTTTATGCTCCTCACTATGATTTCATTATACGTTTCTTTCTTTCTTTCTTTCTTTCTTTCTTTCTTTCTTTCTTTCTTCGCCGGCTCGTTCTTTCTTTCTCCGCCTAGTTGTTCTTTCTTTCTTTCTTTCTTTCTTTCTTTCTTTCTTTCTTTCTTTCTTTGCCGGCTCGTTCTTTCTTTCTCCGCCTAGTTGTTCTTTCTTTCTTTCTTTCTCTCTTTATTTCTTTGTCGGCTCGTTCTTTCTTTCTTTCTTTCTTTCTTTCTTTCTTTCTTTCTTTCTTTCTTTCTTTCTTTGTCGGCTTGTTCTTTCTTTCTCCGCCTAGTTGTTCTTTCTTTCTTTCTTTCTTTCTTTCTTTCTTTCCATTTATTTTCTTGTACTTCTTTCTACCCTTCTTTCTTTCCCTTTTATTTTCTCGTACTTCTTTCTTTCTACTTTTCTTTTTTCTTTTTTACTTTCATTTTTCTTTCTTTCTACCTTTCTTTCTTTCTTTCTTTCGTTCGTTCAAGTATTTCCCTTTCATTTTGCCTTTTCCTTACGTTTTTCTTTATATCTTTCTTTCCTTGTATTTTCTTTCTTTACATCATTGTTTTATTCTTCCCTGTTCTTTCTTTCTGTCTTTCTTTCTTTCTTTCTTTCTTTCTTTCTTTGTTTCTTTCATTTAATGCTGCTTTCTTTCAAGTTTATTCCTTCCCTTTTCTTTCTCTCTTTTTATCTTTCATTTCATTGTTCTTTCTTTCTTTTTTCTTTCTTTTTCTTTCTTCTTATTCTGCTTCCTTTCTTTTAAGTTTATCCCTTTTCTTTCTACCATTCTATCTTTCATTTCATTGTTCTTTCTTTCTTTTTTTATTTCCTTATACTTCTTTCTTTCTTTCTTTCTTTCACTTCATTTTGCTTTCTATCTTTTTAGTTTATCCCTTCCCTTTTCTTTCTCTTTCATTGTTCTTTCTTTCTTTCTTTTTTAAATAGTTGTACTTTTTTGTTTCTTTCTTTTAATTTTCCTTCTTTCATTCATGTCTATCGTTTCCTCTCTTTTCTTTCATTCTTTCTTTCTTTCTTTCTTTTTTTCTTTCTTTCTTTCTTTGTGCTTTCTTTCTTTTAAGTTTATTCCTTTCCTTCTTCTCTGTTTCTTTCTTTCTTTCTTTCTTTTATTGAGCTAAAACATATTCGTAAGCCCCCGAAAAATTACCTACAGGTACGAAAATCTACTGAAAAGACTGGAGTTCAACAAGCCGTGAAAGATAATTATTGGACACTGTTGGTTGCTCCTTTGCTTTTCTAATCAATAGTCATTTCGACTCAACCAACATATTTGCTTCCAATGACGCAATGAACACGACTTTTACAAATGAAGAAAATTGTAATGTAGTTATGAAACTCTGGAAGACTTACCATTGCATGGAAAAATGGTCACTTACCGTTCAGAGGAGGGTTACGTTGAAGTGCGCATTTCGCATCAGCCCCGCGACATTTTGTGCCTTCAAAAAGATAAGAGTGGAAATCCTCTGCGCATCCTTTTTGTTCCTTGTTGGAACAGTGGTAACAAATGAGGGCGTTTGCTGAAAAGAAACAAAAACAAAGAAAAAGAGTTACAAAAAATAGAATAAATCGTCTGGTTTTATTTACTTATATCTTTTTTGTCTTCGCAAAATTCCTGCAAAAGTCGAGGCGTAAGAATCAAGCAAGTCCAGAATTGGAACTATCTGGGAAGTGGTTTTAACGGACAGCGTGAACTGTGACACCGAAATCCGAAGCCGTATCGAAAATAGCGAAAAATGCCTTCTAAAAATAAAACGAAGTATTAAGAGACTGGAAATATTCGTTAGAAACAAAGAAGAAGTGATTTTACTAAATGACAGTGAATGTTGGCCAATTTCCTCACAGATGAAAGCGAGATGACATCATACAGTGTAACCCGGATATAAGAGATCCGGATATAAGAGAAACCCGGATATAAGATAATTCTTCTCCGGTCCCGACAACTCTCTTATATCCGGGTTACACTGTATATGGTCGACAGTAAAAGGGGCAGCTCAAGATGAGTGCTGCAAACAGAAGACGTCAAATCCTGTCTGAATTTCTGGGACGAGGAGATATCATTATTTACATGAGAAATATAGTGTGACTACCCACCCACCCCCACAAAAAAATAAAAACAGACCCTACAAATTTTTGAATAAAACTGTTAATATTAATTTTTCTTCTTTTCTCTTTTAGTTGACTTTATGAATGAAATATTGGAACAATAATCTTCCCTATTATGCCTTGGTCAACCAAGGAAAAGATATATTTCGTGGAGCCCTATTTTGCCAACAAATCATACACTGTAAGGCAAGCAAAATGATGCAATGAAATAACCTGCCACCCCATGAGTGGCGGCACTATAGGTGGCAACCGTCTATAAGTATCCGTTAGGACAGCGAACGGTGTATCTTTACCAGCTGTGCTGGTCTGGCTCTCTGCCTTCGGATGGGGAGGAGCCCGGACGGAGCTGTGCCGAGAGGCGGAGTCTCGTCCGGGGAGGTAGACAGACCCGATCCGATTTTGCAGGGTCTACAGGGATATTTGGCCGAGCCTACGGGCTCAGGAACCCCACATTAAATTCGGCCTTGTGCCACATGTGACTTCGTGGGGCAGTTGATAGATAGCGTCGAGCTGGTATCTTTCTCAGCTGTGCTGGTCGAATTCTCTGCCTTCTGGCAGAGAGGGACCCGAACGAGGCTATGCTGAAGGGTAGAGTCTCGTCCGGGATGGTAGACAGACCCGATTCCGTTTTGCAGCGTCTACGGGGATATTTTATGTGACTGCGTGGGGTAGTTGCTAAATAGCATCGAGCTGGCATCTGCGAGAACCAGCGGCCTTCCGATAGCAGCACGCACACAACTGCACTGACTTGCGACGACCGTGCGCATAACTATTACTTCCTTGCTTGTAGTGGTTTCTACAATAAACCTGTTACTATTTATCCAACGTGTGTGTCCATTCCAGATTCCTATTAGCACGGAATATAACACAGACCTTCAGCGAAAGTTTCAGTATCGTCATGCTCCATCAAAGGCAGAATTTTTGACTGGATACAGAAGTTCAGACATTATGGGACTGTGCAAAATATGACCTCTAAAAGCTGAGGGACACTTATTCTGATCGGAGGGTTAGTGCTAGAATAGAAAGGAACATTGATGTTGTACGGGACTCAGTGAGGCGAAGCCCAAATAAATCACTTCGACGACGAAGTCATCAGCGAGGAATCTCTCGAGAGTCTTTGAGTCAGTTGCTCTGGCCTCGATGCGAGCACATATCCCTCTCTCTGGTGCACTGAGAAAGCGCGGCCTCGGGCAGCTGTTACTCAGGGCTGGGTCCAGCTCAGTATAATTTTCCTCAGTTGCGCCTCTGTACTCCGACGGAGCCGTCATTCTGATCACTCCGCCCGAAGCAATTGAGAGATGTACCAGGTAAGGAGATATTTACTTGGCCTCCTACTGAGGTTGTGACACAAGGCCAGTTTTAAACGTGAGGCCCGAGTGTTTACAGTCGGGCCGAAGCTGGTCATAGCTTGTCCAAGCTGGCCAGAGCCGGTCCAAGCTTGTCGTAGCCGTGATACCACCAGCCCAGTGACGAGCCCTGTGCCAGGTAACTATTGTAATATACACACTGAAAGCTCAATATCTGACTTATATATTATCTACTTCTAAGTGATATCTTTTTCAGTTTTAACTAATTTGCATATTGATTTTAAAAAAGTATATTTCACTGTCCTTCATTAGAGTTTTTTTTATTCGAGGATTGTTTTGATTTTCATATCAAATTTTAGGAATATTGTCTTTTATATATATTTAAGAATATTGTCTTATATAGTGCAGCAAAGTGTTTGAAATTTGCATTTTACTTGGCCTTCAACAAGTTGGCATCTATTTGTAAAACTTTCCTTAACTATAACAAACCTGTCCCTACACCCGACCAATTAATTTCTTTTGTTTTTAATGTCATATTCTTTGCACAAATATAACGAACGTCTACAGCCCTTTCAATATTTCATAAATAGTGAACATTAATCCCATAGAAAAGCAACTAATTTTTCCTAGAAAAATTATCAGATAGCGAGCGGACGAAGCCTGCTAGTTAACAAATAAAAGCGTTTCCACCAGAGATTGTGCGGAAAAGGGAGACATAAAGACGTTCACATGCAAACAAAATAGCCTATTGTTACAGACGATAAGATGTACATTAAGAGATAACTTGTCCGTTTTCTGCCAAATCTAACATATTCGAGACTTGTCAACGTGACATAAAACATCTGCATCGATTCTCGTTCGTCCATACAAAGAGGATGGCTACGGCGTTTGGGCTTGGGTTTTGACCCACATCTATCAATATTTTCTGTCTATTGGTCACGGTCGTCATTGAATGGATTGTCGAGATAGGCAACTAGCAATTTGAATATGAATTGTCATGAAGGAAGAAAAATGTTGGATCTGAGTTTTCCGCTCATCAGATAATTATTTGCTTTTGTTTAGTGTCTATGAGTTATTTAATACCAAAAACAGAATTATTTTTCTCCTGATGATGGCCATGTTGGCCGAAACTGGTCGAAGAATCTAATCTAAATGAAATAATAATAAAAACAAAAGAATATTAATATACAACTCAGTGAATCTAAAGATTTTAATTTTTTAATGTTTTTTTATTGTTCAAATCTATCTATCTATCTATCTATCTATCTGAACAAATAGCAATCCCTGATTTAAAATCCAACAATACCAAACGGCTCTAAAGAACAAACCGTCGGCTGAATAGAGACTCTCTCAAGTCTGTACATTATGTATTATCATCCCGTTGTGACAATATTTAGGGTTGTTAGAAAGAAAGAAGAAAAAGAAAAGGCGAGAATTAAATTTAGGTGATAAGAAGGAATCACGAACGGGGCACTAAGCGATGTTATTTTTCTGACAAAGAAAAGTGGTAAGATTTTATTTTCATTAGCGAAGAAAGTAAGGTCGCGGATCTATGCGTTTGATTTATGACGGCACACCGAGTACAAGATAGCCATCTGTCCATGGCAATAATGAAAATTTCAAGTTGGTCAAGTGACCTACGAAACAGAAACTGAGAGATAAAAATTAATTAGGTCATGCACTGACGGAAAAACAAAAATGTCCGTTGGACCAACCGCAGAGTTACAAAGAAAGAAAAGATTGACCCATTAGCTATCTACGGAGATGTCGTTTGGAAAAGGCACCTGTTTTGTGTCAGGAGCTGGCTATGATAAGAAAATTACTTTATCGAAACGAATAATTGGCTGTAGCGCAATACGTCCAGTTAAACCACCCACTTGTTGCTGGCGAAAATCTGATTGACGAGCTCCAGGTGATTCGGTTAAGATAAGCGTCTAAGGTGTGAGGTCTCCTCGAAGAAAAGAAAGAAAAGAAAAAAAAAATGGAAGATAATTTTTTTTTTTTTTGTGCAAGATTTTTTAAACCGAGGCCAGTCTGGCCACGCCCATACTGCTGGGCGCCTATTGGCTGAATGCTGGCGTGAGCAGTAGGCGAAGGTAATCATGTGAAGAAGGAGAGGAGGCCTGTTGACACCCCCTGAAGGGAACGGTATGAGATGCCACTGTGAGAGAGAGGGGACACCCGTTAACACCTTCTGAGGGTATGGGTGAGAAACCAATATGAGAAAGGAAGAATTTTAGAGGACGAAAGATTTCCAAAAATGGAAAGTGATGGGTTTTCCTGACCAAAAACAAATAAAAACCTTTAATATGGATTTAGAATTATCAAGGAACCTCAAACCCCGACAAGCCCACCCCGGTTTTGGTCGGCGTCCATATAAAGCAGAGTCGCAACGAGTTGCGGCATTTGGCAACTGAGGAGTTGAATTAAGGAGTTCGCGGCTGAGTTGAATTGAGTTGGGCCCGCCTCGCAGAAAGCTGACTGAAAGATTCCACGCAATTCCGAACTCAATTTCTAACCAAGAACAATTTATTTTTGAAGAACGACTTAGACTCATACCACCAAAACAAGTTTTACGAATATCGCCTGAAGATACACCAAAACGAGTTTCTAAAAAAAAAAACAACTTGAGATATTAAGACTCGCCTAACGAACACAAAGTGTCACGAATCCATATAAGCGGGTTGGTAGAAAGACGCAATCCTGTATTCAGCAACCAGATATAAAATATTGTTATCCTTTTTTTTTAGGTTGGTGCAAAAATAATGTCGTGTTTTGACGTTCAACTTCAAAAGAAAAACGACATTATTTTTGCACCAACCTAATAACACATTTGAACTTTTCCAGTTATTATTTTCTTTTCTTTTACATACACTTGTGTGGTATTACCCTTGTTCGAACTCGACTTGCATTACGGCCCGGCGACTGATTGATTTCGTCTACCTAAGATCAAATCACAACGTGGGTAGGTTAGACTAGAAGTCAAAACAGATACTTCGGTAACCAGACGTTGGAGGCGAGCTGGGAACGACAAGGCTGATACCGAATCTAACCAGATTCCCATCCGAATCAGCAAAAGGTTAGAACGTCACATTTGGTGCCGCGACCAATACCAAGCCAGTTGGTCGTCACAGGACTGGATAGGACGGCGACGGCGCGGAGACAGACGGGGTGACGTCATAACTGGTCACGTGACCGGATAGCACGACCGACGCGGCCAGGCAGACGTCACATTTGGCGCAGCGACACCTGGTTGGTGGGGAGGGGTGACGTCACACCGTTGTAGTTTATTTAAATCCGAAAAGCATTTGGGAATGTAAAAGAATTCATTTTTTTTTTTTTTTTTGCAAGTGAATATTGCATTAAAATTTCTTGTGAATAACATTGATTTTTCCATATACAAGTCCCATATAACCCATAAGCGGGGGGAAGCTAGATTCACTCCTTTCCCAATGGTATTTGCGCTTAGGCGAAGGTAAAGAACCTTGTCTGTAACTGAAACTCGGCCCCCCGATTTCTCGTTCCGAATCGCGATTTATTACACCACCCGCACATCCGACAAAGAATATCAGTCACTTTTCTAATCTTTCTATCCTTTTCATTTTCTAGATGTCAAACGAAGAAGGCAAGGAAAACCTATTTTCCATTTCGATGAAATTGCATTCGTCGCGCCACGAGGTTCCAATCTCCTTGACGCCCTACTTGAAAACACTGGCGACGCCAGTCGGACACTGACAACGTACGCTCGAAAAAGAACTCAGAACGAGTGAAAATGAACTCGAGTCGTATCAAAATTATTGACTGTTGACCGATCGATGTGGCGAGCGTCAACTGCCACGAACGCTAGACTTTGCGAGCGTCTTGATTGATTGATTGATCAAAGGCGATGTAGCCAACGCAAGAGAGAATATTCTCTATTGATTTTCGTTGTTGTATACGCAGAGATGACCTGTATAATGATTGTCTGTAAATTGATTGAATAATTGATTGTTTAGCGTATTAAGCAAAATAGAACGCGTTTCATTCTCAAGAAGGACATCCTCGGACGGAAGTGATGTTTTTGTTAACGGAAGTATAAGGTGTGGAAAAGATATAAAAAACGCAAATGTTAGCTATGATTATGCACTGAAAATGTTGGAACGCTGGAATTTTAATTTTTTAAATACCTTTTTCTCGATATCTTTGTGTATGTTTACACTATTTATATTGTTCGAACTGTTGATATTCACAACGTTTCGGCCGTTGTTGGTTCAGGCATTTCTACAGGCATTGTTCTACTTCTTGTGTCACACAGCTTCCGGATTATTCGGCTTCAATTGCAGTTATTTCCCTTTCGTAGCTCAGCTCCTCAACCATCCTGGGTATAACGATAAACTACATCCGCACCCTGGGTAAGACGATAAACTACATCCGCACCCTGGGTATGTCTATAAACTACATCCGTAACCTGGGTAGGATGATAAACTATATCAGCGTCCTGGGTATGATTATAACCTACATCCGTGACCTGGGTAAGACGATGAACTACATCCGCGTCCTGGGTATGTCTGTAAACTACATCCGTAACCTGGGTAAGACGATAAACTATATCAGCGTCCTGGGTAGGTCTATAAACTACATCCGTGACCTGGGTAAGACGATAAACTATGTCAGCGTCCTGGGTAGGTCTATAAACTACATCCGTAACCTGGGTAAGACGATAAACTATATCAGCGTCCTGGGTATGTCTGTAAACAACATCCGTAACCTGGGTAAGACGATAAACTACATACGCGTCCTGGGTATGTCTGTAAACTACATCCGTGACCTGGTTAAAACGATAAACTACATCCGCGTCCTGGGTAAGACGATAAACTACATCCGACAGCAAGGCCTTCGATCAAGAGGTTTTGAGGAGAGGGAAACCACCTCTTAATTACTGGTGTTCTCAGATCCACCCTAATCCGAGGTGGTAGCACTTGTCAGGGTCCCAGCCATGGGAAAATAGTTAATCCCCCAAGAGGGGTCAAATCACTATGAAAGTATAAAAATAGGTTTTAATACCAGCAATACCTTTTTGGAAAAAATATTATCAGCAGTACATTTTTGAAGATAAAATTATTCCTTGCAAAACATTATTACAAGCAGTACATTTTTTAAGAAAAGAAAAGCATTACCAGTAATACATTTTGAAAAAAAAAATCAGGAATACATTTTTGGGAAAAATATTACCAACAATACATTTTTGAAAGAAAAACATTACCATCAATAAAAATCTTGTCGACATTAAATAATTCATTGAGATTGATATGCTGTAAAACAAACCGACCCAAAACAATCAACTCCTCAAGTTTTGTTTCACCTTTGCTGGGGTCAGATATTGAACTCACATCACTTTGGGCCAAGTCACTGGATTACATCAGTTACTAAAATTGAAACTGAGATATCCGGAAGAGCCATGTCACAGGAAACTAGAACAATGTACTGTGTTCCTGATCAAACCAAACTCATAAATAATTACATTGGTCTTACAACTACATGCCTATATAGACGATACACGTTGCACCTATCTGACCATAGTTTAACCAGGACACATCTAAACACACACGGAAACTTACCAAACTCCATCCGCAACATACTAGTAGAAAATACAAGTATAACTAATCTCAGTTATAATTTCTAAATTAGAGTCCCATAAGGTAAAAAGGGAACAACAGGATCCCAGCCTAAAGAAATGTGCCCTCGAGCTGGTCCCAGTCCTTTCCAAACTCTACAGTTATTGCCTCGCTGTTTCCTATTTTCCAGCTTGTTGGAAGTTCTCCACTATAATTCCGTTTATATTTCAGAACGCTGGAAAACATTTTGAACTTTTCAAACTATCCCCACTTTTCGGCAAAGTATTCGAGGCTTTAATCAATACTCAAGTGGTTAAGCACCTTACCTCTCAAAACCTAATCTCTGACAAAAAATATAGCTTCCGTTTTGCCAAACTACCACTGATGAGCTAACGAGCATCACTGAATATGTCTATGAAGTTCTTGATAATAACGGTGAAGCCTGAGCATTGGCTCTTCATATTTCGAAGGCGTTTGATAGGGTTTGGCACGCTAGTCTTCTACGTAACCTACAGGGTTGTGATATTACTGGACTACTGTTTGATTTAATCCAATCGTTCCTAAATCATAAAATGAAAGTCATTTGGAACGGGTTCGCTTCCAGGTCCTTTCACACAAACGCGTGTGTTCCCCATTGCGCTATCGTGGGTCGTACTTTTTCAGATCTTCACCAATGATCTTACTGATGTCATCAATTCCCAAGTAGGCATTTATGCTGATGACACTACCATTTACTCCTGTCTCAATAGCAAATCCGCCAGAGCCAACAAAGTTAACCTGACCGCTGTTCTTGTAAAGGACCTACAATCTGTGGCTAACTGGGTCAGGAAATTTTAATGCCTCCAAAACGAAACGGCTTTCATTCAACCGCCATCAATGATCTGACCGCCATCAACATGGCTGATACTAGACTCATGGGAAGCAATAGACTGCGGCTTCTTGGCCTCACATTTTCAACTGACTGGAAGTGGAACCACTACATTGAATCAATAGCTGCATCTACTGCAATGAATGTTGGGTCACTTTGTCGTGCCAGAAGATATTTCTCGTCAGAGTCCATCTTGCACATTTAGAAATCTATCATTCGCCCGAGCACTGAGTACTGTTGCTATATCTAGTCTGTTGTTTCTGCTACTCATCCTGACTTTCTTGACAAAATCCAAAGTACGATCTAGAATGTAATCGATCCTAGATTGGCATCTAGACTTCAGTCACTTTCTTACCAACGTGACGTGGTTTCCTTCTGTCTTTTCTTTTCTACAGATGTTTCCATGGCAATTGCTCTGACGAGGTTTTTTTCCCCTGATGTCCGGACTACGTGAGTTTAAGTACCCTACACGACTAGGTTTCATCTTTTTTTACTGTTGAATCAGTAAAATGTAACCGCCACTCCAACAGTTTGTTTTCTCGTACTTCCCACCTGTGGAAATCCCTTCCGTTTCCTTGCTTCCCTGATAAATAGAGTCTTCAAAAATTTAAATGCAACGTAAGTCACTATCTTCTATCTTCTAGAAGCTCGTTCAGTTTTTATCCTTTTCTCGATTCCCCTTACCTAGTCTTTCTCTCACCTTCACTCTCTGTAACTCCCCGTGTACCAGTGACATTCTCGCCTTGCTTGGGGTGAAATGATAATAATAGCCAAATGCGCATGTAAAAAAAAAGGAAGATTTATAATAATGGCAGCACTAATAATACAAAAAAAGAAGCTAAGATTCAATAACATTAACAATGAACACGTGTTTGTAAAATAAAACAATCCCATAACTTGAGATACATACGTAAAAAAACAACACATTCATTGAAAAATAAAAAATAAAAATAGTTCTTGATAACGGCTAAGAGAATAATCGACAGTTTTATAGACTCTGTATCCAGAAAAGAAAACACTTGTACGAACACACGAGAAATTAAATAAAATGCTTATTAGCAGTAACTTGTCAGTTGCGTTTAACGAAACTTTATAAAGTTTAGATAGAGTATCTGTAAAATGACGGATGACGAAACGCCTCGACTAAGATAATTTTTTTTTGCCTTTATGTGTATATATATATATATATATATATATATATATATATATATATATATATACGAACACACACACACACACACACACACACACACACACACACACATATATATATATATATATATATATATATATATATATATATGAAGGATGAAAATATAGTTTTAAATATGCTATATTTATGAACTTAATATATCAGGGATCAAGCTTCCGTAAATACTAAAGTTAACACTGGCGTCAACATCGAGTGATATATATATATATATATATATATATATATATATATATATATATATATATATATATATATATAGACGTAATACACATGTTAGACGCAATACACTTGCCACTTCGATTACTCAGTCCAAGTCAATATTCATTACTCTACCGTACCTTCTATGCATACACACACATACACACACATTTATATTTATATATAATAAAAATATATGCAAGTGTTCACATACAAATATATATATATATATATATATATATATATATATATATATATATATATATGCTTTGTAGTATGTAAAACTGGTCAATGCAAAATAACAGAGCTATTAAGTATATATTAATACAGATATATCATTTCCCACGCTGATTGTACGACTCGGGGTTTTATGCACTATGCAATCTTCAGTTAATGAGAACGGATCATAGTCTGGCTAATATTTCTGGGTTTCGCGGATTTATTTGAATAAATTATTACTGTTGTTGAATATTTAATTGGACTATAATCTAAACTTGAATTTAAATTTAGGTTCAAACTTATACTTCAAATTGAAAATTAAAAAATAGAAATTCTATTGCTTAAACATAGTTAATGATTAAATTATAATAATAAAATAGGTATCCAGTGGTAAAATAATAATAATTTATGTAATCATAATAATAGTATTATAAGAGGTAATTATAATATTAACAATAGTAAAAATAATAATGAAGTAATATGGTAATAATAATAATAGGTCATAGTAATAATAATAATATGATGACAATAATGAAACATTAATATTAATAATATAGTAATAATAACTGTAACATTAAAACTAGTATCTGTTGCGGCCGAGAGTGAGAAAATTATATTAATTTAGGTCAACATGCTTGAGTAGCTATTTATTTCTATGCATGCGTGTGATCATTAATTAACTTCTTTTGTTTAACAAAATAAGTTTATCTCTATTTTTATTAGAAATGCATAATTTATATTTATTTATCGGGGTTGGCTTTTTATTTTCTAGAAAAATTTAGAGAGGGCAGTTCTGCTACTACATTTATTATTGCTTAATATCATTTGGTGTTGTTAGAAATGTGATTCCAAATGGTTTTCAGTTGAACCTGAATAGAACTTGACCGCGTCATTATATTTGATGTTAGTTATATAAAATATACCTTTAGTCATGCATTTGCCGTCTAGCGGGCAGATTGTTTTTTCGGCAGTTGCATTCTTTAATTGTAGGGGTGTGTTTATCTTATAGGTTGGTAAATTCTTGTTTAGTATAAAATTGTTGTGCTGTCATATATGTTTTTTATAATGGCCAACCATAACGTTGTTTTTATTGAAAATCTTTTTTAGCGCTGGGATTAAATTCAGAAAAATTCGTCCGATATTAGTTTTGACATAGCTGCTAAAGGGTGGGTTAAACCATATGATATTGCGTTTACGGTGTTTCGGCATCATTATTATTAATATCTAGAGAACTCTAGGTTAATTTTACTTTGTTCTAGGGCTTCTCCATATTTGATTTCATATTAGAGTTGAAAGACAGCCGAAACCGATAAATTTATGTAAATTGCTTAGCATTCTAGAATGGGAGTTAGATTTGTTATGGTTCTATAAATCTTTAGTATATGGTTTATAAATTCCTTTGGATAGGTCCAAGGTTAGATCCAGGAAGTTAATCACTTTAGCGTTGTTGATTGTGTGATACTCAGATCCTGCAATTTAAAGATTTGAAGAAAAAATATCCTTCGACGCAGTAAAAGGTGGGGACCCAGAAGAGGGCAGCAACAGCCTGGTAAGGGTTGCAAAAGGAGTCCTCCTTTTGCGACCCGCTCCAACTAGGTCTAGTAACTGAGAAGAAAAAAAAAAGTCAAATCTTTCAGTACGACAATTAACTAGTCACGCGTGGGCTGATTGAAGCAAAAGAGAGTACGGGGGACGATTTTTATAAGGAGGCTAACCGCTTCCCACAATTCTCCTCCTTCTAAGACCATAAGTATCAATCGGTCACTTGTTTTCGGTTTAGCTGGGCACAATTCCCCGAGGCTGAAGCAACCCCCATTTTTTTCCCTCTTTCCTTTTCTTCACAGATTTTAATCAAGATTTATCTTAATCGGTCTTTTTTCTGTGCATCTGTTTACGCAAGAGTAATATATTGACATCTCTAGAGAATCCGGTGTTATTAATATCGAAGATGTACTTTAGTCTCCAAAGTAGCAGAATGTCAACTAATTCAAAAGCCTCCGCCGAGTCAAACGCACCCCATAGTAACGCAAAAATCAGAATTGCTACGGTTAGTCCACAGACAACTTTCATGGAACAGGATGGATTTTGGGGCCTGTTTTATGATATTCATGTCTTGGTTGCTTATGGGACAGTAAGAGACAGGAGGAGAGCCCTGATCGCCTACGTTCTGAAATGACACAGCATATAAAAGAAGAATTATTCGCCAGATTTATCGCAGGCGTTAGTAGCTCCTCCGTGATCGACGAGTGGAAGTTATATATATATATATATAAAGAAAGAAAGAAACAGTAAGATATATAATCTGGTGTTCTTATTGATATTTTTATGTTTATAAAATAATGCTCAATGTAAATTTACAGAGCATTAATATTATAAATTAACTGATTTAAAATGTTTTTTTTCGCTACACAGTAATAAACATGCTTCAAATTTTGGAGTAAGATATTTTTTTTAAATTACTGAGTTTTAACTGCAAGGGAAATTCATAATTTATGGTTACCTCGTAAATTCGCTTGAGGATGAATTGGAACTAATGTTTTTAATTTAATTACAAAATTAAATTTGAAGCTTTTAGTTTCTATTTTTGAAACATGGTTATTAATGTGTAGCGAAAAACATTTTAAATTAGTTAATATATATATATATATATATATATATATATATATATATATATATATATATGCTGTAACCTATTAGCGTTATAATTAGAAACTCAACTCATATCTCAGGCCGTGTCCTTATTAATCCAGAAACAAATGCTTTGGAACTGACTTACGAAATGTGCTTACAGAATATTGGACATATCTGCCTATATCTCTGAGATGAGGTATTATGATTATTTGCATTATTTACATTACCCGGACTGTTATCCTCATCTTCAATACCATATTCACAACTTTTCGGAAGAGTTATGGAACGTGGAAGTAGAATAATCTACACCGTTGGGCGAAATAAATGGTTCGGGTCGAAATTCCAGTCACCTGAAGAAGGCTGGATCTTACAACAGACGAAACGTTGTAAAATATGGGAATGAAGCTGAGAATAACAGTCCGAATAATGTAAATAATGCAAGGAATATTGGACATATTGAAAATTCGGAGGAATTTGAACAGCGCGCATGCGTGTATCGAACATACGACAAACTTAACGTTTGCTTTCTATCAATAAATAGAATCTTGATAAAAAAAGATACTAGAAAAATATTAGGCGTTTGCAACTATTTTCAAGTTTCAGTATAAACTAGAGTTTAAGATAATAATGTTTTAAGATAACCAAATTGATCGAAGCTTTCGGCAGTTTTTCGTACAGCTATACATTTTTTTTCACCGTGTGCTCTTTTATTTCACAACACTTCTTTTATAAAAGTCCTTTAGACAATATCACGAACGAAGACATCTTCAGATAAAAGCTTGATTTGCTTCAAATCTAGTCATGCGGCTACTAGTTTATGTAATTAACTGGAATAATTAACACTCGACGAATTGATCAATCTCTCTCTCTCTTAGCAAAAGCAATTTTAAAAGAGGAAAAAATTATAATGACAGTACCAGTGTTAATTAAAACATAGCTGCAATACAAAATTTAAAATTCTACACCAGGAAACGATAGAGGTCGACGCAAAAGGTCATTTCCAGCCTATTAAAAGTTTTAATTAAAAGAGCTAAGAGCGGATCCAGTTTATTTATTTATTTATTTATTTTTTATTTTGTCAAATATTTTATTGGAAAGCATCGTTTAAAATCAGTTCGCTACATTAATTTATTTGAATACTTTTATCCGTATCTTCGTTGTTATTTTCTTGTGATGAACAAAGTTAAGAGACTAAATTTCATTCTTAATATAAATAGTGATCAAAAATCACTAACTGAACAGAATAAAACGGCTATATCACGTTGAAACAGCGGTTCACTTTATAGTTTCTTCGTCGTCTTCTTCTTCTTCTTCTTCTTCCATGTGCCGTCACTCTTCAGGACATTAGCTGTCATTGTCTCCCCTATTTCCTACACTTTGTAGCATTTAATATATTGTTATCTGTCCTAAAACTTGTTCACCGATCCATTTACACAAGCTCTCTAAGTAGGTTATGCGTTGGTTTCCTCTGTCCCTCTTGCCTTCAATCTGTCCTGTGAGTATCAAATTTTCCAAGCCCTCTAAAATTTCATGTCCTTTGTAGCTCTTAATAAAATTTATCTTTTGTTCCGCCATCCATTTACTCAAGCTCGCTAGGTAGGTTATGCGTTGGTTTCCTCTGTCCCTCTTGCCTTCAATCTGCCCTGTGAGTAACAAATTTTCCAAGCCCTCTACTAGTCCATTTATTTTTTAATAAACTTTGTCTTTTCGTTATCTCCCCTAAACCTTATTGCACCATCGATTTACTCATGTACTCCACGTAGGATATGTATCGCTTTTCTCTGTCCCTATTATCTCAAATAAAATTTTAAAAAAAACTTCTTTCGCTCTAAAAATATTTTCTGATTTTGCCTGAAAGGGTTGATAATCCTTAAAAAACGTATCGATCAAAACAAATCATGTTTAGACGTTAACATAGCAATAGTCCCGACAGTTTTTGATCAGAAGTAGTATTTTGTTATGGCTTCCTTTTCTTTCTATGTACCATCTCCTTTCAAGATGTAGGTGATCATGACTCTCCATCTCCCTCTATCCCTTGCAGCTCTCAACAAGTTCTATCCCACTGATTCCTGCATCAGACCACGTTCTGTCATCCACTTGCTTAAGCCCGCTAGGTATGTCATGCGTTGCTTTCCCTTGTCGCTCTTTCCCTGTATTCGACTTGTGAGTGTCAGATTCTCCAGGCCTTCCTTCCTCATTTTGTGTCCCAGGAACTCCAGCTGTCTCTTCCTGATGTTAAGTGTAAGCCTCCCCCTTGTTTGCATCCTCTCCAAGACACTGTTGCTCAACCGCTCGGTCCATGATATCCTTAGCATCCTTCTGTAAAACCACATCTCCGACGCCTTGAGTATCTTCTTCAGCTTTGAGGAAATCGTCCAACATTCGCTGTCGTAAAGAAGGACAGATGTTACGTAACAGCTCAGTTTTTTTTTCTTTGTTACCAAAGAAACCCTCCTTTTTCGAAATACTCTGCCCAGATTTTGGAATGCGTTCTTAGCCATCCCAATACGTCTACGGATCTCAGTGTCGCACTTACCCTCCTCTGTCAAGACGCTTCCCAGATAATTAAACTTCCACGTTTGATTAATTCTAGTCTTCCCGACCTGCAAATCGCATTTCGGGTTCTTCCTCTTACTGATGACCATACATTCTGTCTTCTTGTAGTTTATGCTTAGTCCCTTCTTCACACTCTCCGTCGATACCTTCTGTAGGAGATTTTGTAATTTCTTTTTTGTGTCTGCTATCACTACTGTGTCATCTGCGTATCTTAAGATTGTAGTTATAGTCTTACTATTATCAAAATATTTTAAATATATAAATACACTAGTTTACACCCCCTTAAAATGATGGCTAATTTTGTCATTATTATCATCAATGTAAACGGTAATGGCAATATAAACCGTTTCCTTATAAGGAAACATTCTGTATGTATCGACCCGAGCAGGGAGTGCTAATTTCAACGGAAAGTTACAAAATCTTCCTATTATAAATTTTTTTTCATGAAAATATGTTTCTCAATCGCGTTTTCCGTTATTGATGGGGGTTTCCTTCCTAGCCTTTTGTTTGAAATAGTGTGGAATGTCAATATCTTAATTATGTCATTACTTACTCTTCGTATTACATGTGGTATCCATTTTAGTTTTTGCCGTTGTTGAAATTCTTCAAGTGGTACGCTTTCAATTATTTGGTACAGTTCTTTGTGATTCTGTGGCGTCAGATTCAAAGAAGGATGGTCCCCGTTAAGACCTACAGGCTTTATGCGCTCGAAGCAGTTTTAAACCATTGATCTGAGAAAGTGGCTGTATACGACTATAGTTTGGATATTTCTGAACGGGATTTTCGCCATGCATGGCAGCCATATGTCTGTAACGATCTGACGAAGCTATTTAGGGACATAACTTAAGTCTTTAGGTTAACTTTTTGAGTTTTTAGCATCTTTGTGTCGGGCTAATAGCACAACCTATTCTATGTACAATTTCCTTTTCTCCTATACTAAATTTGTTATAACTGATCCATATCCCAAGTTATTTGAAGTGTTTACTAATTCCATATCCTCAATTTTCAGCGTCCTGGGTATGACGATAAACTACATCCGCGCCCTGGGTATGACGATAAACTAAATCTGCGCCCTGGGTATGTCGTTAAACTACACCCGCGTTCTGGGTATGACGATAAACTACATCCGCGCCCTGGGTATGACGATAAACTAAATCTGCGCCCTGGGTATGTCGTTAAACTACACCCGCGTTCTGGGTATGACGATAAACTACATCCGCGCCCTGGGTATGACGATAAACTAAATCTGCGCCCTGGGTATGTCGTTAAACTACACCCGCGTTCTGGTTATGACGATAAACTACATCCGCGCCCTGGGTATGACGATAAACTAAATCTGCGCCCTGGGTATGTCGTTAAACTACACCCGCGTTCTGGGTATGACGATAAACTACATCCGCGCCCTGGGTATGACGATAAACTAAATCTGCGCCCTGGGTATGTCGTTAAACTACACCCGCGTTCTCGGTATGACGATAAACTACATCCGCGCCCTGGGTATGACGGTAAACTAAATCTGCGCCCTGGGTATGTCGTTAAACTACACCCGCGTTCTGGGTATGACGATAAACTACATCCGCGCCCTGGGTATGACGATAAACTAAATCTGCGCCCTGGGTATGTCGTTAAACTACACCCGCGTTCTGGGTATGTCGATAAACTACATCCGCGCCCTGGGTATGACGATAAACTAAATCTGCGCCCTGGGTATGTCGTTAAACTACACCCGCGTTCTGGGTATGACGATAAACTACATCCGCGCCCTGGGTATGACGATAAACTAAATCTGCGCCCTGGGTATGTCGTTAAACTACACCCGCGTTCTGGGTATGACGATAAACTACATCCGCGCCCTGGGTATGACGGTAAACTAAATCTGCGCCCTGGGTATGTCGTTAAACTACACCCGCGTTCTGGGTATGACGATAAACTACATCCGCGCCCTGGGTATGACGATAAACTAAATCTGCGCCCTGGGTATGTCGTTAAACTACACCCGCGTTCTGGGTATGACGATAAACTACATCCGCGCCCTGGGTATGACGGTAAACTAAATCTGCGCCCTGGGTATGTCGTTAAACTACACCCGCGTTCTGGGTATGACGATAAACTACATCCGCGCCCTGGGTATGACGATAAACTAAATCTGCGCCCTGGGTATGTCGTTAAACTACACCCGCGTTCTGGGTATGACGATAAACTACATCCGCGCCCTGGGTATGACGATAAACTACGTCCAACAGCAAAGCCTCTGATCAGGAGGTTTTGAAAAAATAATGTTGCCAGCTGTACGTTTTTGAAAAAATAATATTACCAGCTATATTATTAAAAAAATAATATTACCCGCTGAACATTTTGAAAAAATAATATTACCAGCTATAAGTTTTTGAGAAAAAAAATATTAACAGAAATAGATTTTTGACAAAACAAAATATTACCAGAAAAAAAAAATGTCGGCATTAAATGACCCATTGAGGTTGATATACCGTGAAACAAACCAAACCAAACCTGAATTTTCATGATGGAATTCCAGTTTGGTGAATTGATTTTAAAATACGAATCTTTAAATATATTATTAGGTTGGTGCAAAAATAATGACGTAATAATGTCGTTTTTTGATGTTAAAAAATACGTCAAAAAACGACATTATTACGTCATTATTTTTGCACCAACCTAATAAATGTACTATTTTGCCCTATTCTAAAATCTTTCTTTGATGAATGAATTTTAACCTAACTCTTTTAATTATACAAATATACTAATTTACCCAGGCTAACCAGCATCCTTTTTCTGTAAATACTTTTGGATGAACTTTCAACTGTTGTATCAACAGTTTATGAAATTAATCGCAGTACTAGATTGGTAACAAGGTCTCATTAATTTAAAATTTAATTGGTTCGATACAATAATAAATTCTATGCTAACAGTTTCTTTTCTCGCACTTCTCTCTTGTAGAAATCTTTTCTGGTTTCATGTTTTCCAGCCAACTTTGATCTTCAAAAATTTAAATGCAATGTCAATCGCTAGCCAGTATCATCTTTATTAATCGTCCATTGTTCTCAATTCTTAATAATGTTTATATATATATATTGATTATGCTTGCACAACGAGTAACCCCCCTTGTGTCTTAGTGGCTTTATTGCCTTGCGTGGGGTGTCAGTCGTTTTCTTCTGTCTTCTGGATTCCGCTTCTTTTATTGTTCTCGCTTCTTAATAATGTTTTTCGTTTTTTTTTCAAACTCTTTCATACACAGTAGCACCTTGTGTTTTAAAATCATTGCTTTTGGATGAAATGATTTATACAAAAATGCTATAAAAATGGAGGCAAATTTGATAGAATTCCTACTTATTAAAAAGTCATGTCTTTAACTACAGGAATAGATGAATTTTCTATATTTTGTTAAGTCATTGCTATTCGAAATGAGATTCGACAAGTGAAAGCTTTAAGTATCTTTGCCCGCCTGTTACTGCCGGTGTTTTGCACCACTCTTTCATGTCCCAGCTCTGCAGACATCATAGAACCTTTTGCTAATAGCATATCAAAGAAAATGCCACCAGGATTCGCCTGTGTAAAAGAGATATTTCGACTGCCGAAAAAGGGTTACAGAAATTAGTGACAAACTTAGAAATAGGAGAAAAATATTTCACGTTGAATCATATATGCTAAAATAATTATGCATACACTCACGCACAAATACACACATACACACACATATATGTACACACACACACACACACACACACATATATATATATATATATATATATATATTAATCCAAGAGATTTTATCAATTTAAAGGGTATATTATTTATTCATTTTCGTCTACCATCCTGAATAGTCAAGAACAGTATATATAACTAGCAGCATTAACCGGCGTTGCCTGGGTTTATTCAAAAAAGATCAGGAACCTCATCCAATCTGTAAAGTTAAAATAAAGATTTTTCTTTAGTGTCTCTTATCTATATGGCGAAAAATTATAATGACATGAAATGTGAAAACTTTTATGACAGGAGAAAGTTGTTTTTTACAGAAGCACAGAAGATGCAAAAAAAGAAATTGTCAGCAAAGGAAGAGTACATTAATCGCAATCGATCTTCGAAAATTGTTGAGGAGAAATGCTTTGTTGGCAGTTTTTGCTCAAACTACATCGAATGAACAACATGCATTGGAAGGAGAAGATATTCAACAAAGACTTCTCCTAGCAGCCGTGCCAAGGCTGAAAACCAAAGTTCTCAAAGACTGTATAGAATTGTTCTTTGCCCCTCAGTTTCGACAGTTCGAATAGCAGCAGTTCTGATAATCGTTTTTGATTCATTTAAAGATTGTAACATACATGTAAAATTCCGTCGAAATCGAAGCAATTTGAAAATTTGGGGGTCCCATTGGTTTACTCTGGGGGTCCCAAATTTCAAGCCAAAGGACAGGTTTAAGACTAATAATAATTGAAATAATAAAGCACATCTTTTTTAAGTTTTCTATTTAATCGACTTTATGGCGAAGGCTGTAGACTTAATTGAAAATTTCGGTGTTCCCTGCTGATCTCTTAACTCGTGGGGGTCCCAGTGTTGATTTTCAGTGAATTCCAATTGACTACTTCAATTACTCGATATAATCTCAATATGTACTGAAATTTTCGTTGAAATTGGGGAATATTGCTACAAAATACGCTTGAAAAGCAATTGAGCCATCAAGAGGTTTATAGGGTCACCCTGGAGTAGGGGTCATTCATTTTTAAAAAAACTGACAACCGATTTCTATCTCAATGTAAGAGCGTAACAAACATTTCATCAAAATCGAAGCAATTTTAATTTTTGGGGGTCCCTTTGGGACACCCTGGGTTTCCTAGTGTAAAGAGAAACGAAAATCAATATAGCCTATAATAAGCGTGAGCGCAAGTTGCATGTACTTATCAAGTTTCATTAAAATCGGCCTTAGGGTTTAGACTGAAAGTCTGAATGTTTAAAAACAACCAAACTAACGGAAATTTCCATTTTAAACATTATATTTATCGATTATCGGTTATTGATTTTTGAAAAATGACTAATTAGCCCCCCCACAACAAATTTGGAACATAGATTGTACTCGTATCGAGTACAATCTATGTTCCAAATTTGGTGGAAATATGCCTTATGGTTCTCGAGTAGTTCGCGAACAGACACGCACACGCACACACACACAGAGTCAGTTATATATATATATATATATATAATCGTAGTATGTACTATTCAGCAGCAATATATATATATATATATATATATATATATATATATATATATATATAGATAGATAGATATATAGATAATATCAGCGTGTAGTATTCAGCAGTATACATACTTACATATATATATGTGTGTGTGTGTATGCATATATATGCATATATATGCATATATATATATATATATATATATATATATATATATATATATATATATATATAATATTAGCGTGTATTATTCAGAAGTATACATGCATATATATATATATATGCGTAATGTTTTTCAATGTCTCAATTACGGGATAAAATCTAAACAATAATCGACCAATTCCAGTAGATTTTTAGAATGTCGGCAAATTGGTCCGCATGCTTATATTCGAAAATATTATCCTAAAAGAAAAAATAATCTTACCAAGCTACCGTTGATCCTCTCCTCCTCAATCAAGTTATATATATATATATATATTTATATATATATATATAATCGATAAACGATCACTAAAATGAGCTACAAAGCTTTTAACGAGCAAATCATTTGATAACACAAAGATTAACTTAGAAGCAGATCTATACATCCATATCTTTACTTTATATAAGTACAGATTACTCGGCCTTGTGGTTCATGAATTATTTTTACCTTCAACCCCAGTGCATAAAAGTCTGAAGACTCTCACGCCATTACCGCTATTTTAGTGGCCGATTGCTCAAACGATCTACATTCTTTTGATTCAGCAGTTTAGACCTTCACAGCTAGAACCCGCCGTACCGTTCACACAGGGTCGACTCATCCCCATTCTTTTCGTATTACATTGGTAAGGAGGAAGTTCTACTTAGACAACTTCTTTCCCAGAACTGTTTCTTTGTGGAACAAGAGGATGCTTCCCCTCTTCCTCCTCTCGTAACCACTTCATGTGTAGGGTCATCCGTTATCTATCCACATAATATTACCCTTTTACTGTCTCTTTTCATCTCCTTACAATACCGCCTTCAGTAACCCTCGAACCTTAGTCGTTGTACTGGGTTAACAATGATATAAGAAAAAAAAAAAACCTTGATTTTTGTATGATTTTAGTCGATGTCTAGCTACAACTAAATTTCCAGCGTTTACATAAGTGTAAAATTTTACTTTTATTTCAGGGTGGGTGATGGAAGGCAATCTCGATATGCAATGCCTGTGCAGTATAACTGGCAAAAATTAACACGTGATTATAACTTGGGGAAAACCTGATAATTATCCACTTAAACTCCTTCCCCGGCGTAGACGTGTATATATCGAAACGTCTCTATATGGTTTTACCGAAAGTATTTTTTAGTGTATATATTTTTTACCAACAGTATCTTTTTCAAACACTGACGAATAAACACGTCCAAAGCATAACGTTCAAAAACCTGCTACAGACGTGTTTATGCGTCGATCTTGATTCTTTTTATATCTTTCTGAGCTTGAAATGAGTCCAATTGTAAACTCATACGTCTGGTAGAGGTGTTAGCCACCACTCGGGTACTTCAAGGTACCTCAATTTCTTAGCCGATCTTGATTCTTTTTATATCTTTCTGATCTTGAAATGAGTCCAATTGTAAACTCATACGTCTGGTAGAGGTGTTGACCACCGCTCGGGTACTTCAAGGTACCTCAATTTCTTAGTCGATCTTGATTCTTTTGTATGTCGTTCTAAGCTTGAAACGAGTCCAATTGTCAATTCATACATTTGTTAGAAGTGTTAACCACCGTTCAGGTACTTTAAGATGACTCAGTTTCTTAGTTACTATATTAAAAACAAATAAAAAAATCGTCTGAAAAAAAAACAACTTTTGACCCAAAATTGGCGGGAAGGTTTTAACGGGTCTATTTCATATTTTAGCTTCATGTCCTAGACATATGTAAACAAGGAAATGTATTTTCCGAGTTTCGGAGACAACTTCTCATTTTACTGTCTTTTGAATGATACCTCCCTAGACCCTATATGAATCTTTTTCAGAAGTCATTCGCATTTAACCGTAGCTATTTCTACGATACCCCAAAATCATAATCATGTGAATCGCCTCGTCAAACTCTCTTTGACGCAACAGCCATCTCCGCCACCGCCACCATGAGGCGGGGTCAGAAAGGGAATAGAGAGAAAGGATGACGATCCCGATGATCAGATGCGAGTGGATGGTGATAGCAAGCAGAATCACAAACAAACATTTTTTTAGATAGCAAAAAATTCATCTCAACATCTGCACCATCTAAACGGGATATCGTGCTTAACTAGAAGGGAAAATAATGATATAATATAACTAACATGTTGATTTTTCACACTACCTTAGACAAAAGTTTAAGAAGGAAAAGTCCTACTAATTGCTAAAAAGAGAGCAGTTACTACACTCGAGAAGCTTGCTTTCCCGACAAAAACTGCATTGAAAGGAAGATTTTTATGAATTTAAACCAATATTAGCGGAAAACTGTTTGATCAAAGACTGAATGTTTCCTTATAAGGAAACAGCTAATCTCCCCATTACCATTAGAGATGGGGAGACAAATACTAAACACGTCTTTTACTAGCCCTCACACCAGCACCACCACCACGGTGTCGGGGATGACACAATGACGTTTTAAAGTGGGGCCCAGGACGTACACATGGGCTAAGATAGTCCCCGCTGGCGTTGATATTTCACTGATTATTCTCTGGTGCAAAGTGTTTCCGTGGGTTTGAAATCCCTAGTATCAGTCATCACTCATTTATTTCTTGTATTCCGTCTGAAGACCGAAACAAAACTGAGAGATAAAATGTAGTCTGTCCGCCTGAAAGGCAGACACTGCCATTTGATCACAGCCCAATAGCCTGGGATCGAGGAAAATCGTATCTGGAGTAGCACCGACTACTCGGTCAATAAATGCCGAATGATTCTTTATAAGGAACCGGTTAATATTATCATCACTGTTAGAGATAAAGAAGAACAGATACTACACTCTGAACCCAGCCCAGTAGTCAGGGAGTGAAGAAAAGCGTAACTCGGCTAGCACTGGTTTGTCAGTGTATGAATCCCGAATGTTTCTTTATAAGGAAACGGTTAATTCCACCAGTACAATTTGCTTATTTTTAAACCTTTTTTTTCTGAGTTCATTAAATAATTTCCATCTTTTTCTTGACCTTTTGCCAGATACATGACTGAATTCAAACTTATACGTTTAATTTTTTTTCCTTAGGTCTTAATTAGCAACGTTTTCATTTGTTGTTATTTTGGATAATTTTATTGCGATTATTTTTATGGTAATTGAGGGCGGCCATTGCTTTCTGCTTTTATTGCCATGTTGCGTTCCTCAATCGTTTTTATTTTTGTTTTTCATCCATGAAGGCTTAACACACACAAATCCCATTTGGGAAAGAAAGAAAAGTCTGAAATAGTTCATTTTATTCCTCAGAGTTGTTATATTTTTAAAAAATTTGAACGGCTTGCTAATCTTTTATTAAAACCTCGACTCAAGTGCATTGAACTCTGGCCCGACGAAGGTTCAAATTAAACGAAACAAAAGTCGTTTTCATTTTTGTTTTCATTAAAACAATCACTTTTAAGAAAAATTTAATAACATCCAATAGAGCTATTTAACAAAAATGATTTTGTGTCAGTGTTGAAATCATCACACCGAAAAAACCTAAGGCAATCATTACAGTCTTCTGGATACCTCATTAAATGATGGCTGGAAGACAATCAAATTTGTAATGGTCTCCATTCTGAATCTCCTACAGAGTTTTTTTTTTATTAATTCTTTTATACTGCCCGTCTCCACACAACAATTCGATGTTGTTTTTCTTAAATACAAAATTCTACATTACTAAAAAAAATTGGAAACAAAATAGTTGACATTTTTACCTTCTTCTGACGACTCATTAAAACAACGCTTCGACCAAAATTGATATTGTTTGATAAAGCGAGAAAGAAATAAGCTTGCTATACGAAATTAATCTTCGATGAACTAAATCGCTGAGATTATCACTCCTTCTCAATAGCAATGTTGTCTCAAATCTCAATGGCTGAATTGTGAATCACGTACTATCTCGTAGAACCGTTATTTAAGGTCAAATATTCAAAACGCTTAGGGGACGCTTACGACTGTAGTTCTACCATTTTCATGCCCATTAAGGGGAGTAAATCTGATAGGATAGTGGCAGTGTCAAAAGTTGAAAATTACTGCTGAGTCACCTCCACGTTTTAAACCATCAACGCCCTTCAATAACCAGAAACATTTTAAATTTTGTGGTCAAAATCTCAATTCCAGTTGTTTTTGTGTTAATCCCCAAAATAATTTTGGCACAGAGCTGGGCTTGTCAGTTGGGGGTCAAGATTACGCCAACGTACCCGTGTGCAGTGACGTAACACTCCCCCAAAACAAGCCACCTGTTTACTTTACCTATGTCTAAATAGTTGAGTCGCATGTCTACCGAACATATTTTTATCATTTGATTCTTCTGAAAACCAGGCATACGTCTACCTTTTCGACTCTCACGAAAAACAAACCTGTGCCTAACGTTTTGATTTTGGTACAAGTCGGATCCATATCTATCTTTCAGACTCTCATGCAAACTAAAACCAGTGTCTACTTTTTTGTCTCTCACGCAAACAGAACCTATATCAATACTCATGCAAACTGAACCTACGTCTAACTTTTTAATTCTCGTGTAAACCAGACCTATCTTTTAGACTCTCGTTCAAAACTGGACCTATAGCTATCTTTTAGACACTCATTCAAAACTGGATCTATATCAACATTTTAGACTTTCTTGCAAACTGGACCTATATCTAATTTTCTGACTCTCGTGAAAATCAGACCTATTCTTACATTTTAGAATCTCATACAAACTGAACCTATGTTTACTTTTTAGACTCTAATGTAAATTGAACCTATGTTTGCCTTTTCGAATCTCACGCAAACTGAACCTATTTTTACCTTTTCGACTCTCATGCAAACTGGACCTATTTTTACCTTTTAGACTCTTATGCAAACTGGGCCTATGTTTACCTTTTAGAATCTTATGCAAACTGGACCTATCTTTAACTTTTAGACTTTCCCGCAAACAGCACCTATAACTATCTTTTAGGCACTCGTTCAAAACTGGATCTATCCCCACCTTTTAGACTATCCTGCAAATTGGACCTATATCTACTATTCAGACACTCGCGCAAATCAGACCTATGTTTATCTTTTAGAGTCTCGTGTAAACTGGACCTATGTTTACCTTTTAGACTCTCACGCAAAGTGGACCTATAGCTATTTTTAGACACTCGTTCAAAACTTGACCTATATCCATTTTTTAGATTTTCTTGCAAACTGGACCTATATCTAACTTTCTGACTGTCGTGAAAGTCAGACCAAAACTTACCTTTTAGACTCTCGTGCAAACTGGACCTATTGCTACCATTTTGAGTCTAACGCAAAGTGGACCTATGTTTGCCTATTAGACACACGTTCAAAACTAGACCTACATCCACCTTCTACATTTTCCTGCAAATTGGACCTATATCTACCTTTCAGACTCTTGTTTAAACCAAACCTATATTTATCTTTTAGGCTTCCGTGTAGACTAAACCTAGTCGATGTTTCTTATTCCCGTATAAATTGGACCCATATATACTTCTCTTACTTTAGTGTAAGCCAGACCTTTTGGACTCCAGTGTAAACCGAACCTCTGTTCACATTTTGGATCTCGTGCAAACCAAGATTTATGTCTACCTTTCTGACTCTAATTTAATCCGTGCATATAGCTACTTATTTATTATTTTATCAAAACGCCAGAATTCGGAATTAAATAATCTGGAAATTGGCGATATGCCGTACAGGAAAGCAAACCAAACGGTATAGGATTTTAAGAAATCCAGCAGACGTCATTAAAAATATAAGCATATAAAAAGACAGGCATTTCCTTTTAAAATCTGAATTTCGTGCTGAGGCAAGGGCGCATTATATTAAGCAGCTGTTGCGAATGACAATCTCAGTTGACTATCACGTAAGGATAGGTAGATATCAATAAAAAAGGATAGATAAATAGATAGATATGAATAAATAAAAACAGATATGAATAAAAAGGATAGATAGATAGATATGAATAAACAAGGATAGACAGACAGACAGATCCCTGTCCTTTGCAGCTCATAATAAATGTTGTCTTTTGTTATCTCTCCTAAGCCTTGTTCCGCCATCCATTTACTCAAACTCACTAAATATGTTATACGCTGTTTTCCTCTGGCCTCCTTGCCTTCAATCTGCCCAGTGAGTATTATATTTTCCAAGCCTTCTACAATTTCATGTCCTTTGTAGCTCTTAATAAAATTTATCTTTTGTTCCACAATCCATTTACTCAAGCTCGCTAGGTAGGTTATGCGTTGGTTTCCTCTGTCCCTCTTGCCTTCAATCTGTCCTGTGAGTATCAAATTTTCCAAGCCCTCTACAATTTCATGTTCTTTTGTAGCTCTTAATAAAATTTATCTTTTGTTCCTTCATCCATTTACTCAAGCTCCTTCTAGCATTAACTGGAATAGAGAGGGGCACATATTAGATAAATGGTCAGTCGTATTTTCTATATTTCTAGAAACATTTTCGGCTTCTTTATGCCTAAAACGTTTTTTGTTAATTCTTCTTTTTCTTCTTGATCATCTTGATCATCTTCATTGTCATCATCGTCATCATCATCTTCTTCATCATCATCATCATCTTCTTCTTTTTCATCATCATCATCATAGGTTGTTTTCCCTTTCTTTGTTTCTTACGATATTTTTATTTCCAGTTTCTTAATACTTTGCTTACCTTTGGAAGGCATCTTGAACGCCGATTTTTGAGAATGCCCTTATTGAGTTATGCGTTCGGCGCAACATGTTATTTCTATCACTTATTGGGAGCCTTGTGGAAGACTAAGATAATGTTAATGAATAACGTTTAAAATGTTTTATGCTTATTGCGTGGTTTTTATTAATGTTCATGATGAAGTGTCTTCATATTTCTGTGCGCATGCTCGCTTTTATATCTTTGAGAAAAATCCTTCGATTGAACACAATCGAAATATCTCACCGAGAATTCCCCAAAGCGAGAAGCTAAAGTTTAAAAAATAATATTGATTTTGATAAAGTCTAATATATTGTATTCATCCTTTTGCTAATTCATCTTACTTTTCGTGCAACAAAATTTGCATATTCTTTTCGTTTTTACTTCTCTTTTTTTTATTATTATTTTAAGCTTTTATTAAAACCGTTCAACGACGCGTTTTAACACAGGGATATTTCAATTTTTATTATGTATAGCTGAACTGAATGAGTGATCGGTGATACTTCTCTATTATTCAGAACAAAAGACGCCAGTATTCAAGATGACATCAACCTTTTCGCCGCCAGTGTCCTTCAGGGATCTCTTGGGCCTTTCGTTAATAGAAAAAACAAATAAAATCACAAAAACAATGGACGAACAGAAAGAGAGAAAGAAACAAAAAGGAAAGGATAAAAAAAATAAAAAAAAAATAAAATAAAACTAATGGCTAAAATATAAGGAAAATATATCAAGACAAAGGAAAAAGAGATTTAAAATTCTTGGAGAGAAACATTAAGATCATTAACAAGCAGTCAATTCCTCGATGAATTATTGCGTATTATTAGGTGGGTGCAAAAATAATGTCGTTTTCTCACATATGTTACTATGTGAGAAAACGACATTATTTTTGCACCAACCTAGTACAATGCGCTTGAGTATTCAGTTGGTTAAAACGAAATGAAAAAAAAAAAAAGCACTTTGCCCAAAATTTCACAAAACGAAAAATGTGCCATTGGTTTCACTGAATGAGTTGAACAGTTATAAGAAAAATACATTTTACGCATATATATATATGTATATATATATATATATGATCGACTCTCCCGTCGAGATTCGACGTATGAGGGTCAAGCAGATCAGTTTCCAGGAAACCGACAGCCCAACACCGGCACATGAGATTTGATTATAGTGGTGAAGGCCTCGTGCAGGAAAAAAACACACTTTTTGGAGGGACGAATACAGAGACCTGGTGCACCGAATGCCACAAGGTTCCCAAATGACCCTCCGCAGGTTTTGAACTCAGAGTTGTCCTTCTCCTAGACCAGTTGCCATCCAAGGCCATAGAACCCAGTCTGTCCTGCTATTTTACCCATAGCTGGAGGGAGAAGCAGAGGATTCATACCTTTCCCAAGGCTATTAGGACGTAAGTGAATGTAATGGATTCGACTGGAACCCGAACTCGGCAATCCTCAATCCAAGGCGATATCCATTACTCCACCGTGCCTCCTATATATATATATATATATATATATATATATATATATATATATATATATATATATATATATATATATATAAATGTATTTTTCTTATAACTTATATATATATATATATATATATATATATGTATATGCGTAAAATGTATTTTTCTTATAACTGTTCAAGTAGTTTATATAGTTGAACAGTTATAAGAAAAATACATTTTACGCATATATATATATATATATATATATATATATATATATATATATATATATATATATATGGTTATGGTCCGGTTCCTTGTAACACGGTGATAGTCCAAGGTAGAACCAATAAAGAAGAACTCGAACACAGGTATGGAATAAAACAGATACATTACAAACAGGAATATATACAGAGAAGTAGAAAGTGTTTGTATGAACAATCAGGTTTAGTAGAGAGAACAGTGTAGTCTCGACCAGTATCACTATTCCAATGTCATGCAGTAATTGTCTGAACGTGACTCTGTTTCGGACTACCTCTGACTCGACTGACTGACTCGCTCGCTCTGACTGACTGACAGACTCCTGACGGACTTCTGACGGACCTCACTCCGGACTTCAGACTGAACTCGCTGTTTATATATATTATATATTATATATATATATATTACAAATATATATATATATATATATATATATATATATATATATATATTTCTTTTTATAAGTTATTTTTATGGATACAATTTATTTAAGTAAATACTTGATTTTTTTAATTAAACTCTGTTAATTATATTTACTAATAAAAATTTAAAAAGAAAGGCATTTACTCAAATATATTGTACCTATAAAAATAACGTATAAACAGAAAAATATATTAAATTATCCTCGGACTTCTATAGAAACAATTTATATATAGGGGAATGATATATAGATATATATATAGAATTCTAAAAAATATAAAGAAAAAAATACGACAAAGTGTAAAAGTTTTCGTATAACACGTTTTAACTTGATCATTTTAGCCCAATAAGTCCGAAAGGAAGAAACGCGTCATGCAAAAAATGTTTACACTTTGTCATAGTTTTTCATATATATATATATATATATATATATATATATATATATGCGTGTGTGTGTGTATATATATACATACATACATACATACATACATACATATAAAAAAATGTCTTTAAACAATTGTCGGACTTTGTCCATTTCTTAATGTATGACGTCATTTGTTTACATTTGATACGCCATGAGCAGTTATGAATGTACGAGAGGAACCCGAACGTGGCTACGCCAAAGGGCGGGGTTTCTTTCGGGGAAGTAAACCGACCCTGAACCCGTTTATACGGGTTCAATTGGTATATTTTTGGCCGAGCCTACGGGCTCGTAGATCCCACGGGCTCGGAGATCCCACGTTAAACTGGCCTTGTGCCACATGATGCCCTCGTATGGGGGTGGTGACTAAATACCGTTCAGTCTGAAGTCGGGTGACAGACTGATCGGTTGAACACCGCCTTCGGGCAGGGAGGAACCCGAACGAGGCTACGCCGAAGGGCGGAGTCTCTTTCGGGGAGTTAAACCGATCCTGAACCCGTTCATACGGGTTCAAAGGGCATATTTTGGGCCGAGATCCGACGTTAAACCGGCCTTGTGCCATATGATGCCTTCGTGGGGTGGGGTGACTAAATACTGTTCAGTCTGAAGTCTGGAGTGAGGTCCATCAGAAGTCTATCAGGAGTCTGTCAGTCAGTCAGAGCGAGCGAGTCAGTCAGTCGAGTCAATTACTACAAGACATTGGAATAGTGATACTGGTCGAAACTACATTGTTCTCCCTACTAAACCTGATTGTTCGTCCTAACACTTTCTACTTCTCTGTATATATTCCTGTTTGTAATATATCTGTGTTATTCCATACCTGTGTTCGAGTTCTTCTTTATTGGTTCTACCTTGGACTATCACCGTGGTACAAGGACCTGGCCCATAACACTATTCTTTTCACTCAAGTACCCCCTTTGTCTCTTTGTAACCTTCTTTAAGGATACAACAGTAAATCTAAAAGATTAATGTCAACAACAAACAGCAATAGTCTGTTTCATGCTTGAAGGTAATCTTCGTTATCCCCTATCCAAGAAGCGTTAGGATAATATAATTGTCTTTATTAGAGATAATGCATCGTTGATCAGTATCTATATCTATAAAAGCAGGATGTGTGTGTGTGTGTGTGTGTGTGTGTGTAACGAAAGCACGTCCGCAATTTTCGACGGATTTGCACCAAAATTTACATGCACATGCTCCAAGTTAGCGGGAAGGCCATGACCGACTTTGCATTTCCAAACTCCATCGATAGTGGAAATAATCGATTTTGTCATGCTTCTACGGCACTTTTCATGTAGTTTGCGGCCATTTTCTACTGGCCAGAGTGAGAACCTATAGCTGGCTGCCACGAATAGGCAGGAAGATTCTAATGGCCAGCATGAGAGCCAACAGCTGACTGACACGAATTTTAACTAGCATGCAAAATAAATCGATAGCTGCATTCGTCACAAGTGGGAAAAATTAAAATCTGCATGGCACTTTACTCGAATTCTTCTTCTTCTTCTTCTTCTTCTTCTTCTTCTTCTTTTTCTTCTTCGTACCGTATACCTTCAGGTCAACGTGATCTTGGTTTTTCACTACTTTCCATCCCTCAACTCGTTTGAAAGATTACTGAATGTTTCCATGTCCCTTTCTTTCTTTCGACATGTCCCGTGAGGGTTAAATTTTCCAAACCTTCTTTCCTTATCATATGTTCTATAAATTTCATAAAATGATTATAAATAGAATTACCCTTGTCTTTTTTTTTTTAGCTTTCTTCAAAATCACTTCGTGGAATACAAGCTCCATCCATGGCATTCTCAGCATCCTTCTGTAGAACCACACCCTTGTTGCCTCAAGTCTCCTTTTCATTCTTGAGGAAATTCAGTATTCGCAACCAGAAAGCAGGATTGATATTGTTCTGTTACCACACTATAGAACCTAGATTGTTTCACCCCCACCACACTACTGCCATTTTGTTTGTCTCCATTTTAGCTTATGTACATAATAGATTAGTCACCGTTTTTAATCACTTCCGGTTATCCTTTAGTTATCACTGGGAACCGCCAGAATAAAGCACGGGATCAAGCATGCCGTTTATATTTTTCTCATTCACCTAAATCCTATCGCCAACAATAGCATCACCGGTATGTAACCTTTTAAAACATTTTCTCTTTGCATTGGTCTTCTTTAATATCATGTTATTATTTGAACATTTGGCTACCGTAGCCGCCTTTTTATGCATTCATTTTACATCTGTATATCTCTATGTAGAACGATTTTCAGCATGTGTTCACTGCTTACATACTTTTTTTTAAGCATTACGCCCCGAGCAAGGCGTGAAGCCACTAGGATGCAGGGGTTTGCAGAAGATTTGGAGCGAGAGCAGATAGGAGTGATAGAAGAAAGGATGAGGAGGAAGATAGTGGATAGATCAAGGTAACTGGAGGTGTCGATTGATATTACATCTGAATAGTTGGAGATTATATCTCTCAGGGAAACAGGAATAGGGAAGGGTGTTCCACAGGCGAGAGGTGCGAGTTATGAAGCTATTGGAGTAGAAGAGACGGCTACATTTAAAAGTTTCTACAGTGTAAGTGTGAGAGCAGGATGCCAGCCTCGTAGGGCGCTTGAATTCATGGAGTTTGGGAACCAGTGCTCCCAAACTAACTTTGTGTAACTTTCCTTCTTTCCAGTAAGTCATCAATGTAAATTTTATAAATATTCATGTAAGGAAGCTATTAACTAACTCTTTTGCACACAGTCTTACTGTTATGTTCAAACCTCCAGTTGTCTTTGTCATATTAATTTTTACTCAATTTATTTGTTATTCAGACTAAACTAGTCTCAAGTTTGTATTATTTTTTTTTTAGTTTTACTCTTTTGGCTTTTAATAAATCTGCTGATGAACGGAAATTTGTGTTTACGGTTTCATTGCCTTAAGCTGAATTTTATGTCTCTTTATATAAAAGAAATCCTGCATTGTATATATATAAACCTAGTGAGCCAGCCAAACCTACCCAGGTTTAACCTAAGCGGATCGTCAGGGAAAGCTGGCTCTCCCTGACAATCCGCTTAGGTGAAACCTGGGTAGGTATGTCTGGCTCACTAGGTGTATCTAGGTCTGCTCTACGGTTGTATTGAGCTCTTTTAGTTAGTTGTTTACTAGTGTCGGGTTTTTTTTCTTTTGGCTTCAAACCTGTATCTGTGTGATTTTTTTCGACAGACTTTCATGTTTCTACCTTTTTATTTTTTTTAAATTTTTTTTCCTTCGTGGTTGATTTGATGATTTGCAAATCAAAAATTCGAAAGTTTTTCGAGACGCGTATAGTTACCTATATATATATATATATATATATATATATATATATATATATATATATATATATATATATTATTAATTTTTTCTTATATAATTACATAGAGTGTGATACAAAAGATACAAATAGATAAATACACAACGATAATTATTATATATCGTTGATTAAACCTAGAAGAACGGAACTTTGTGTTTAGGGTTTCATTGCCTTAAGCTGTATGTTATGCCCCTTTATATAAAACAAATCCTGTATTATATTATTAAAGAGATTATATATATATATATATATATATATATATATATATATATATATATATATATATATATATATATATAATATTAGTGGTAAATATACACATGTATGCAAAATCCACAGGTGCATATACACACATGTATATTTTTTTGAATAAAAAATTCCGAGAGGATAGAATCCAGGTAGAACTCAATATCCAGGACAGAGTAAGGATATAGGGATATGTAGGTGTAATTATTTGTATATCATATGCGCGGTAATTATTAGAAAGCGCTTAGTATCAGAGATAGAGCTAAGATATTGAATCAGATATATATATATGTATATATGTAGGTGTATTTATTTGTATATCATATGCGCGGTAATTATTAGAAAGCGCTTAGTATTAGAGATATTGAATCAGATATATGTATATGTGTATATGTGTATGTGTATGTATATGTATGTGTGTATTTGTGTGAATATGTGGATATATGTGTATGTGTACATGGGTATATGTATGTATGTATGTAGGTATACGGCGATGTGTATGTATATACGTGTATAAGTTATTGTGTATGTGTGTTTTTGCATGCTTTTTGAAAATAAAAATATAGGTCCTTGCTAGATTAGATAATCGTCATATTTATTCTTTATATGTTTATATTTGATTTGTAACCTGTAGTCGATATTATTTTTGTCAAATTTTCTCAATTACACAGCGTCCCTTTCAATTTTAATTTCACTCGCCCCATCTTTCTTCCCCACCACTTCTTTCCTTACCTCTCCCTCCTTCTTTAAGATTTGATCGGCCATGGTGTGTGTATGTCACCACGAAATGTATCTTTAATGTATTAGACATCCGACAACAATCATTTTCCCTCTTCCACTCACACCTAGTTTTATAAAAAAAAAACCTCTCTGTTAAATTCACTCGTATATTACCCCTCTCTTTAGAACTAACATTCGCCCCACACTCTCATACTTACACTCTCTCTAAATTCTGTTTTTATTTCCGGAGTAGTTTTTTTTCAGTTTTCTTTTTGAATTTGTAGGTCGGTATTTATCAATCCACCCACGAGGACCGAATGTGGCACAAGGCCGGTTTAATGTGGGTCTCTCTGAGCCCGTAGGCTCGGCCAAAAATATAGCTTTTGAACCCGCCTAGACGGGTTCAAGCCCTGTCAACCTCCCCGAACGAAACATTGCCCCTCGGCATTAGCAGAGAGTTCGACAGAACGCCGACTCGGAAGCTCACAAAGGCAGCGTACTACACTTTGATCCTAGCAACCGGGCCATCTTGATTCTTTTTTCTTTTTGAATTTGTAGGTCTGATGAATTGGATCGTATTTACGATTCCAATGGAATAAATTATGACCATGGAATATTAGTGTTTAAGCCTTTTTATTATATTATATTATATTATATATATATTATATTATATATATATATATATATATATATATATATATATATATATATATATATATATGTATATATATATATATATATATATATATATATATATATTATTAATTTTTTCTTATATAATTATATATAGGGTGGCACAAAGATACAAATAAATAAATACACAACGATAATTATATATCGTTGATTAAACCTAGAAGAAGATAGTAACAATGCATAAATTACCTTCCGAATTTTATTAGTAAATCTATTATCATTATATATCTGGCTGTGTTGAGGCGGTCGCGTACTCGGGAGGCAGAACAGATATTGCATAGGTGTTTATCGCCCTCTACATTTTCCTTAATTTGTTCCTGTTTTCCAGAACTTCGTTTAGTTGTTGACAAGCATCTTTCGTTACTTTAAAACCACTCCGGATTTTGGTATCACATTTTTCATTAAAACACTTTCCATATATTTAAACTTCTGTACTTCTTTGATATTTGACATGGCCAACTTGTATCTCGCATCTCGAAATTTTCTCCACCCGACCACCTTATATTCTGTTTTCTTCTGTCTGCTATCCTTTGCTGCACTGTTTTGGAGGTCTTGTAGTTTTCGTTCTGAGTTTGCCATCAAAAACAAAGTTCACCGCGGTTGATTTTTATCACTCCAACCAACAAAGGCGCTGTTAATAACCTTCTAAATATATGATTTATTTTTGTACTATTTCTTGTACTGGGTTCCTTCCATATATCTTTTGTACCAATTCCCTGACAAAAGATTATGATAATTCTTCTGCTACCAACGGACTGACGAGGCGTGTCGCCTTTGTGTTTCTTGTTTGTCTTTCAAATACCGCGTGATGTCAAATTGAACGTGATTACACAGAGAGAAGAACAATACTGCAAAGAACGAAACAAAGGCAGGCAAAAGCACATGACTAATAATATTAAAGGCTTAATAACAGACGATACGGCTGCAGTAGAGATTAAACAAAAAACAAAAGATCTGCTACTGTTATTAGGATTTTCTCACACTTCGCAATACCATTCGTTTAATAACATTATCGGGATAATATAATAAAGTGATTGCTTATATCCTTTTGATTATCTAATTTATCTTGACTAAATCGGACGCAATATTAGTATTTATTTAGTTACAATAATATCAGATTATTATATAATTAATAATAATTGTTTGTGTTAATATTATTCTTGATAATATTCTAATGATAATATATTTACTAATAAAATTCAGAAGATAACATAATTATTAATATCTCCTTCAGAATGTAATCAACGTTATATAATAATTATTGTTGTGTATTTATTTATTTGTATCTTTTGTGTCACGCTCTATGTAATTAAACAAGACGAAATTAATTACACCCACACACACACCCACACCCACGAACACACACACACACTCACACACACACACACACACACACACACATATATATATATAATTCCTTCAATAATATAATGCAGGATTTCTTTTATATAAAGGGGCATAAAATGGTGTAGGAATGATACTGATTTTTTAATTTTTATTCTTGCTGTATCTTATATGGAACAAAGTATATCATAATTTTTTCTTTTTTTTAGTGTGAGCATTTATTGCCGAAATGTTCTTTTCTTGTGAGATTTGGATGTTTTTTTCCTTAAAATATTTAGCTGTTTATTTTCTTTTACTATGAAAATGTATTGCTGAGACGAATCTCCAACTGCAGACCAACATACAGTATTTACTACTGTATTTATGTGAATGGGGACATACCCATTATCGTCCGTAGGTATGCTACAAAAATTAGACACCCGCTACCTGCCATATATACGTTTAATCTATGATCACGTAGCCTACTTAATGAAATTCAATAATTGGATCGCCTATGTTTGCTCACTGGCAATCTATGTTCAAACTCAAGTGTCGGCAGCGACACTTTACTTCTATATTACACGTTTTAACCAAAAATATTTACCAGCGTTAATCTTACATTGAACCTTTTCTGGCATTATTTTCTGTCCATGATAGTATTATGCATATATAGTGTAGATACGACCTACATTCATTTTGTTGAGAAAAAATCATATTTATATTTTTTAGCTGATGATTGGTTCATTGATTACTCTTGGTATTATATTAATAGCGTTTTAGTCACTATTAATAGCATTTTACTCACTATTAATAGCATTTTACTCACTATCAATAGCGTTATACTCACTATTAATAGCGTTTTACTCACTATTAATAGCATTTTACTCACTATCAATGGCGTTTTACTCACTATTAATAGCGTTTTACTCACTATTAATAGCATTTTACTCACTATTAATAGCAGTTTACTCACTATCAATAGCGTTTTACTAACTATTAATAGCATTTTACTCACTATTAATAGCATTTTACTCACTATCAATAGCGTTATACTTACTATTAATAGCGTTTTACTCACTATTAATAGCATTTACTCACTATCAATAGCGTTATACTTACTATTAATAGCGTTTTACTCACTATTAATAGCATTTTACTCACTATTAATAGCGTTTTACTCACTATTAATAGCATTTTACTCACTATTAATAGCAGTTTACTCACTATCAATAGCGTTTTACTCACTATTAATAGCATTTTACTCACTATTAATAGCATTTTACTCACTATTAATAGCGTTTTACTCACTATTTTTTTATGTTAAAATACAACGGTGGAGCAAACTGAAAACACCCCACAAAAGAAAAAAAATGATCTGCAACAGAACAACAGACAACAAAAATAAAGCTTATCCGAAAATCAAATTGAAGTACGACGATCACTTGCTAGACAGTCAGTTATGTGCCATGCGTGATACACGCTTAGGCGATCATTTATCTTTCGATAGATGACTGACGAGGCAGATGTTTTTTTCCCGAAGTCGGTTGCCATTTCCTTCTGCGGTGTACCAGTTTCCATTCGAGGCCATAGAACCCTGTTTATCCTGCTATTTAGCCATATGTTGAGGAGAAGAATAGGAAGGATATTAGCACGTAAGTGAATGTAATAGATTCGACTGGAATTCGAACTCGGCTCTTCGATTCCTCAATCCGAGCCGATATCCATTATTCAACCGTACCTCCTACTTGGCAGACAATGGTATCTGAATGCCACGCATGAAAGGCTTGAACAAGTAAGATTGCAGTCTAAAATAAGGGATTCTCAAAGGAATCATTTTTTTATAAAATCGTTTCAACCCAAGCAAAGCGACAGTGCCACTAGAAAACAAGGGTTTACAAAGGGTAAAAGTTGAAGAGAATAAGACTGCGAATAGGGAAGACTTAAGAAAGGGCAAAAAAAGAAAAACGGGTCCAAGAAGATCGCTATTGGGAATGCATCTAAATTCCTGAGGATTGCAGTTATCAGAGAAGCAAGAAATCGGAAGATAGTTCCACAGGCGGGAAGTCCGAGAAAAAATGTTAGATTAGAATGGCGATTGCACCTAACAGCTCAACGGTAAAAGGGGGAGAACTAGTTGCCAATATAGTACCACGCCTAAATCTATGTTGTCGGGACACCAGGGGAAAAAAGCTCATCCGGGCAGTTAGCCCGGATGAGCTTTTTTGAAAATATTTGTCGAACAAACCGAGAGAAGCGACGTCGCGTCATCGAGAAAGTGACTGCTGACGAGATGCCCGGTTAGGATCGATTATAATGCAGACTATTCTCTGGATTTTGTCAAGTACCTCGAGATGTATAGCAGGAGCGCCAGACCAGATATGGCGACAGTATTTAATACCCGGACGAATGATTGATTTACAAATTTGCAAAATGGATTCTGACGAGAAATAATTATTATCACGACACAGTGAACCAAACCTCCTCGTAGCAGACGTAGAGACCACCTCGATATAGTGGTTCCTGTCAGTGGAAAAATGTGAGGCCAAGAAAGCGTAGATTGTTGTTCTCCTGGAGTTCAGCATCAAGCATCCTGATTGTAGGCAGAAATGGTTCACTATAATGATTAAATGAAAGCTGTTTTGTTTTAGAAGCTTTGAAATTTCACAAGTCATTTCTTGCCCCGGTTAACCATTGATTGGAGGTCCTTTTACCAGGTTTACTTTGGCGGATCTGTTGGATTCCCTATTGAGACAGGCGTAAAGGGTAGAGTGATCTACATAAACAATATTCACAAGAAACGCAGTGCTAAAGGAATTAACTGAAAAGTTCATCAGTATCATCTGTTTTAGTTATGAGTTCTAAAATTACTTTTACGTTCTGTAACCTATGGATTGAGCTATTTTTTCCATTTGATAACAGTTTGATATAAAAAATACAGACAACCAAGTGAATCTTTTTAAAAACAGTTTATTACAAGAAACGTTAGACAACAAGAACGAGTTGCGTAAACACTTCAGTGGATTCTGCTTATGTTAAATAATAGTTTCAGACTACTATTTTTTTTAGTGGCAGTGCATTTTTGGCTCGAACCTTCTGAGGCTGAGCTTAAGGTCAGATGGTAGACAAAATAGGGATGTCGATTTTGATTGTCTGAGCCGAATGTGGGAATGTTAGCGAGACAGAAAGTGTTTTCAGTGAGTTAAGTTTTTACACGTCATACACATGACGCGTGCTTATTTCGTACCTCGGTGAAATTCCTGGCCAGTTGGGGAGGGTGATAGAGCGACCTCACTGGCTAGTTAAAGATGTACACGTCGACGTGTTAATGAAATAGAAATTTTGAAATTTCTTTCGGCTGATGTCTTTTATCTCTGAATCCAAAACATTTTGACACTCGGCCGGAAGATTACATAGAGAAGAATGCAACATATGAGTGAATCAAAACCATCACGTCAAGACTACACCCTCCTCAGCATGAATGGGATATTCAACTATACAATGGATGGAAGCACAGGATGTGGGAGGGATAGTAAGGAAAAAAAAACACTTGGCGCTACAAAGTTGGAAGAAGGCATGAACGCCCGCGTTCTAGAGGGACACAAGATATAAAAGAGGTCGTTATATACATATTTAGTATTTTTGTTCTTAAATTAATTTTCATTGCTCTTTATGTTCATATATTTTTGTGGATAAGGCCTCTACTATTTATATTTTTTTTAAATTATATGGTATAATATTTTTGTTTTATTGTTGAGGATTTGTTGGATTTATTGTTGCGTTTTGTTGTTGTGTTAAGTTGGCATATGCAATTTAATTGAGCTATTATCATATAAATGTCAAACTAACCGATGCGATGATGTAGTGGTTGTGTAACCAATGTATCTATTATTTAAATTGTTAATGATAGAAATGAATATATATATATATATATATATATATATATATATATATAAAGGCACACACGCACACACACAGACACACACACACACACACACATATATATATATATATATATATATATATATATATATATATAAAGACATATACATCTGAAAGAAACTATAGGCTACAAACACTGTGAGTATAACAACAAAAGTGAGTGAGTGAAACAGCTACCCAGAGAAGGTCGGAGAGTATAGCGGTCGAAACTTTGCGAGTATAGCAATCAATATTTGTATGTTGGCTCAAATAGCAAATCATATAATAATCGTAATTTCTCAAATATCGTGACAAAAATAAAACAAATACCTGGAGAAGGTCGGAGTGTACAACGGCCGAAACGTAGCGAGTATAAAAATCAAGATGAGTATGTTGGTCCGAGAAGCAAATCATATAATGATCATAATTTCTTAATTAAAATAAAAATAAAATAAATATATAACAAATACTGGAAGAAGATCGGAATGTAGGACGGTCGAAATATTTATTGTTCAGTATCACAATGGCATGCTTTTAAGAATAGTATTAACTTCTCGTTTTAGAGATTAAAGCAAAAACCACGAGACGCCTAAAGACAGCTCGGTGTATGTGTGGGGGTATAGCAGTCGAAAGGTTGTGAGCACAGCTAGTATGAGGAGCAAAAACCTATAAAAATGGAAATTCCACATCTCAAAAATCCAAACAAAAATAAATATTTACAGAGATATCTAGAATTAGGACATTTTCGGTTTACGTAGTGACGCGTATGAAGATGGCCGTTTTTGATGTTTGGCTAGAAATAGCAGTTTTTATCTTGTGTTGACCTTTGCTCACCTCTAGTGATCTTGGGGATCAGCGTCACGTATTTCATGTTCAAACTCAAGTCAGTTACTTAAAAATGGTCAGATAACTTACGGACTCTCTGCAGTAAACTCATACTTTTGCCGAATATATTTGCTGTCAATCATTGAGAGACCTTGTAGCTTTTACTCGTACAACATTTTTGAATGTTTGGCTTCTTGAAGACCTTCCAGAACGTGGCGGGCTTTTCAACGGATTCCCCGGCCAGTTTTTGCAACTTCGGAAACCAAAATGTTATTTCGGCTTGGAATCATTGGATTATACACCAAAGCTTTCTCAATCCATTTGGAATGTCTCTGGAGACGAATATCCACGTTTCAAACAAAACTTGATGACTATTCATCACGAATGTGACAGTCACACAATATACCAAGTTTATCAAGATGGACACATTGCCGACTGCATGAGTCCAATGGAAAATGTAAGTGGTTGAACAATTATATCAAGCCTGGGTAACCGGTTCCCCCTAATATGTAAGCAACTTAGATAATTTACGTGTGTATATAATATATATATATAATACATAAACACACATGCGCGGACGGACACACGCAGACACATACACACACACGCGCACGCACACACACATATATATATATATATATATATATATATAAATATATATATATACATACACAGACATATATATATATATACACAAACACACACACACAAACACACACACACAGACACACACACATATATATATATATATATATATATATATTACACAGCAAAAAATTGTTTCAAATAAGGTATACTCACATGACGTAATTTAGGATTTTTTTCTGTGTAATATATATGCTCTGTTATATTATATACATTGAGCTCTCTTTGTGGATAAGTTTTAATGTTTGATATTACGAGGATCCACCCGCATTGTATAATCACGGATCTATTACTTGTACTATATATATATATATATATAAATATATATATATATATATATATATATATATATATATATATATATATATATATATATATATGTGTGTGTGTGTGTGTGTGTGTATGTGTCTGTATATACATATATATATATATATATATATATATATATATATATATATATTCTGGAATGGATATGAGTTTGTGACCGTTGGTTTCACGCTTATGTGATCCTCGTAGAACCTACAATCAAAAACTCATATCCATTCAACTAAATATGTTAGATCTATCACTGATATTGAACGCTTTCCAATAAGAACCGCACATATATATATATATATAGAGAGAGAGAGAGAGAGAGAATTTATATTCATGAATCATTCATACAAAAAACAAATACAAAGGTTAATGATGTAAATGGCGAGAAATCCATCTTCGCGAACAATTCAAATAATATACAAAATCCCGAACCTGTTTATGAATGAAAAGATGGATTTCTCGCCAATTAAATCATTAACCTTTGTAGTTGTTTTTTGTTTGAATAATTCATGAATTTGTAAATTAATTGCACTTTTATTGAAATTAAAATAACTGATTCAAGTGAAACTTTCGGATAATAAGTGCGATATTACTGTAATTATTGAACAATATAATTCATGTCACTTTGACGGAAAATCTACCAGTAAAAAAGAATTCTCATATCACTATATTTGTACAAAAACGCACAACCTTAAAATTTAAATTCAAACTCAGCGTTGCGACTGCACGTTCCAAAACAATAACACATTTCTCATAGCATTTTTCGGATTACATCTCTATTTTCGTTGTCCCCTTATTACTGAGAGTAAAAACAAGAACAAAATCTATTCTATACCTGAGGATGTCTGTAGAAACAGACGAAAGCTTGTAAAATTAAAAAGATCTAATGCAACTGAAATTTATAAAACAAGGATCTTTTCATTCATAAACTGGTTCGGGGTTTTTGTATATTATTTGAATTGTTCGCGAAATTGGATTTCTCGCCAATTAAATCATTAACCTTTTTATTTGTTTTTTGTATGAATAAATCATAAATTTGTAAATTAATTGCATCTTTATTGAAAAGAGAATTTATATATATATATATATATATATATATATATATATATATATATATATATATATAACTACGAACAAAGCCACAATGTGCTAACCGTATTCGGAAATTAAAAACATCCCTACCACACACTAAGACATACACATAATGCACACACTGAATTAAGCTTAAAAATCGAATCATCCTTGATAATGGCTAAAGGTATAGCCGAAAGCGCTTGGAAATATAAAACATTTGGACAGTTCTTACACACCCTTTGTCCAAAAAAGAAAGCTTATAAGAAAAATTAAATAAAAAGCTTAACCGTAGTACCTTGTCTGTCGTTTGTAATGAAACATATCTCTCTCTCTCTCTCTCTCTCTATATATATATATATATATATATATATATATATATATATATATATATAATGTGTGTATAGGGTATAGGTGGATATACGTGTATATATGTGTGCGTATGTATATGTATGTATATGTATGTGTATGTGTGTATGTATTTATATGTGTATGTGTGTGTACATGTATATGTATGTGTGTATGTGTATATATGTGTATATATATATGTATATATGTATATATATGTGTGTGTGTGTAGTATATACATGTATGTATGCGAGTAGATGTTTGTGTATATGTATGTGTGTGTGTGTATATACATGTGTGTGTGTCTATGTATATATGTATATATATGGATGTATGTGTGTGTGTGTGTACATGTATATGTATGTATGTATGTGTGTGTGTATATATATATATATATATGTATATATATATGTGTGTGTGTGTATGTGTATGTATATATATATATATATATATGTATATATGGAGGTGTGTGTGTATGTGTATGCGTGTATATATGTAGGTGTAATTATTTCTTTATCATATGCGCGGTAATTATTAGAAAGCGCTTAGTATCTGAGATATTGAATCAGATATATGTATATGTGTGTGTGTGTATGTATATGTATGTGTGTATGTATGTGTGAATATGTGGATGTATGTGTATGTGTACGTGGATATATGTATGTGTGTATGTAGGTACACGGCGATGTGTATGTATATACGTGTATAAGCTATTGTGTATGTATGGTTTTGCATGCGTTTTGAACATAAAAATATAGGTCCTCGCCAGATTAGATAATCGTCATATTTATTGTTTATAATATTTGATTTGTAACCTGCAGTCGATATTATTTTTGTCAAATTTTCTCAATTACACGGCGTCCCTTGCAATTTTAATTTCACCCACCCCATCTTTTAAACCCCACCACTTCTTTCCTTACCTCTCCCTCCTTCTTTAAGATTTGATCGGCCATGGTGTGTGTATGTCACCTCGATGTGTATCCTTATACTGTTTTAGACATCCGTCAACAGTCTTTTTCCCCCTTCCACTCACACCTAATTTTAGATAAAACTCTCTCTGTTAAACCCCTCTCTTATAAACTAACATTCGTCCCACACTCTCATAATTACACTCTCTCTAAATTCTATTTTTATTTCCGGAGTAGGTTTTTTTCTGTTTTCTTTTTGAATTTGTAGGTCTGATGAATTGGATCGTATTTACGATTCCAATGGAATAAATTATGACCATGGAATATTAGTGTTTAAGCCTTTTTATTATATATATATATATATATATATATATATATATATATATATATATATATATATATTATGCATGCATGCATATATATATATATATATATATATATATATATATATATATATATATATATAATTATTTATTTAGAAATATGATTCCATCGCCGCATAAGAGTTCTCATGTTTAAAAACAAGAACCGAAAACTTCAATATAATTATTAAAATTCATATTTTTAAATAAATAATTATATTTAGGCTCTACTTTTGTATCGAGCACTGTTTTTTTTTTAAGTAATAACAAAAATACTAAATATCTTTGGATTATTTACCTAACGAGTTCTTTCCTATTTTCTGTATATTTTTTCACACACACACACACACACACACACACACACACACACACATATATATATATATATATATATATATATATATATATATATATATATATATAGGTAGTATATCTTCATTATAACATTTTTCATTGAATGATATAGACATATTTAGATTTATACTGATCATTTCTAGTTCTCTAATGAGTTTCTCGGTGTTAGGATGAAATTCATCAAGTGGGCCGCCGTAGTTTTTCTAACCGAAGTACTTTCGATCTTTTTCGAAAATCATCTTCAGCGGTGAATTACAAAGACAAAGCTATTATAGCTGTGACAAAATCTGTATTCCACTGTGATGCTGATTTTCAAAAAGACCCGCGCGGACACTCGCTGTAATTATTTGAAAATCCTTAAATTTATCCGCCGTAGCTATGGAATTTCTTTTTGCAAAACAAGCGTTTCAATATGAGCGAGCTGAGCGGAAATTGGTCAAAATGTAATTTTTTTTTCCTATGCACTTCAACACGTTGCTGCTAAACTGGTAATAGATTTTGTTGACACGGTGGAGTAATGGATAGCGGCTCAGATTGAGGAATCGGAGAGCCAGGTTCGAATTCCAGTTGAATCATTCGCTAACGTGCTAATACTCTTGGCAAATGTATGGATCCTCTTCTTCTCCCCTCAGCTATGGGTAAATAACAGGACAGGGCCTTTGATGGCAACTTGTCTACCGCAGAAAGAAATAGCAAACTACTGCGGGAAAAAATCTGCCTCACCAATCATCTATCGAAAGATACATGATCGCCTAAACCTGTATCACGCATGGCACATAACTGACTGACAGTTGGTTGATTTTCATATCCAGAATTTAAAGCTGTTGTTGATATATATATATATATATATATATATATATATATATATATATATATATATGTGTGTGTGTGTGTGTGTGTGTGTAGAGAGAGAGAGAGAGAAAGAGAAAGAGCGAGGAGAGAGAGAGAGAGAATAAGAAATAAAATTAAATGATTATTTATCTGTTACTATTCAGAGTTCCAAGGTGATAGTATCCATTCGTCGGGACTCCATAATAAAATTCTACTATGCTTTCCGCTGGCGATTTTTAAATTGAATTGATAGACAGATAAGATACATTTTGTTTATTGCTCCAAAGGCAATAAAGTGTATTAAACATTATGCATATATATATATATATATATATATATATATATATATATTAGGTTGGTGCCAAAATAATGACGTAATAATGTCGTTTTTTGACGTTAACGTCAAAAAACGACATTATTACGTCATTATTTTGGCACCAACCTAATATATATATTATGCATTATGCGTATATATATATATATATATATATATATATATATATATATATATATATATATATATATATATAAATATATATATATATATATTATGTATTATGCGTATATATATATATATATATATATATTATATATATATATATATATATATATTATATATATATATATATATATATATATATATATATATACTATGCATTTTGCTTATATATATATATGTATGTATGTATATGCACAATGCATAATACAATTTATTGCCTTATATATATATTAAGAGTCAAAGACAGTCCCTTGTTGGACATTTTTAATTTACCGTTTTCATTTATTTTCTGATTTCCAGTTCGTATTTGCAAATATATTTTCCCATATGTCAACACTTTCGGCAAACTCTAGCCATTTTCAAAGACGTTTTCTGTTTGTTATGTTAAAAGTTTAATTCATTTAAATAAACGCATTTGGCCGCTGGTACTTTATCCAGTTTCGTGTGTTCACGCAAGTGCTTATATCTTCTTGGGCCTGAGGTTTTATACAATTTTGTTGTTCTTTTATGCTGGCTCCACACACACACACACACACACACACACACACACACACACACATATATATATATATATATATATATGTAAGCAAATATATGGATATAGATCCGACAGCATGAAGAAAAATATATGGAGAAACAAAAATCCGAATATGCAAGTATGCTGTTTTAATGTTGTTTCAATGTCGACGTCAGACGTTTCGCTCTAGTAGACCTTCTTCAGGACATAGTTATTAAAACATAATTAACATTAACTGAAATTTTTAAGATCAGCGTTCCGTTTCAGTTATTCTGTTTTGATTAGTCTTATGTCTATCGTCTTTTCATGTTGACTTGAATATCTTCTAATTTTAATTATGTTTTAATAACTATGTCCTGAAGAGGGTCTACTGGACCGAAACGTCTGACGTCGACATTGAAACAACATTAAAACAACATACTTGCATATTCGGATTTTTGTTTCTCCATATATTTTTCTTCATATATATATATATATATATATATATATATATATATGTGTGTGTGTGCGTGTGTCTAAAGCCAATATCAACAAAGCAACAACATGCCCATTATACTAAATATGTTTCATATCTAATATCTAACGAGTCAGATATTATCTACCTAGGTTTCACCACATGGGATCTTCAGGGTGAACTGGGTAAGGAGGAATTAACGATGAACAAATAGATTGATAAAATTACTGCTAAAATCTAAAATTAGCATAAACTTAAAAAGATATAAACCACGTGACTAAAAAACAAAAAAATACAAAAAAAAAATCCTGTAATCCTCTAGTAATCCTATGCCTACTTCTATTAAGGATTTCTGACCTCTGGTTTAATTAAATTTTTGGTTTGTTGAAAGTAGCTGTTGCTAACTTCTCCTCCATACATAATATACGAAACTTCTTACCAGCTTTATATTTACAGCATTCTTTTTTAGTGTCTTCCATTTTAGAATGGAATCCGTTCTATCTTCCTGTTTAATACTCCAAACATATTTAGATAAGTTAGTGTTATACCTATATTTTCCATTCTTGAAGCTACTTATATGATTATAGCAGCGGTTTTTAAAATTGCCATCAGTAGATCCTATGTATACTTTAATGTTTTCGTTATTGGTGGTTGAATTATTTCAACTAATTTCCACTCTATAGACGACACATTTCTTTCGCCTTGTTCGAAATATATATATATATATATATATATATATTATAAGTTAATAGACTTAAAATATGGTTTTTCGCTACACAGTTCCAACCATGTTTCAAAAATGGAAGCTAAAAGCCGCTAATTTAATTTTGTACTTAAATTAAAGACATCACTTCCATTTCATCCTGAAGCGAATTTTGGAGTAACTTTAAAAATTACAGGGTTTTAAATACACAGCTAAAACAAAATTCATGTTTCCAAGGTTACAGATAAATCTATTTTGCTAGACTAGTGGTGTCAGTATGTTCAATATGTTTATATTTTAATGTATCAGTTATTGTTACGTTTTGGTAGTGGGTAGGGATGTATTTTTCAATGAAATCTAACATCCGTTAAAAGCGTGTCGTCTGGATTTTTTTTATTAACGGCTAAAATTCTAACGGCATTTTTTCCTTCAATATTTAAAGATTTTTGGGAGGTGTCTACGTCAGATTAATACTTTATATATATATATATATATATATATATATATATATATATATATATATATATATATATTTATTTATATATATATATATATATATATATATATATATATATATATATATGCCTGTGTGTGTGCATATATATATATATATATATATATATATATGCCTCTGTGTGTGCATATATATATATATATATATATATAATATATATATATATATATATATATATATATATATATATATATTAGGTTGGTGCAATATTATAAATATATATATTAGGTTGGTGCAAAACTAATATCGTTTTTTGACGTATTTTTTAACATCAAAAAACAATATTATTTTTGCACCAACTTAATATATATTTAATATATATATATATATATATATATATATATATATATATATATATATATGAGAATGGAATAACACAGGCTTCCAAAATAGGTGGTGTATGGACAACTACCAAATTCCAAGTTTTCAGTTGGATGTCCACACAAAGACAAATTGAAAGACAATTAGAAACGTCTCAACTTTGATCTGAAAACCTGATAAGCCCAAGTATCAAAGCGGAATGGGATCAAATATGAATCAAATATGGACTGGAATCCGACAGAATGATTATGAAGCTTTAATAAAAATGAAACATGTTAGATTGCTAAACATTTCCTATTTGTTCTTTATCTTTTACACACACACACACACACACACACACACACATATATATATTAGGTTGGTGCAAAAATAATTTCGTTTTCTAACATATGTTACTATGTGAGAAAACGAAATTATTTTTGCACCAACCTAATATATATATATATATATATATATATATATATATATATATATATATATATATATATATGCAGGGAGGCAATAAAGCTACTATACAGTTACTTACAGTAAAAATTACGATAAACCAATTAATCAACAATCCAGAATTTTATTATTAAAATGGTTATGGTTAATTCTGGTTAATAACAATAAAATTCTCTAGTAAACAAGAGTATATATATATATATATATATATATATATATATATATATATATATATATATATATATATTTCATTAAATAATATAGACAAGTGTTGTCTATTTATTTTATGTAAATTCTTTTCATCACGTTTGTACCTGTTTGATTTTTGTTATCTCCAATTTGTAATTTGCATTTTGGCCTGCCCCTTTTGTTAACAACCATGCATTCTGTCTTCTTGCAGTTGATGTTTAGTCTTTACTTCTTCCTATTCTTAACTACATCCGTAGATGAACAAAATAGCAACAATGCGGTTGAATAAATCTATGGGCATCTGTCTAAGCAGTGTCTCTGAAATTAGCTTAAAAATTTGGGTCTAACCCAAAAGAAACGGGATTATTGTCAACTGAGGGAAACTAAAGATAGGCTATTAATTAAAAAAAATCTCATGTGCCTTGTTACCTCAGCATGTTGGCGATTATGGCTCTCCACAATTTTCTGTCCTTCGTAGCTCTTACAAAATGATGTCTTTTTGTTATTTTGCTAAACTTTATACGCCATCCATTTTCTGGAAATCATTGCTGTTGTTATTGCTGTAACTGTTGTTGCTGTTGCTATTGCTGTTGTTGTTGTTCTTCTTCTTTTGTATGCCGTGACCCCTCAGGATGTTGGCAATTAGGGCTCTCCACAATTTCCTGTTTTTAGAAAATGATGTCTTTGTCATTTTGCTAAACCTTATACACAATCTATTTTCTCGAAATCATTCTTGTTGTTCTTGCTGTCCTTCTCCTTCTTCTTCTTCTTCTTCTTCTTCTTCTTCTTCTTCTTCTTCTTCTTCTTCTATTTGCCATGTACTTTCAGACTGTTCGTGATCATGGCTCTCCAAATTTTCATGGCTCTTGTAGCGCTTAATACGTTTTCTCCTTTTGTTACCTCTCCCAAATCCTGCTCCGCCATCCATTCGTTCAAGCTTACCAGGTAGGCTGTGTGTTACTTTCCTCTGATCCTGTCCTGGAAGTAACAGATTTTATAAGCAATCCTTCCTCATGACGTGATAGAAATGTCAACTGTCTCTTTCTGATATTAAGTATGTGTCATTTTTCCCCATTGTCTCAAGTACTTTGCCGTTGCTCTCATGTTCAGTGCAGGGTATCCTCAACATCCTTCCGTAGAACCGCATTTCTGTTACTTCAAGTCTCTTCTTTATCTGTGAGGAGATTGTCCAGCATTCACTGCCATGTAGGTGGACTTATATTACTGTTGTGGATTCCGGGATGAAATCCGGTCTCAAAATGAATGACAAATGCAGGAATGAAATATAGCAAATAAATGTATTGACGTAATTATACAATTGGTAATACGGTTAGTAGATCCAGAAATGCGGTTAGTAGAAATAATAATATATATACAGTCTGCGAAATTCAGTATCGAAGTATGACTTCCTTCTGAGTCTTCGTGCTCGCAACTGTGACTCACACTCTCACTCTCTCACTGTATCACCGTATCACTCTGACTGACTGTTTAACTATATTTAGTCACCCTCCCCACGAGGGCGTCATGTGGCACAAGGCCGGTTTAACGTGGGATCTCCGAGCCCGTGGGCTCGGCTAAAAATATGCCCATTGAACCCGTATAAACGGGTTCAAGGTCAGTTTATCTCCCCGAAAGAAAATCCGCCCTTCGGCGTAGCCTCCTTCGGCGTAGCCTCCTTCGGGTTCCTCCCCGCCCGTAGGCAAAGAGTTCAACCGTTCAGCTGGTCGTCCGGCATCGACAGTCTGACGATATTCAATCACCCCACCAAGAGGACGTCATGTGGCACAAGGCCATTTTAACGTGGGCTCTCTGAGCCCGTGGGCTCGGCCAAAAATATGCCCATTGGACCCGTATAAACGGGTTCAGGGTCGGTTTACCTCCCCGAAAGAGAGTCCGCCCTTCGGCGTAACCTCCTTCGGCTTCCTCCCCGCCCGAAGGCAGAGAGTTCAACCGATCAGCCGATCGACTTGAACAACTGACGATATTCAGTCACACCCCACCACGAGGGAGTCATGTGGCACAAGGCCTTTTTAACGTGGGTATTCCGAGCCCGTGGGCTCGGCCAAAAAATAAAAATAAAAAATAGCCCATTGAACCCACATAAACAGGTCCAGGGCCGGTCTACTTCCCCGAAGGAGACTCCGCCCTTCGGCGTAGCCTCCTTCGGGTTCCTCCCGTTCGTAGGAAGACAGTACAACCGAACAGTTGCTCAAGTCAAAACTTGAGCGACTGACTGTCTGACTTCCGGGTATTCACCGGCAGCAGTACAAGTACACACTGGGCGATTCCACTTGTATGAAAAAGGTGTGGACCCTTTAACAGTTACATATTGATTCAGTACGTTTTTCTTTGTTTCTAATTATAATTTTGTGTTTCTTAATACTTAAAAAATGTTTTCTTTGTCGATTTTGCTTTCCACAACTTTCTGTCCTTTGTGAACCTTAATAAACGTCTCTCCCAAACCCTACTCCGCCATCAATTTGCTCATGTTTGCCAGTTAGGTTATTCGTTAATTTCCTCTATTCGCTTGCCTTCAAACTGTCCTGTGGGCATCAGATATTCCAAGCCCTTTTTCCTCATTATGCCCCTCGGAAATTTTAACTGACTCTACTTGATGTTAAGCATAAGCATTTTTGTAGAAGATCCTCATCGCTCACATGTTCAGTCCATACATTTCCAATGTAAAAATAGGGGTTTTAAAGCTAGAAAAGCCCAAATTCCCGTAAGGGCATGAAATTTGCATTTGACCCATTTAGATTTCTTTTTGTCGGAAGGTGTCAGTTTCAATAGATTCAACACCCATCCCACTTGCAAAAATAAATAAATAAATACATAAAATAAAATAAAAAAATAAAAGTCTAGATCATGATTTTCTGATAAGATAAACCGAAAGTTCTATTGAAAATTGATATTTGTTACCAGGCGTAGCGTTCCAGGTGGCTCGGATTGAGGAATCGGAGAGCCGGGTTCGAATTCCAGTGGGATTCTTTTCATTTACTTACGTGCTAATATTATCTGGAGAAGGCATGAATCCATCACTTCTACTCTTACCCCAAACAATGGGTAAATAGCAGGGCAGACTAAGATCTATATTCCTGTGTGGCAACCGGTCTAGGAAAAGGTAACTTTGAATTCAACACCTGCCTGGAGAGTGTTAGGCTCTGTCAGGCTATCTTTTCCAAGAAACTCCACTTTTACCGCGGATGCAGTACGTGTGCTGCCCCTATGACCCCGATGGGTAACGGGAATCAAAAAACAGGTTATGAACATTTTTTCTTTTCGAATCATCCCCGGAAAAAAGTTATTTTACAGATTTAAATTACCGTAATTCCTCATGTATAATACGCTTTCATGCATAATACGCACCCCTAAAATTGTGCTGAAAGTGTGGAAAAATGCTTCTACTCATGCATAATACGCACCCCTTGTTTGGTAATCAAACACTATAAATTGTACCTCTCCAATTTCATTACGGCCAGCGTTTCCTAATCTAATTTTAAAAAAATGGTTTTAAACATAGAATAATATTATTTTAATTTAGTTTTATGATAATTCTTATTTTATTTTACGGCAGTTTTTAAAGATCTTTTGTAGCTGTGCATAATACGCAGCCCTGATTTTGATTATTATTACTTAGAAAAATGCGTAATATACAATGGGAATTATGGTAACTTACACTAAAAAGGAGAAAAATGCTGTCGCTGCCATTCTTTTAGTAGAACCTGCGAATTTACGATATTTTTTTTAAAAGTAGTGTCAATTTTAATTTGTCTGTCACTTAAAGGATTAATTTCAATAAAATTCCAACAACTTTCCGAGCAAGAAGAGGAGGGCAAAATAAAATCTAGAATTGATCGTCTAAGAACAAATTATTAAATATGTTCGAGTTTTGATTAAATTCCAGATCTACAAATCAACAATTCGCCCTTGCATGGAGTATTACTGCCATATATGGTCTGGTGCCCCTTCTGTTTGCCTCGGGGTTCTTGATAGGCTCCAGAGGCGGATATGCAATGTAGTTGGCCCTGCCCTGACGTCTCGTCTACAGTCACTTTCTCACAGACGCGCCGTCGCCTCTGTCTGTTCTACAAATACTTCCATGGAAATTGCCCCGAGGAGCTGCATTCGCTGGTTCCCAGGTCATGAGTTCCAGCGCCATACGAGGCTGGCATCCCGCTCTCACCCCTTCACTGTCGAAACTCCTAAATGTAGATGTCTCTTCTACTCCAATAGCTTCATGTCTCGCACCTCTCGCCTGTGGAACTCCCTTCCCTATTCCTGTTTCCCTGTGAGCTATAATCTCCAGCTATTCAAGTGTAATGTCAATCGACATCTCCAGCTACCTTGATCTATCCACTACCCTCATCCTTTCTTCTATCACTCCTATCTGATCTTGCTCTAAATTTTCTGTAACCCCTTGCTTCCTAGTGGCTTCCCGCCTTGCTTGGGGTGAAATGCTTAAAAAAAAAAAAAAAAAAAAAATCAAAGCATAACAAAAAACTTGGTGTGAATAAAAGTTGGATCAGTTCTAAAATCAATTGAGTGTCTGCTTCCAGACGAGATACAGCACATACCACTTGGACAATGTGTTCCAAAAACTGCAAATGTCCACTTCCGTTCTCACTGTAGATAACTGAACCTAAGTTTTCAAGAAATCTATTCCATGTCGTTGACTCACCACCTTAAAATTATTGTAGCAATAGAAGTTTGATATTCTAATGACAGCTTGGAAGAGATCGATATCTTCAGAAAGAAGCGTGACTGTGTCACCAGCAAAGAAAATAGAGGCAGGCTTGGTTTCTATTACTTTGTACAGATTTCGATTCATGAAGTCGTGATTTGCCGTAGAGAATAGAGAATTGATGTTTTTGTCAACACATAGCCATTGTGAAAAAGAAGAACTGGATAAGAAGATGGTCACGCTGAGAGCAGAGGGAAGAATAGAAAGAGAGGGAGAGAGAGAGAGAGTAATATACAGAGAAATAAAGACAGAGAAAGAAGCTCAGTGTGAGAAAGACCTAGGGAAAGGGGAACATAGTGAGAGAGAGAGAGAGAGAGAGAGAGAGAGAGAGAGAAAGAGAGAGAGATGATATAAAAGAGAGAGAGAGACTCAAATAGAGACAAAAGAGTGCAATCGGATATATATTAGGTTGGTGCAAAAATAATGTCGTTTTCTCACATAGTATTTAAGTAAATGCTCTGTTTATAATAAACAGTATTAAATAACATTTACCGCCCTGAATGTCCGAGAAATTTTCATAGAAAATATTCGTTCTTTGACAGGATTCAAACCTGCATCCTATACGGAACCGTCATTTACGCTGACGTGCCTTACCGTTAGGCTACAAAGAAGCGTTCGGTAGGCAAGGTCGAATTTACTGCTTATAAACTTCGATCTTCCATGAATCTCGAACATTCATAACTGCTCATGGCGTATCAAATGTAAACAAATGACGTCATACATTATGAAATGGACAAAGTCCGACAATTTATTTATTAAAGACATTTTTTATGTTTAACGTTCTTTTTATAGATACAAGTATTTAAGTAAATGCTCTGTTTATAATAAACAGTATTAAATAACATTTACCGGCCTGAATGTCCGTGAAATTTTCATAGAAAATATTCGTCCTTTGACAGGATTCGAACCTGCATCCTATACATCTTAATGCATGACGTCATTTGTTTACATTCGATACGCCATGAGCAGTTACGAAATGTACGAGATTCATGGAAGATTGAAGTTTATAAGCAGTAAATTCGACCTCGCTAACCGAACGATCCTTTGTGACCGAGAGGTTAGGCACGTCAAGCTACATGACGGTTCCGTATAGGATGCAGGTTTGAATCCTGTCAAAGGACGAATATTTTCTAAGAAAATTTTTCGGACATTCAGGCCGGTAAATGTTATTTAATACTGTTTATTATAAACACAGCATTTACTTAAATACTTGTATCTATAAAAAGAACGTTAAACATAAAAAAATGTCTTTAATAAATATATATATATATTTAGGCGGCAATCCCTCTTTTATACAAGTTTCATTAAAAACGACTGAAAAGGTATTTCAGTTAAGTTTTTTTATTTAATTTTTCATGTGCCCTTAGAATTTTATTTATTTTTTATTTATGTATAATTTTGATTTTACTTATTAACTATATGTATGGATTTTTTTTATCTATGTATCTAGCGTTATAGGAATGTTTTATTTTACAAACACGGTCAACACATTGTGGCCGTATTCATAGTTGACTGTTGGCTTTTTCTTTTTTTATTAATCATGCTTCCATTATTTTTAGCCTGTTTTGCATGTGGATGAAGCTATTATATTTGCGTTATTAATGAGTATGTTGCGAATATATATATATTAGTTTGAGTCATAAGCAATTTCTATTTTCGGGAACTAATTTTAATATCGAATGTATAGGTCTAACTACTAATCCTGAGTACCAGTTAAGAATAAATTTGGTGTGTACTAACATACCTACACAACAGTGTAGCGTACACAGTGGAGTAAAGGAAAATGTTGCTTTTCTCCATAACAACGCAAGGACGCATATAGCAAGGATAACACAGTAAAAAGATATGGAAGTCGGTTGGTCTGTTCTTGTCTGCCATACTCAACTGACCTTACACCAAACCAGTATTCATCATCATCATCATCATCAACAATATCATCATCAGTCACCCAATTTCTGTTTCAATCTTTATTTTTGTGGGGGGGGGTGCTAAGGAACAGAAGAAACAGGCTTTGATTCTTCTTTCTCGTGATTCTTTTCGCGAGCTTTCAAATAGCTTGACCTTTAGCTGAAGACCACGCAGTATGATTCGAGTCTCTCTCTCTCGGTCCAAACACAAGGTCCTCAAGTTTTGAATTCAGCTAGAAACCTTACCCACATCTGAGAAGAGATTGATTCGTACCTTTCCCAAGGGAATTAACAAGCAAGAAAATGTAATGAACTCGACTGGAACCGACTATTTTTTTTTAACCCTAGAACACTAACCATAGGTATATATTAGGTTGGTGCAAAAATAATGACGTAAAATGTCGTTTTTTGACGTTAAAAAATACGTAAAAAAACGACATTATTACGTCATTATTTTTTGCACCAACCTAATAGTACCCCAGCGCAAATTTTCCGATTTTTAATTACAATTTTCATTACCAGATTTTCTTACCTAAATAATGTCTTTCAGTTCCTATTAATACTCAAAGTACAAAATTTGAAGTGCCTGCATGTAAAACATTTCAAATAAAGATTTATATTTAATATTTTTTTTTTTTTGATATTTTCGAAATCGGGTATGATATACCCATGGTTAGTAGCGGTGTAACTTTAATTGATGGTTAGTGTTCTAGGCTTAATCGAATTCACTCCAAACAAAGCAGCAATGACACGAAACAAAAGGGGTTTACTGGGTTTGGAAGAATTAGAAAGCAGAACTATTACTAAGGGAAGAAAACAATAGAAGAGTCATCACGAATAGAGTAGATAATGATTGGCATTTCATTTAATCATTTGAAGATAAAAATTACCCGGATAGTATACAGCCGGAAAAGAGTTCAAAAAGCTAGAGAAGAAACTGCTAACATAGAACTTACGGTTACATCCAATTCAATTGTAAATTGAAGCCTTGTTCCCAATCTAGTACAGTGCTTAAATTAAAAAAAAAGTCTAGGTACAGAAGAGCGATATTTATTATATCAATACAGAAAATGTGGCACAAGGCCAAAATGAGGGTTAGAGGAAAAGAATAGTTTTCTTTTGTATCTGTCAATATTTCTGAGATGAGGCAATATGTACACTATTTAGATTATTCGGACTATTGTCCTCATATTTATTACAACGTTTCGGCCGTTGTACACACCAGCCTTCTTCAGGCGGTTGGAATGTCGAACTGAACCCTTTATTTTGCTCGCTGGGGTAGACTGTTCTAGTTCCACGTGTCATGTTTAATGGATGTCAGTTATCAGTTATCTCCTGTTAATTCCCCTCTCCAAGTTCTCCACTGCCTTAACCGGGTATTGAACTCACACTTTTTGGGTCCTGTCACTGGGTCTAAGTAACACCTTTATCCACAGGGCCATGTGTCCTCAAGGCATTAGTTATGCGTATATGTAGTGAAGATAACGATTACCTCAGATCAAATAGGTTAAAATTGTAGTGTTCGGGAAGCAGCCTCTGGGGAGTCGGCCCCACAAAGAGGCAGTTAGTAGAAAAAAGTTGCCTTAGTGGAACACAGATCTCGCTAATGGAATACTAAAAGAATGAAGGTAGCTTGCTAGAATATGTGTAGCATGGGGTGGGTTTTAACCGTGAATGTTTGTTCCAAAGAACTAAAGAATATATCTCAACACTTTTTTTTATCACTTCCCCACAAGCAAGGCGGAAATGCGCAGGGGGGTTACAGGAAGTGAAATTGAAAGAAAAGACTGAGCATAGGGAGATTGAGGAAAGAACAGAAGATGGCGATTGACGTTGCATTTAATTTTTTTGTATTTATCAAGGAAGTAAGTAACCGGAAGGGAGTTTCACTGGTGGGAAGTGTGAAAGAAGAAACTATTGGAGTAGAAGTGGCGGTTACATTTAGCTATGCCAGCAGTAAAAGTGTGGGACCTAGATGCCAATCTAGTAGCACGTTTAAATTCATGTAGTCGGGGTACCAAGGAAAAAACACCCGAGCAGATGTCATGAAGATATTTGGAGAAAAGACAGAGGGAAGCCACGTCACCCCGGTGAGAAAGGGACTTAAGTCTCGACGCTAGGTCAGGATCGAATATTTGCACAGCCTTCTATCGATTTTCCATGGAAATGACGATAGAGAAGCCAGAGGCTTGCGACGTGTCGTCTGTGTGAAAGGCGTTGTAGAGCGGAAAATAATTTGTCACCTGCATATATGTGTGCCTGTGAGACGCTACCTCGTCAACCGGTGGACTGGAAATTGGATGAAATCCTTATTTTAACATCGGGCTTCGTCAGTTTCCTTCGATTAATTTTTTTTTTCTAAGAGTTGTATGCAGCAATATCCCCAAAAGGACACACATTGAGGGACTGTTGGCCAGAGCGTTTCTGTTAGCTGATAAGGCAGCCACAAAACCAAACGCCAAATAATTTCATCTGCGCAAGACTTAATTATTTGATATTAAACTACACCTGAAAAGGTTTCCATCAAACAGCACATTAAGAAACATATTGGCGACCTTCTACTTCCATTAATCGAAAAGAGGTTAAACCGGTTTAGGATACTGATTAAATGACGATGTCATTTTCTGACGCCAACCTCGCCATTGGATCCGGGGAAAGAAGTCAACAGGATAGACCCAAGTCTGTGCAAACTCTTAATGTATGTATGTATGTATGTATGTATGTATGTATGTATGTATGTATGTATGTATCTATCTATCTCATTTCGTTCATTATCTATCTATCTATCTATCTATCTATCTATCTATCTATCTCATTTCGTTCATTATCTATCTATCTATCTATCTCATTTCGTTCATTATCTATCTATCTATCTATCTATCTATCTGTCTCAGTCTTCTATCTATCTCATTTCGTTCATTATCTATCTATCTATCTATCTATCTATCTATCTATCTATCTATCTATCTATATTTTAAATTTATCTATCTATCTATCTATCTATCTATCTATCTATCTATCTATCTATCTATCTGTCTGTCTGTCTGGCTGGTTTCTTCAGGTGGTTGGAATGTCGAACTGAACCCTTTATTACGCTCATTGAGTAGACTGTTTAATTCCACGTGTTTAATGGATGTCAGTTATCTGTTAATTTTCCCTCTGAAAATTCTCCACTGCCTTAACCGGGTATTGAACTCACACTCTATATATGCAATGATAACAGCAAAAATTGCAATATGAGCACTGGTAAAAATGGTTGCTGAAGACATTAGATTTATAATACCCAGAAATTCGTAACCAGATGTCCTCAAGGACACATGGCACAGAGGATAAAGGCGTTGGTTAGATCTAGTGACAGGACCCAAAGAGTGTGAGTTTAATACCTGTTTAAGGCAGTGGAGAACTTTGTAAGGGGAATAAATAGGAGATAACTGATAACACGGCAAATGGAACTAGAACCGTCTCCCCCAGTGAGCGAAATGAAGGACATTCGACATTCCGAAGGCCGAAGCGTACAACGGCCGAAACGTTGTAATAAATATGGCGACAAAATGAGGACAATAGTCCGAATAATATACATAATACCTCATCTCAGAAATATAGACAGATACGATTTATGCATAAAACAAAAATCAGAGAGTTTTTTTTTTCGCATGGATTTACAACAAAGACACAACAGTTAATTAGTCGATGTAATGTGAATTCTTGCCAATAAGATAGGAGGTATAATAATAATAATAATAATAATAATACTCCGAGTATGTCTGTCTAGTAGGGCGGCTAGCAAATCCTTCTTGTAGACGCCTGCTTAGTCATATTTTTTTTTTTTAATTTGTGTTTATGATGCAACTGTGCTAAGCGTACCGTAGTTCCAGTTTCTGAGAGAGAGAGCCTATTACCTGGTGGGATCAACAGTCTGAATACGGCCAGTACGTTCAAAACCTTGGTTACGATGACTGATGACTTTGTGCTAGCACAACTATCGACGGCTCCCCAAAGGGTTCCGTCTGCTCAATTTCAATCACAAGGCTTGGTTCAAACTGTAGAATAGTTGTTCAGCCACTTTTCCAAAGGTACTGCACGGTGGGATCCCCTCCCCGATGAAGAAGATTTTCCTGAAAAATCGCCCATGGTGAGATTTGGACCCTGGCGTTTCATGGCCGGAAAAGCGAATGTTCAACAAAAAAAAAAAAAAAAAAACTTGGTCAGGTGCCCATATGATAGGCGGTAGAAATTTATTTGCATCACAACAACACAAGGTCGGGATTTAGTCAAGAAACATCACCAAGCCGGAACGAATGGAACGAAGGATTATAACTAGGTTAATCTACGATACTCAGGAGTCGGATTCTAAATCTAACATCAACCAGCTAATTGACAACTTTTATATTTGTATTAATCCCATCTATCTATCTATCTATCTATCTATCTATCTATCTATCTATCTATATATATATATATATATATATATATATATATATATATACATATATTAGGTTGGTGCAAAAATAATGACGTAATAATGTCGTTTTTTGACGTTAAAAAATACGTCAAAAAACGACATTATTACGTGATTATTTTTGCACCAACCTAATATATATATATATATATATATATATATATATATATATATATATATATATATATATGAAGAACTCTCACGATGCATGACGTTCTGACGACCACGAACTAATTATCTGTATACCTATGACGGACGGGACGTTTGGGACCGGCTCGAGAATTCCACAAAGGACCACAAACAGTACAGGAGAATGTATTGTATCCAAATGCAACAGAAAAAAACTTTTAACTGTCATTTTGCTTTTGTGTTTGATGCTTACTTCCCAGTGCAACTATAAGGTTGGTGCAAAAAATAATGTCGTTTTTTGACGTTCAAATTTATGTGAGAAAACGACATTATTTTTGCACCAACCTAATATATCAATATCTTTATCTCCAATGAGACCAGAGCTGTTTTTCTTTTTGCTGCTGAATTTGTTGTCATGGAGAGTTCGTACATTCCAAGTGCCAAGATGAAGTTGATGTTTTTTCGTAGATTTTTTTCACAATAGCCGGATATGTGTGGAACTAATTAGACGTAGTTGTCAGAAAACGAACACGATGATTTGTTTCAAACGGTGAAGGCTTGTGTAGGACCATCCACGTTTTTTTGGGATCTGTCGATAAAAAAAGTAACAGTGCCAATGACTTGCCACGGAAACTCCGAACGAAAGTCCTCATGTGTTATTATCGCGGAGTTTAACAGTCAGTACCATTCAGTACAAGCCTATCGGAAGACACTTGAAATATAATCACTGGTTTAAGCTGTTAATGAGTTTTCCTTCCGATCTGAAGGCTTTTTATCGTGAAACCAACACTTAAAGAATTGCTAACCAAAGCTCAGAGAGACTCTTTCATCTTCATCAAGGGCAGCTAGCCCGCGCCAGTTCCCAATCTGGTACTTTACATAGCTCCGCAGGATATATATATATTAGGTTGGTGCAAATATAATGACGTAATAATGTCGTTTTTGGACGTATTTTTTTAACGTCAAAAAACGACATTATTACGTCATTATTTTTGTACCAACCTAATATATATATATATATATATATATATATATATATATATATATATATATATTTTACACTGGATATCGGAGTAAATGGATCGTCATCAATGTGCCAATATATTGCTATACTTTTAAGATGATGACAATAACGTATAAATTTATTGTCAGTTATAATAGAATCATTTTTTATTATTATTATTACAATTATAAAATATATATATATATATATATATATATATATATATACACACACATACATATTCTCATATATATATATATATATATATATATATATATATATATATATATATATATATATATATATATATATATATATAGAATGGGTGAGCATAGACCTCCAAAATAGGTGCTGTATTGACAACTACCAAACTACAAGCGTTTAGCGAGACGTCTACTCATACGCTTCAATGAGAAATTGAAAGACAACTTGAAACGTTTCAACTTTGATCTGAAAACCTGGGAAGTCCAAGCGTCAAACCAAAAAGGAAGGCATGTATCATTATCTTAAATGGTTTTGAAGACAGTAGACTGAATCACCGTGATCAGCTTCGTCATGCTCGGAAGCAGAGTCTCCATCAAAATCCTTCTTTGACAAATTTCATCTGTCAGTTTGGCTTTGTCGCCCGTAGAAAGGTTGGGTTTGTATCGCAATTAAGAAAGCACAAATGGCATATGTCTTTCGATTAATTACCTGATTTTCTCCATAATAGCCCTTGCTAACACGCGTAAGTGTAAAACGAAAGGCAACATCCAATGCTGACCCTCAATTATCTTTCTCAATGGGAGAGACCATCTATCTATCTATCTATCTATCTATATTTATTTATTTGTTTTACCCACTACAAAACGATACATCTTGTTTCAACGATAAAAAAAACGTTGAAACAAGATGTACAGTTTTGTAGTGGGTATGTACATGTTCTAATGTAAGACAGCATGATAAATAAATATTTATTGCTCTACTTTTGTATTGAGCCCTGTTTTAAATTAATGAAATATTATTCTTCGTTCATGTACATTTGAATATATATATATATATATTAGTCGGGTGAATAAACTATTAAAATTTTAAATATTTCTTTATGTCCTAGATAAATATGTTTATTACAATAATAGTTATATTTAGTCCTGAAACTATTTACTTAAAAAATTAAACATTTAAGTTAATAACAAAATTTTTTTTCAGACATCAAATTTTCTATCAAACATTGTAAACTATCTTTTACATAATTTTGTTAAAACAAAATTATAACAACTCCATCTCTCTTTCACCCTCCCCCTATCTCTCTCTTTACCGTAAGGCTCACTTGTATACATTTTCTACAATTCATTTCCGTTTTATTAACCATCTAAAGAGGTCAAGGTTCTGTCACTCCTCCTACTCCAATATAAAACATACTTAAGAGAGATATAAAATTAACCCCTCCCTATACTTTATATTGTCTGTTTAACTATCACTCTCAACCCCCTCTATTAAATTACAAAAATTACACTACCCACCAGTTTCTAATCCCATTTTTCCTCTCAATTCGTTGTTGGAAGTTTTACCTGATGATCCTGAATCCTTAAAAAAGGATTTAGGTGAAATAAATTATCGTAATGGTACCTTAAAGTGTTTTGTTTTTCATTACGTATTTATATATATATATATATATATATATATATAACATAATTTTTTACCTAAATTTAAAATATACTGCAAATGAAAAAATAAATAAATAATTAAAAAATAACTTGGTCTTTCCTCTTAATAATAACATACAATTTTTCACGATGAAATTTTGTTTTTATTAAGTTTGGCGCCTTTTTCCTTCATGCTATGCGTTTTTTGAGCGAAGATTGGGGCAGACCTATATATATATATATATATATATATATATATATATATTTGTGTGTGTTTGTGTGTTTGTGTGTGTTTTTGGGTGTTGGTTGTGTGTGTGTATGTGCATGTCTGCGTGTGTGTGTGCGTGTGTGTAATACTTTCGAATATCAATTGAGTCAACAAACGTCACCAAGCCGGCGATGAGTAACCTGCCATTATTATTTCTAACACCCTTGCTATGCCGTCCTGATTTGACATCAAAATAAAAAACAAAAAAACAACCAGAGGGCAACGTTTGATACCATCGAACGTCTGGTTGATGTCGAAATTGAAAGGTTTGTTGCAAAGACCACATCATTTTTTATCCAGTTGAAGATGCCGTGTGAAGTCGGAACAAATGTTAGCAGGAAAAATTCTTCAGGTTTCAGAGTAAACACTGGCAAGAAGCGTTTGAAAGAAAAGTATGGAACTAAATATTCACTCTATTAAGTAGTCGAAGTGTAATTTTGAAGATCTGATGATTGCTTGAAAGTGAATGAAAATTTCAATTGTGCTCAGTCCTGCTACTTATTTAGAAATATATATATATATATGTACGTAGTATGTATGTATGTATGTATTTATTTATACCGCGTGAAACAGCTAAATTGTCCAAATCATGTAGAAGCAAAATTATCAATTTGTTAGATTAAGCTTTGAGACGTTCTATCTTAGAAATGATTAAATATATTTTACTGGAATTCTCCTAGATATTTATTACACTATTGGACTCTACTGGCGTAATAACAATGTATAATTACTCTCTAAGCTTAACAGAAGAATAGTGATAAAATCTATCATAAAGGAAGATGATATATTCATCATTAATTAATCATAGCTAAGGATCGGAAGCTCATGAAGGGTTGAAATAAAGTTCATATATATATATATATATATATATATATATATATATATATATATGTGTGTGTGTGTGTGTGTGTGTGTGTGTGTGTGTGTGTGAAAATATACAGAAAATAGGAAAGAACTCGTTAGGTAAATAATCCAAAGTTCTTTAGTATTTTTGTTATTATTTTTAAAAAACACACAAAACCCTTTCAAATAAAATAAAATAAAAAAATAAATAAATCTCCATAGACACTTAACCAAACTAGACGATGTCATCTTCGGCTTTGAATTTAGACACCCCCAACCTTACCCTGACTTGACATCTGTGAATGTAATTGAGATACTGATACAAATTATTAACCCTTACGCCCCCCCTTTTTTTTTAAATAATTGCTCTAGCCGTTACCATAGTAATTTTAATGTTAATAATGAATATGCTTATAAAAGGCGTAAATTTCAAGAATTAGTTATTCCCAAAAAAATTTCGCTTGAAGATGGAACAGAGCTTGGTACTTTAATTCAAATTAATTCAAATAATTATATTGAAGTTTTCGGCTCTTGTTTTGAAACATGAGAACTCTTATGTAGCGATGGAATCATATTTTTAAATAAATAATTATATATATATATATATATATATATATATATATATATATATATATATATATGAAGAAAATATACGGAAAAAACAAACAAAAATCCTTATATGCAATTATGCTGTTTTAATGTTAATATGTCAACGTCGGACGTTTCGGTCTAATAAACCATCTTCAGGACATATTCATGAAATATAATTAGACCGAAACGTCCAACGTTGACATATTAACATTAAAACAGCATAATTGCATATAAGGATTTTTGTTTGTTTTTTTCAGTATATTTTCTTCATACTGTCGGATCTATATCCATATATTTGCTTACATATATATATATATATATATATATATTATGACAGGAGAATTTTCCAACTTATTCAAGCTGACCCTCGCCCTCTCTAACCTTCTAACTTTCGGTCCTAGAGTAGCAAGTTGCTTCATAAGTTTCTCGTACGATTTCATTTTTAAGTCTGTTTTCACTGCTATTTGCACTGTGATAGCTGAAACTTCTCCCTCACATGCCAAGCGTCTTAAGGATTGAGTTGGATCCTTTCTAATTGATCTCTTTAGTTCTAAGTTGAAATAATGATCCCTCTTCCTGTCGTGATCTGTTGATCCACTTTTCCTCTCAACTGTCCCGTTTTTGTTAAACTTATTCATCGTCTCTTTGTGGTTTTTGAATGCACTTTGAAGATGGAAGCCAGAGTATGAACGTTGGAACCATTACTGAAGGCCTGAATGATTATTTTTCTCTCACCATTGCTCATCCCGGAAGAGAGTGGGGCTGACACTAAACGATTTTAAATTGTTCTCTTTCTAGCGGAATAACAGCGGTTTTCCTACGACAAATGGTGTCAAGATGGCTAAACGTTTTATCTGAAATCAGTAAAAAAATAAAATTAAACATTTTGTGAGTTCAACAATTATGCTGTTACACGATTTAGACAATTTTGCTGTTAAATTCGTTATATATATATATACACAAACACACGCACACACACACACACACACACATATATATATATATATTATACATATATATATATATATATATATATATATATATATATATATATATATATATATGTATGTTTCATTAAAAAAGGTACTACGGTTAAGCTTTTTATTTAATCTTTCTTGTGTTCAGACAAGAGCTTTCTTTTCTGGACAAAGGGTGTGTAAAAACTGTCCAAATGTTTTATATTTCCCAGCGCTTTCGGCTATAACTTTAGCTATTATCAAGGATGATTCGATTTTTCAGCTTAATTGAGTGTGTATATCTTAGTGTGTCGTAGGGATGTTTTTAATTTCCGAATACGGTTAGCACATTGTGGCTTTGTTCGTAGTTAATATATATATATATATATATTTTTTTTTTTTTGAAAGCGTCGCCCATTTGACGACAACGTGACCACGTTTAAACGGGAAGCTGATCATTTAAAATTTTCAGTTATCTGTTTTGGATAAGTCTTGTTTTTATGTCCATCGTCTTTGTCATGTTGAACTGATTATGTTAATTGTATTTTAATGAATATTGTCCTGAAGAAGGTTTATTAAACCGAAACGTCAGACGTTGACATTTCATTCATATTAAAACAACATAATTGCATTTAAGGATTTTTGTTTGTTTTTTCCAAATATTTTTCTTCATTCTGTCGGATTTATATCCATTTATATTTGCTTATATATATATATATATATATATATATATATATATATATATATATATATATATATATATATGTATAAATTCTCCCTATATATATATATATGTGTGCGGTTCTTATTGGAAAGCGTTCAATATCAGTGATAGAGCTAACATATTTAGTTGAATGGATATGAGTTTGTGATTGTAGGTTCCACAAGGATAACATAAGTGTGAAACCGACGGTCACAAACTCCATTCCAGAATATATATATATATATATATATATATATATATATATATATATATATATATATATATCAAGAAAGAACAGTAAGATATATAATCCGGTGTTCTTATAGATATTTTTATTTTTATGAAATAGTGCTCTATGTAAATTTACAGAGCATTAATATTATAAATTAATTGATTTAAAATATGTTTTCTTTCACCTATATATATATATATATATATATATATATATATATATATATATATACACACACACACACACATATATATATATATATATATATATATATATATATATATATACACACACACATACACATACACACACACACACACATATATATATATATATATATATATATATATATATAGTTAAGAGAGGAAAAACAACGGTGAAAGGTATCAGCGAATATTCCTATTGATATCTCCCGAGATCCTTGCTGTTGCATAATATGTGGATTCGTATGCAAGTCATTACCGGTGCTGAAGTGCCACATCCGACGCAAACGTATAAAAAAAAAATGAATGAGGTTGTCGGATCAACTTGGAGTGTCCG
>OZ010600.1:29334851-29392351 GCA_963932145.1 Acanthosepion lycidas | reverse complement strand
TAGTTTTCCCTTTTTTATTCTATGTTTCTATTTTTCTTTCATTTTTCCTTCTTTCTTTCTTTCTTTCTTTCTTTCTTTCTTTCTCTTTTCAACATCTTTCTCTCTTTTTCCTATTTTCTGTTTTTCTTCTCATTTTATCTTCTTATTTTTCTTCATTCTTCCATTACCTCTATTTCTTTTTCTTCTATTTCTTCCTCTTCATCCTTTCTTTCTTTCTTTCTTTCTTTCTTTCTTTCTTTCGCAGTATTTCATTTTATTCTTATACTTTTCCTTATGGTTTTTCCGTCTTTCATTTTCTTCAGGTTTTCATTCATTCATGATGTGGGTGCCAAAGTTGGGCCCACAGAAGTAAAACACGGAACACGGATTAGATGTAAGAAAGATATATTAACAACAGGTTACAGAGATAGTGTAAGCAGAGCTTACTATAAGTTAGTGTCCAACACGGGTAGTCGTACTAGACTCTCACTGTCTCTCTGTGTCACTGTCTGTCATTCTCTATCACATTTTTCAATGGTAACATGGTCCGGGCGGTTTCTTTAACCTATTTGTGTTGTGGTTACTGCGGAATTTAGGACATGAGATTTGCCTTTTGTCTTTTTGAGGGAAATAGGAGGTAGACTTACTTCTGATTTTATTAATCTGAGTCACATCTGATTCCTCGATAGTGTTTGAGTCACGCTTTACAGATATTACTCTTTGACAGTCCCCTGCCAGTTTTTGGAGAGTCAATCCTTGTTCGTTCTCAAGACGCCCAAGTCAGACGACGGGTACTAACCCGTCGTCTGACTTGGGCGTCTTCTTCAGATACTAGACCTTGTGCGAAAATTAAGCACTTAAAATCATCGGCAGTCAGTTCGGATAGTTTAAAATCATTACAGAGCTTGTTCACCGATGCTGCAAACGTTAGAAAATCTTGCTGGTTGTCTTTGACTGTGTTCAGGCATTTTCAACGTTTGTGGAACAAGGTTGTGTTAGGCTCGAATAATTCCGATAGGAGCTTAATCGTCTCTGAAAAATCCAAGGCAGTGGTTTTCTTGGGTAGTATGAAGTCTACGAACCTACTATGTTCTGTAGTTCCCAGTTTTCTCAATAGAAGACGTACCTTTTTTTACTGGCCATTGTTCACAGTCTACGTTGAAAATATCTTCGTAGCGCCTGTAAAAAGCCTGGAACGTTTTGTCGTTCTCTGGTACGTATTCAAAGGTTTCTATTGAATTGTAAATTGTACTCTGGGAGAATATTGTATCTTTTTCAGAGTTTGAGCCTTTTAATGCATTTACGAGTAATTCTTTAAGTTGTTTCTGTTGTAGTTCAGCATTCTGAAGCGTAATTTTTTGGAATTCCATTTGCTGTTTATATAAATCCTAAAAATAGTTGTTGTTTTCTTTCTTCTGATTTTTGTTGCTGGTCCAAATTTAGTTTTAACATTTGGGCAACTACTTTTTGCAAATCTTCCATATTTAAAAATGACAGCGCTTTTTTGTTGCTTTGAAACACGTGTACTAAGAAGAGGTACACAAAAAATCTTGATAGATTTTTGTTCCTCTTTTTTTCTTTTACAGAAAAAAATATGGACAGACAATAATTAAACTAAACTAATTATGTGTGTTTAGCTTTTTTTCGCGTGGTCCGGTTAATTTTAACGTAACTGAATAATTTTTCACCACACTTATGTATTTTTTTTCATAGAGGTACAAAAAGAAGAAAACTCACCTCAGTGAATTTGAGGGGAGAATAATTTTATGCCCGAGTTCAACTCAGTTACATAAAAAAATTTTCGATAGTTTTTTCCGAAAACTTGAGTACAATCGTATTACTTGATCTTGTGTTTTCAGTTTTTTTACGAACAACTGTTTTTTTTTTCTGTGCGTGTGGGTGTGTAGAAATCGTTCTCGTATTGGACAGACTTTGATATTCCGTAGATGTCGAATCGCTAGTTTGTCAATGGCGTTTTTTATTAGAATATATGTAGACGCTGGGTGTTTAGCTTTTAAATCGCTAATGTATTAATACCAGCTTAATTTCACATTCAACACTGCTGTGGGAACGCGTGGAGTTTGTGTATTTTTCGAGTACTGTCGCTATTGAACGGCGAGAACGAAATTCTCGAATCTTCTCTGTCGCCACTGTTGTGGGACTGGCAAGGTATTGCGGTTTTCCGACGTGAATGCGTTTCTAGAATTCTTCGTCGACTCAGATGTGGGATTGGTAAGTTATTTGGGTTTCGCCGTGAGTGCGTTTCTAGAATCCTCGTCGCCACTGATGTGGGTGCCAAAGTTGGGCCCACAGAAGTAAAACACGGAACACGGATTAGAAATAAGAAAGATATATTAACAACAGGTTACAGAGATAGTGTAAACAGAGCTTACTATAAGTTAGTGTCCAACACTGGTAGTCGTACGAGACTCTCACTGTCTCTCTGTGTCACTCTCTATCACTCTCTATCACTCTCTGTCACTCTCTATCACGCTCTGTAGAGTGCTATGTCGCCTACTTAATATAGGCCTGGAAGAGTCTATTGTGTAGGTAGTTTCCGGGGTCACAATAATTCATTCATTCGTTCATTCTTACCATCTTTCTTCTTTTTCATTTCTGTCTTTCTTCTTTCCCATCTATTTCATTTTCACGTCTTTCACTTTTCTTTCTTTCTTTCTTTCTTTCTTTTTACTTTTTGGTTAGTTTTTGTATGTTTTCTTCTTTTTTATTCTTTTTGTTTTTCATTATTTTCTTGTTACATTCCTATCTAGTTTTTCCTTTTTTATTGTATGTTTGTGTTTTTCTTACATTTTTCTTTCTTTCTTTCTTTCTTTCTTTCTTTCTTTCTTTCTTTCTTTCTTTCTTTCTTTCTTTCTTATCCCCTCACTCGCTTTTATTCTGTTTTGGCCTCTCCTTCTGTTTTCCATTGCTTTCATTCATTCATTTATTCATTCACTCTTTTACTTAATCATTAATTTTTCTTTCTTTCTTTCTTTTTCTGCTTTTAATGTTTCTACCTATGTACGTATCTTTTTGGTTAATCTTTACATATTTCCTTCTATTTGTTTGTAGGTATCTCGAGACTGGTCTGATGATCGCTTCAGGTATTGAAATTGACAGTCACTATGCAGTGTTGATTCCTGCGTCCATACTGATTACAAAGGCTGTAGCTCCGGTATTGAGCACTCATCCCCATAAATACAACTAATTTTAAACAATTATATATAGAGTAATAGATAGATATATCGATATTATATATATATATATATATATATATATATATATATATATATATATATATCCCACATTTTGATAATAGATGATGTACCAAGAATGGTGAAATGTTGAAAGAGCCAGGGCTCAAATTTACTGAGGATGACCTAGCAATCAAGGCACTGTCAGGAAACTAAGTAAAGATGATATCAACATAACAGGGACACTTTACAATTTTGGCATAAAAATGCTACTCACGGATCACAGGAAAAAAAAATTCACTAAGACAAAAAACGTTTAGAGAGTACCTTGATCATCCAGTAAATTTGCAGCTCTTACAACATTTCACCAATATATATATATATATATATATATATATATATATATATATATATATATATATATGTATGTATATTAAGGGTATTGAACTCACACTATTTGGGTTCTGTCACTGGATCTAACCAACGCCTTTATCCACTGTGCCATGTATCCATCAAACATGTCACGTGGAACTAGAACAGTTTACCCCAGTGAGCGAAATAAAGTGTTCAGTTCGAAATTCTAACCACCTGAAGAAGGCCGGAGCGTACAACGGCCGAAACGTTGTGATAAATATGGCGACAAAGATGAGGACAATAGTCCGAATAATGTAAATAGTGTACATAATACCTCATCTCAGAAATATAGACAGACATATGTTATTCTATTTATTTTGTTTTTTTTTTGTACTGAGAACTCTTTTAAGAATAGTAAATGTTGGCTATTGGAATTTATTCCGTATACACCAATCCTATACTTGGATATATATATATATATATATATATATATATATATATATATATATATATATATATAGTTAAACCTAGAGAGCCAGACAAACCTACCAATGTTTCATACCTAAGCGAATCGTCAGGGAAGGCTGGCTTCCCTGACAATACGCTTAGGTGAAACCTTGGTAGGTTTGTCTGGCTCTCTAGGTTTAACTAGGTCTACTCTACTCATTGTATTAAGCACTTTATTTAGTTATTTTGGGTACTCGCATCGGGTTTTTTTTTCTTTGGGCCTTGGACTCGTATGCTGGACGATTATTTTCGGCTAACGTACATGTTCTTGGTTCTTTCTTTTTTTTATACCTTTTTTTCCCTTTTGGCTTATTCATTTGCAAATCAATATACCGAAGGTTTTCCGAGCGAGGATATAGATTCTTCTTATACTTATAAGATTTCTATTAAGAATATATATATATATATATATATATATATATATATATATATATATATATATATATATATATGAAGGATGCTATCAATTTCTATATATAATAGGATCAATTGGTAAAAGGGAAAAACCAATACACCTTTATGCAGTTCGATATCTCAAATTTTCTTTCTTTCTTTACTAATAGTTTTTATTTTGTGTTGTTAGTCTTCTTTCTTTCTTTCTTTTTTATTGTTTTCTTTTTTGCTCCTTCTTATAATGATGTTAAGTAACCACATAAGAGTAGCATTTGACGAGTAGTTGATTTACTCCGTTCTATTTGTGAGTATTTAATAAACATCTTTGTTTTACTCCTTATTCTTTCTTTGAGACACTCTCTAACCACGGCCTTCTTAATTCTCGGCTATTTGGAACAAAGACAACATTATAACAATAACGAAATTTTCCTGTTTCTCGGCACTCTTGTTTTTCTTTTGTAATGCGCCTTTCGTTCGTCCAATGCGGATTCGGCATTCGGATTCGACCTAGAAGCGTCCATTTTCTTCCCTCGCTGTTTGTATGTTCCATTCATAATATTACCAGCATCCTTTAGTAGACACGGTTTTTCTCTTCATCTGTGGGGAGATTGTTCAGCATTCACACAATAATCCAGCACACTTTTCTTTGCTTCTAAGGAAATTTTCTTATTTGCCACTTTTGTGATGCCAACGAATACTCATTGTCACTATGGTAATTCTCGTTGTAGTAGAGACTTTGTAATCGCAGATATAACTATAGTAACGCCGTTGAACAATACAGGTGTCAAACGTCTTCGAATATCATTCGCACTAATAGTACTTGCTCGATAATACCCGCTCGAATAGTAATTCGTATAATCAAATAGTATAGAGAATAGCAGTCAGTATAGTAATGGATAGCGGCTCGGATTGAAGAATCAGAGAGCCGAGTTCGAATTCCAGTCAGATCCATTGCATTCACTTACGTGTTAATACCCTTGCGAGAGGTATGCATCTTTTTCTTCTCCCCCCAGATATGGATAAATAGCAGGACAGACCGGGTTATATAGCCTTGGATGGCAACTAGTCTACCGCAGAAAGAAATGTCAACCTACTACGGCAAATCTGTCTCGTCAGTCATCTATCGAAAGATACATGATCGCCTAAGCGTGTATCACGCATAGCACATAACTGATAGTAATAGAGGATAGACTAAAAATGGTGATCCGAATAGTAATAGAGAATAGAATAGAAATAACCATCTAGACATCATGCGTTTCTGCTATGGTCACGGGATCTATTTAATTCAATAATGGGATCGCCTGTGTTTGCTCACTGGTGGTCTATGTTCAAACGCAAGTGTCGGTAGTGACATTTTATTCCTATATAACAGTCATCACTTTCTTTATCTTTTGGTTTGCAAATTCCGTTAGTCGTGTTCAGTTTTCAATATTCTGATTCGAAGTTTCCTTTTCTGATCCCATCTTTCTCACGTGTTCCGGTCATCGTATTCTCAGCTTACTTCCGTAGAACCCCGTCTTGCTGTGTCAATTCTACTCATTAGTTAAGAGAAAATTGTCCGATATTTAATGTCATACTGAATAACAATACATGTTTTTCACGAGACTTTCCCGTGTGTTGTTATTTTGTTAAGCTTTTGGAAGGCATCATTCGTTATTTCAATTCAATTTCGCCTTTCTGAGCTACATTTTCCTTCGTCTGTTATTGCAATTGCACGAAGCCAATAAATATACAGAATGTGCTCCTTGATTCAATGCTGAAAAACAGGTAAATTGAAAAAATAATGCATCTTGAATTTTCATATTTACTTTAATGGCAATGAATTTTAAAAGATTTTTAAAATGCTATCTCCTTTCAGGACATAGAGAATTATGGCTTTCCGTAGATTCATTTGTACTTAATATCTGTGATTTTCCACAACTCAAATTTAAAAGAAAGTGAAGTTCTTTCCAGTAAACTTCTCGAAGCTTTTGAATTCAGATTAGTTCTTTTACATTGTCTGTTACCATGGCTTCAGGGGCCTTGACAAATTGATTCACAATATTTGTGCAAAAGTGGTCACAGCTGGGCGGAAATTTGAAGACGACTCATCGATTTGATTTTCCGCATATTCACCTTTAAATGCAATGTTTCTTCATAACGTAGCCAGTTATAGCTCTCCACATCTTCTTTTCAATTAATATCTGAGAAGTACCATGACTTCATGGGAGAGATAATAATAGTGGTTTCTTGTTGCCTTCGCCAAGGTTTGGAATCCAGCTTTTTCTTTCTCCTAGACTGACAGCCTAACAAAGGTTAAAGAGTCGTGTTTACTGTATTATTCATCCTTAGCTAGAGAAGTTGAACCGGTGCGTACTACTCTCGGACCTCCCAACCGGTGGAGGGTTCAAACCTGATTGGCGGACCAGAGCAGTGCTTTGTAACCCTTGTTCTCTTTTCAACATTTACTTTTATCTATCTACATTTATATATATTACAAATAAAATTGAGCACTACTGACTATTAAAGGATAAACATTTTTCGCAGATTTTGACATAATTTTGGTATTTTTCCGTCCAAATCTGTGATTGTTTTTTGCTTTTCTCATGCGAGAAAAGACACTATATAAAATTCACTATTTTTTTTTTATCCATAATGTTGAACGTGTTAAATTATTCAACAAAAAAAAAATTAAATCAGTAAAAAAAAAAAAAAAAATTAAAAAGTAAAAATCTGAAATTGACGTTTAAAAATGCCGCAAAACATTATTGATTTATTCAAGATGGAGTGATCTATTCTGACATGTTTCTGATTTGCATTTAGATACATTGTATTTATTTTCAAATTTTCTACTTGAATTGTTCACCTATATTTGCATATGATCCATGAATGTACATAATTAGGAGACAATGACATTTGTATTTTATATGAATATTACTTTCTGGCAACTGAGATTATGTTAAAGTGCCCCCCACTGTACTAAGTGGGTGGCACTTTAACATAGATTCAGTGGGATATGCAAGCCCTTCCCCCAGCCCTGGCTAGAAGAAATGGATTCATGACTTTTCTAAAGATCATTACTGCGAAATCAGCGTAACAGACTAGGCCAGAATTTGAACTTTGACTCTATCTACGCATACCTAACAAATAATAATAATCATCTGGAAGTCCATGCCTCAAGAAGATACGCATAATTATTCTGACAAGTACAGCCCACACTTTACGAAGGGCTTTATCTATATAATTTTTCTTTTGTCAGTGGAAAGTGTCCTGATGCCATTTCTAACCTTAGGTCCATGGGTGGGACCCGGAAAGAAATGTGTAAACGCCAGAAATCAAAGAAAATAATAATAATAATAATAATAATAATAATAATAATAATAATAATACTATCTCAAAAATGTGACACATGAGAACATCAACAATCCTTGTTGTAGTTGGAGCCCTAGGATTGGTTGGAAAAGATTGCAATAGACTAATTGAAGGGATTCCTGGAAGTCCATGCCTCAAGGAGATACAAAAAATTGTTCTGACAAGTACAGCCCACACTTTACGAAGGGCTTTATCTATGTAATTTTTTTTTTTTTTTGTCAGGGGAAAGTGTCATGATGCCATTTCTAACCTTAGAACCTCTGGATTTTATCAAGGACCTTGAGACAATCAGAAGGGGCTCCAGACCATATATTGCAGCAATACTTCATGCAAGGGTGAATGATTGATTTGTAGATTTTGAAGGATCAACTCCGGCGAGAAAAATGTCCTGGCGCGGCATGGGGAGCCAACTTTCCTTGCGGTGGTCGAAGCTATTGACTCAATGAATTCGTTCCATTTCAGGTCAGCAGACAATGTGAGACCGAGCAGTCGCAAAGAGGTGCTCTCGGGGAGTTGAGCGTCAGACATTCTAATGGAAGGCAGGGATGGTTCTCTCTGGTGAGTAATAGAGAGCAGTTTTGTTGTGTGTGTGTGTGCGTGTATGTATGTATCTGTCTATCGATCTATCTACCTATTTCTCTCTCTCGCTATATATATATATATATTATAAATTAATAAACTTAAAATATGGTTTTTCGATACAGAGTTCCAACCATGTTTCAAAAATTGAAGCTAAAATCCCCGAATTTAATTTTTTAATTAAATTAAAGACATTACTTCCATTTCATCCTCAAGCGAATTTTGGAGAATCCAAAGTAGCGAAAAACCATATTTTAAGTCTATTAATTTATAATATTAATGCTCTGTAAATTTACATTGAGCACTATTTTGTAAAAATAAAAATATCTATAAGAACACCAGATTATATATCTTACTGTTCTTTCTTTTTATTAATATACATATACACACACACACACACACACACACACACACATATATATATATATATATATATATATATATATATATATATATATATATATATGTGTGTGTGTGTGTCTATTCGCATGGGTAGGGATCATATTGACTGACTTTTTTATCATGTGGCTCAGGTATACTAATCTAACGATGTTCTGATTTTTGACCGACTTCTCTTTGAGTGAAAATTTAAAATTTATCTTTTAATGGCTAGCAGGTTGAGCAATGACCCGAAATGTATTAATATTTATTTATTTATTTATTTTCCTTGTCTCTAGCCCTTTGTTTAATGAACTCTTTAATAAATTTTCCGCCAAATTGTAGTAAAGGAGGCGGGGTCTACCCTATAAAACTTGATAACTATCATTCTCTTTGGCGTCGAAAGTTGAAAATTGGAAAGACATTTATGGCATCCTCTCAACATGTTAGGAATCGTAAATTTTATACTATTTTAAATTTTTTTCCTTTTCTTTGGTTTTATTCTAAGTCTCTTTGACTTAATTTAACTTTATACTTAAATAATTTGATTTTTTTTTCTCTTTCCTCTCCCTTCTTTTTTATTTATTTTTCTTTGATTTTGTTATGTTTTTCCATTTTTTTTTATTACGTATATTTTAATTTCTCTTTTTTTATCCTACACCTCCAGTGGAAACTTCCGTCCATTTTTCTTTCCTCCTTGGAGTAATGTATCTCTGTCATTGCGTGTAACACTCACACACACACACACATATATATATATATATATATATATATATACATATATATATTTAAAGATATGTTTTGTGGTACAAAACTTTATGACTGCCATAAAAAGACTAAAATTATTTTTATTACCACTCATTATGATAATAGATAAAAAGTAAAACTGAAAAAAGGGCTAGCTAACCGGTTTCGAACCTCGCTAACAGAGCTAAATCGAGATTAATAAATTAAACTGAATTATCACAAAAAAAAATGGACATTATGTAATGAAAAAAATATTGCTTAGATGGAAATTAGTTGGAGGCCCAGTACGAAGTGCTTCTGTTTACACAGAGAGGGCTTCAACGATAAAATATAAATGGCCCCCAACACTTTCAAGTGGTAATTCGATTGTCACTTGCTAAGAATGGTAAATGAGTCCGCACTGAAACTAGTAGAACAATTATGGCTATTTATTAGGTCCTCTACGATGGAAGACCCATATGTATTGGTCAGAATGTCTGAAGAAGTGTACTTAAGATTGCGGTTTTTCATTGGAACGTGTTGCTTTATTCTGACATCAAGCCTTTGAGTTGTTCTCCCTATATAGTGCGAAACACAACTACATTTAAAGGGATAAATTAAAGAACTATTATGATGTGGAGGAAGAACGTCCTTACGCATGGACGGCACAGAAAACTACACGAGAGTTAGCGGCTAAGTAACAATGTCGAACTGCTACAGAAACCTGCTTAGCATATCTATCACTGATATTACACAGCCAAGGAAGACGCAGATATACAGGGCATCTTAGTACTATAGCAGGTTTAATATTATTTTATTCAGAAATTTTATTAACCGGTGGGCTAGCCCGTTTTTCAATTTTACATTTATCTATTATCCTCATGAGTAGAAATAAAAATAATTTTTGTCTTTTTATGGCAGCCATATATATATATATATATATATATATATATATATATATATATATATATATATATATATATATATATATGCTTTGTAGTATGTAAAACTGGTCAATGCAAAATAACAGAGCTATTAAGTATATATTAATACGGATATATCATTTCCCACGCTGATTGTACGACTCGGGGTTTTATGCACTATGCAATCTTCAGGTAATGAGAACGGATCATAGTCTGGCTAATATTTCTGGGTTTCGCGGATTTATTTGAATAAATTATTACTGTTGTTGAATATTTAATTGGACTATAATCTAAAAAAATCCTAAATTACGTCATGTGAGTATACCTTATTTGAAACAATTTTTTGCTGTGTAATATATATATATATATATATATATATATATATATATGTGTGTGTGTGTGTGTGTGTGTTCGCATAGGTAGGTATCATATTGACTGACTTTTTTCTAGTAGAAAAACCTTCACTATTAAATTGTGATATTCCACCTGGTAACAGTCACTCTGACTTATACTAAATTAAAACATCAGTACCATGTCTATACGCCTATGCTACCCCACTGAATACAATACTCAGTCATGAACTCTTAACCGTGGACATATGAATATATTCCCCATCCTTACTATCTCAATTGTTGGTCGTGCTCTCAGGTCTTCTTCGAGTGTCGTCCTAGAGTTGGTAAACTGAACATAACTATCCCTTGGCGGTCAAGGTTAAAACGCAAAATTCTACGAATTTCAATGAATACGAATAAAGTTTCATACCGTATCGGTCGTCACCCAGGTCAACAAGGGCCACGTACCCCAGAGAAGAACCAGTCTGAGGACGAAAAAATCTGTCACTGGAATAAACTCTTCCAAAAACGAAGAGTCACTAGGTCACCAAACCCGGACTATTCCCAACCTTGGACCAAGTGACTCAATGCCAAATCAAATAAAAAGAAAACGAACGAAATGATCTCCCAGAGAGTGTCAACAAGTCATGGCATCATTCTTCATTGCCCTCGAAAATCCAGCAAAGAACATCACGAATCAGAGATACCAAATATGGAGAACAATGGTAGGAAGTGATATAAGACCTAACCTCAACCCAAACATGCTTGCCAATGTCAGCAGGTGAATCAAAAGACTCCCAAATGCAGAAATAGATAAGATAAAACTAAATATAAGCCAGAACACTATAACCGATCCCTTAAACTGTAAAAAGATGAAAGTAGAAATAAGTTATATGACAGAGAATGAGGTAAAAACAAATGAAATAAAAAATAGCCTCCCTGGAAATAAAATCGAATAATCTACCTGTGACATAGCCTGCTGTTATCCAGACGATGTCACTGAAGATGACTCCAGCTACATTAAGTTGGATTTACTTGAAAACCACAGAGCTGAAATCACCGAAGCGAAAAACAACATCATTCAAGTCCTCAGCAGAGTAACCCTCACACAATTATCAAACAGAGACCAGCTCCCCAAAAGTCATGACAATAAGCACATTGTACAAATATACAACGCTGCTCTGGAAACGCTGCTAACGAATAAACCACTGGGAAATATCACAGAAGTTAACAACGTCATATACGCAACAGACGCTTGAGGTCAAGACAATAAAAAATAGCAGATATAGAGAGACAGCTTGAAAGATGCGACAAATAAAAGAAATCAGTTGTGAGCTTTCTATACTAGATGAGCTCACTAGAAATCCAAATATTTCCACACGTAAATGCAAGATCAAGCGAAAATATAAAATTAAATCCCTAATTGAAATTCCACCAGTCAAGGAAATGCTGAAACAGAAACTTCAGCTAAAGGCACAGAGAACAAGACGATACGAAAAACAGTGCAGGTTCTATCGCCAAAATAAAATATTCCAAACGGACCGTAAGATATTTTCCAGGGAAATTGGAAAAGCATCTAAATATATGTCGAAAATCCACCATCTATTGACAATGTGCAGACATTTTGGGAGAATATATGGAGCAGCCCAAAGGAATATAACACAAATGCAGAATGGATCCAACGTAAAAAAGAACGAATGCTGGATACACCTATGCAAGAATGGGAAAATATAACCACAGATAATGTTAGGCAAATTCTAACGAAATCCCCAAAATGGAAATCCCCAGGAAATGACAAGGTACCCAATTTTTGGCTCTATCATCTCTCACCAATCTATAAAACCCTTACAAAACCTCTATCAAGGCTTATAAATAATCCCAATGAAAACCCGGATTGGATCACTGAAAATATTACATATCTCATGTCAAAAACGAATAGAACAGTTGATCCGAAAACTTATAGGCCGATAACATGTCTCTCCATCACGCATATGTTGATCACGTCTGTCCTGACGAACCGAACTTACTATTTTTTCGAAGCAAATAACATTCTTTCACTGGAACAGAAGGGATGCAGGAGAGGTTCATATGGCTGCAAAGATCAACTACATGATGAAAAAAATAATCCTGGAAAATTGCAGGAGGCAATGTACAAATCTTAGCGCAGCGTGGATTGATTATCATAAAGCCTTTGATAGTGTGCCACACTCTTGGAACCTTAAGATTTTGGAAATGTACAAAGTTTCCCCATGTCATAGTAAATTTCCTTAAGGACGCCATGGGAATGTGGAACACCACACTATGCCTAAATCACCCCAGAGGCCCTGCCATCTCCAACCGTTTGAATATCCGACGCGGAGTCTTTCAAGGAGACTCCCTCTCATGCTTTCTGTTTTGTTTGTCCTTAATCCGCGTTACGCATGAACTAAACAACAGTAGCTATAGTTACAAACTTGACAAAAAATATTCAATCATCTACTCTACATGGATGATCTCAAACACTTTGTCAAATACTACAATGAGATGAAGGGCCTCCTCAGTATTGAAAAATGTTTCAATGACGATATAGGCATGGACTTCCAATTAGATAAATGTGTAAAAGTAACATTCAAGAAAGGGAGAATTGCAGAAACACCCTCAATAGATTTACACTTTGTCACAAAAATTAGGGAAATGGAACAAGTTGAAGCCTATAAGCACCTAGGAATTAGTGAAGGAGATGGTATGCAACATACCCAAATGAAAGAGAAGGTAAGAAAGGAGTACTACAGGCGTGTACGTCTGGTACTAAATACCGAGCGGAATTAAAAAAACAGAATATCAGCCATAAACACATTGGCTATCCCTATAGTGCAATACAGCTTTAACATCCTTAACTGGACCATAGCTGACATTAAGCAAATGGACGCCAAAACGAGAAAGCTTCTCACTTGCTACCACATGCATCATCCCAAACCTGACGTTGATCGTCTGTATGTGCCCAGATCCGAAGGAGGCAGAGGATTAGTTCAACTAGAACTGTCCTACAAAACTACAACAATTGGCATTCAAAGATACCTGGAAACTGCAGAAGAGTGGCTCATGATATGTGTCAAAAACATGAAAGTAGTAAGTGTCTTTATTCCGTAAAAAAGGAAGCCAACAAATTCAAAATAGAGTTTCAAATAGGCGCAGAAATACAAGTAAAGCACAATACACCGACTGAAACTGCAAAATACATAAAAAAGAACGCAAAGACAAATGCAACCGACCAGATACAGAAACAATTGCAAGATAAACCGCTTCATGGCCAATACTCTGCCCGTACCAAACAAGCTGACGTAGACAAAGCCCGTACCCATCAGTGTCTGCGTAGTGCAGGGTTGAAAGCTGAAACTAAGGGTTTTGTCCTTGCTGCACAGAACCAGTACTTGTTAAACAGATATTATGAATCATACATACTAAAATATTGTGTTAGCCCAAAATAAAGGTTCTGTGATAAATATCCAGAAACAATTGATCATCTTGTATCAGGTTGCACGATATTGGCACCCACTTTGTATAAAACCCGGCATGACAGAGTGGTCCAATATCTGCACTGGAAAATATGCAACTTCTACGGGAAGAAAACTGAAAGAAACTGGTATGAACACCACCCAGACCCGGTTACGGAGATAGGACCTGTTACAATTCTATGGAACTAGACAATACACACAGACAGAACAATCAATACTAACCGGCCAGACATTGTTATTAGAGACCGCAAAAAAAAAAAAAAAAAAAAAAAAAAAAGTGCCTCCTTATTGATATTATTTTCAAAAAGCTATCAAAATAATTGATATTATCTTCCAAAAAGTATCAAAATACAAGGACCTTGAAATCGAAATCTCAAAAATGTGGCACATGGGAACATCAACAATCCCCGTTGTAGTTAGAGCCCTCGGATTGGTTGGAAAAGATTCCAGTAGACTAAGGGATTCCTGGAAGTCCATGTCTTAAAGAAATACAAAAATTGTTCTCACGAGTACGGCCCTTATGTAAAATATGTTTGTATGTGTGTGTGTTTTAATTGGTCAGTGGATAATGTAATGATGCCATTTCTAACCTTAAGTCTCTGGGCGGGACCTGGAAACAACTGTGTACACACCATAAAGCAAAGGAAATAATAATAATAATAATAATAATAATAATAATAATAATAATAATAATAATGATGATGATGATGATGATGATGATGATAATAATAATAATAATAATAATAATAATAATAATGATGAGGATGATGATGATGATGTCAGGATGCCACAATATAATAAGAATAAGAAATTCCGATGGTTCCACACGGAAAAGCAGAAAGGTCAAGCGGAAAGATAAAAGTCGTAAATGAAATTCTACTAATCAAGGAAATATTTAAACAGAAAATGCAATTAAAAGCAAAGAGAAAAAAACGAGATGAAAAATTTTATAGTTTCTATCGACAAAATTAGATATTCCGAACGAAACTTAAGAAGCTTTACTGGGAAATTGAAAAAGAGGTTATAAAAGCCAAAACGCCGCCATGTATTGAAGATTTTTCTGTGAAAATATCTTGAGAAGCTCAAATATAATCCCAAAGCAGAGTGGATCAGACGAGAACCAGAAAGAATGAAGGCTAAACCTGTGCAAGAATGGAAAAAAATATAGCCAAGAATGATGTAAGTCAAGCTCTAAACAAAATCCTTAAAATATCATTCCCCGGGAAATGACAAAATAGTCACCTTTTGGCTCTCATCACCATCGACCCAGAAAGCAATGGCGCAAACTTTATCAATGTTAACTATTAACCTCAAAAGAATCACAAAATGGATAACTGATGGTATTTCATATCTCCTACAAAAAACAGGCGAAACAGATTATGAAAAAAATTATAAGCCAATGACAGGTCTGTCCACCACATATAAATTGATCATGTCTGTTCTGTTTTCTTGATGAAAAAAATCGATCGCCTTCAGGTTCACATAGTTGCAAGACCAAAAATTCATAAACAAACTGATCTTAGGAAACTGCAGGAAAAAAAGGTAGAAATTTCAACACGGCTTAGATCGATTATTACCGTAAAGCCTTTGATAAAGTGCCACACTCTTGGATCCTTAAGGTGTTGCAAATGTACAAAGTCTCCTCGGTGATAGTAAATTTCCTTAAATATAGCACGGAACTGTGGAAAAGCACATTAGACCTAAATCCCACCAAAGGGACTGACACTTGCAACTGCCTGAATATCCGATTAGGAGAAACCCTGTCATTCTTTCAGTTCTGTGTGTCCTTAATTCCTCTTTCGCATGAACCAAACAGTAATACCTATGGATCAGTCAGTTATGTGCTAAAGAACACGGTCTGTTCTACTATTTACCCATAGCTGGGGGGAGAAGAATAGGATTCATACCTTTGCCAATGGTATTAGCACGTAAGTGAATATCAGTCGAAAGAAACTGAGACTAGATAGGCCTTCACCGGTCATCAATGATTAGATCGATGGTCGTCAATGGTAAGACAGAATCAAGCCTGGGGAGGATGGTATGGAGGACAAGAAGTTGACAATGAAGCATGTTCTCAGGCTTGATCCTGCCTTACCATTAACATCATGGATCAAATCCATAGTCATAAATGGCCGGCGGAGGCCTACCTATTCTCAGTTTCTTTCATTCTATTGTAAACTCATCCTTGTGTCTTATTGGCTTTATCGCCTTGCTTGGGGTGAAATGATAAAAGCAAATGCAAAAAAAAAAAAAAAAAAAAATGAGCGTTAAGCGGAATTGATTTTCGCTTATCCAAGATGCGCCTCTTGGACAAATAACAATGTTTTAAGCAACAATGTTTTAAATAACAGTGCAAGCGTTTCCGTGCAGAGGGAAAATATTTTTGACATTTTATGCTCTTCGAGAGAAGATTTTGAAAAACGCAATGTCACGATGAACGGAAATAGCCATTTTATTGTTAAAACAGTCTTATACAGGATGAGAGTCACTCCTTAGAAAAAAATTTGCTGAAAAATACAAAATCTAAAAAACGACAATATGAGATTAACAAACATATGGGTGCAGTAGGAGATTTCATTAATATTTCAGAGATATTAATAAATCGGATGATGTGAATGGAAAGATGTATTTTCAGAGTTTAATTTTATCCTTATAGAAGGTCAGCAGGTTTATGCTGTTATCCTAAATTTAACTATGTCTTAAAATATGGCGGCTATTTTATTCAGACGGTTTTCACATTTAAGGCTTTAAATGTACTTCACATTTATATTAATATATGGAGTAAATATAGCGTTAATTACTTACTGATTATTAAAATGTCTGTTAGAAAATTATTTTAATAGTGGCTTACCAACTCCGTCAAAATAGCGGCATATCTTGTCATGTTTTTTAATCAAATTCATCCTATGTAAGGCAGTAAGTCATAAAGGAAAACTGGGTGTGAAAGAATTAGAAAATAGAAACATTATCAATTAGCGAGAAAAATAAAAGAGAAATCAAGAATAACGACTGACATTGCATTTTGAAGGTGAAAGATGAATGAAAACTACAGTGCTGTTCGATAAAACTGACTCACCTGATTTTTTTTTTACTAAATGTTCTCTTCTCCGATGAAACAAAAGTTGAGCTAAATTCAAAGGATAAGCGATCTAAAATCTGAAGAAGAAGCTTTGAAAGCTCTTTGAATTTAGCAGTAAGTACTGTCAAGCATCCATTCAGTATAATGGAGCATTATAAAGTGCAGTCTCTCGAGAAATAATATATAATATTTATTTACAGCATTTTTTTTATTTTGTCGCTTGCATGACAAACTTCGATTGGCATTTGTAGTTATAATCATTGCGCTACTGATTCTGTCATTCATTAAATCAAACATACAGTGCTGTTCGATAAAAGTGACTCACCTGATTTCTTTTTACTAAATGTTCTCTTCTCCGATGAAACGAAAGTTGAGCTAAATTCAAAGGATAAGCGATCTAAAATCCGAAGAAGAAGCTTTGAAAGCTCTTTGAATTTAGCAGAAAGTACTATCAAGAATCCGTTCAGTATAATGTTCTGGGGATGCTTTTCTTTTCATGGAACTGGTTTCTTAAAACCTATTGAAAAGACACTCAAGAGCGAGCAGTACAAGAGAATTTTAGAGTCTTGTCTGCTCCCTTCTGCTGAAAGGGTGGAAATCAACCCCACCAAACTCATTTTATGCAGGATAATGTTCCCTGTCACAAATCAAAATTGATGAAGGAATACTTTGATGAGAAGCAGGTGAGTGTTATGACATGGCCGCCCCAATATCCTGACCTCAACCCCATAGAAAACTTATGAAGCATTATAATGTACCGGTTCTCGAGAAAGCAGTTGAGCAACATGCTCCATAAGATTACGTGCTAATACCCTTGGGAAAGGTATGAATCCTCTTCATCTCCCTCCAACTATGGGTAAATGGCAGGACAGACTGGGTTCTATAGATTTGGATGGCAACTGGTCTAGGAGAAGGACAACTCTGAATTCAAAACCTGCGGAGGGTCGTTTGGGAACCTTGTGGCACGTAGTGCACCAGGTCTCTGTATTCGGCCCTTCAAAAAGTGTGGATGGTACTGCACGAAACCTTCACCACTATAATCAAATCTCATGTGCTGTTGTCGGGCTGTCGGTTTCCTGGGAACTGATCTGCTTAACCCTCATACGTCGGATTCGACGAGAGAGTTATATATATATATATATATATATATATATATATATATATATATATATATATATATATATATATATATTGTGTATATTTAGGCAGCAATTTTTCATTAATACATGTTTCATTAAATAATATAGACAAATTTTGTCTATTTATTTCAAGTTCCTTTCGTATTGTTTGATAAGCTTAATCACATTATCGTTGAAAGACGAAAGAAAATCACCATATTGATACATGTTTAAATCCAATCTAAGCTATGTTTAAATCCAGTCTCTATATATTTAATGATATTTTTACTAAATATATTTTATACTGAGACACGGAGAATCTCTATGTTTCGATACTTTTTTTTTTTATCCCGCCTTCAGACAATAATCGGTAACTTTGTTGCTCTGCGTTGTATTAAGCACTTTTTAAAAAAAAGTATATGCCAGAGAACTGTGGATTCTAAATCTGTTTGTTCTTTCTCTTCATTTATATATATATATATATGTAAGCAAATATAAATGGATATAAATCCGACAGAATGGAGAAAAATATTTGGAAAAAACAAACAAAAATCCTTAAATGCAATTATGTTGTTTTAATATGAATGAAATGTCAACGTCTGACGTTTCGGTTTAATAAACCTTCATCAGGACAATATTCATTAAAATGCAATTAACATAATCAGTTCAACATGACAAAGACGATGGACATAAAAACAAGACTTATCCAAAACAGATAACTGAAAATTTTAAATGATCAGCTTTCCGTTTAAGCGTGGTCACGTTGTCGTCAAATGGGTGACGCTATCAAAACGTATTCCTAAAATTTAAGTATTTTGAATGAAAACGAAAAAATGAAAAGAATTCTATTATGATGGAAAATTGTATGTACGCTTATCGAGCATTAATCTTGCTAAAAAAGGGGAAATACTAAAGAAACCAGGCCTAGTATTCACCGTGCGTGAGATGGATATTATACCTGCTTCATAAATCCTCCTAAGATTTTTATTATGAAAATATTTTAAAATCTTCACGGAATCAAAATCGAAATTATGATCTGCTTTAGTTATGTGTACAACTAAAGCATTGTTCAAATTTCCGAGGCGAATATCTCGTTTATGTTCGAAAACACGCGAAACGTCAGACGTTGACATTTCATTCATATTAAAACAACTTAATTGCATTTAAGGATTTTTGTTTGTTTTTTCCAAATATTTTTCTCCATATATATATATATATATATATATATATATATATAAATATATATATAATATTTAGTAAATATTAATATATCAACAACAGATCCTATCAAAAAAAATTAAATTAATCATATACTACACTAAATCTAGTATATCCAACTTAATTCTTCGCAATGATTCTTCTCCTCCGGTTAGCGATTTGCAAAAAACCAACATAGTTTATAAATTCAAGTGCCCTTTGGGAGATTGTATCTCCAACGAATTAAATAATATTTATGTTGGTCACACCACAAACTCGCTTTCACGACGCTTGACACTACATTTGAATGAAAACTCTAACATTTTTAGGCATTTAAAACAACATGCCTGGCCGCACACACAATTCCGTAAAATCCTTGTCGAAAACACAATTATACTTCAACATGAAAACAATAGACAAAAACTAAAAATCCTTGAAGCATTATACATCAAACAAAATCAACTATGGCATCTCTACAAATATTCTTAAATGTCTATAATTGGTAACAGAAGCCATTGGTTTATACCAACTTCACATACTTAATACTTCTCGAATTCACTCTCGCGTGGTCATGTGTGACGTCATGAGATGCGGTGCGATTTTCGCTTCTAGCGTATTATATGCACGTGTTTATCGTTGCTAGGAAATCATTCATGTAAATAATCACAGACTATCAACACTGTCTTGTCCGTATATTGCTTAATATGTTGTACAGTAATTGACAACTTTGATAATGGCTTATGTAAGCCGAAAGCTTACATTGGGTTAAAAAATATGGATCAATATTGTGATTTTTTTCTTCGTTTAATGATAATGTTATTAAGCTTATCAGACGTTATGTAAAGAATTTACATAAAATAAATAGACAACACTTGTCTATATTATTTAATGAAACATGTATGAATGAAAAAATGCAGCCGAAATACACACAGACTATATATATATATATATATATATATATATATATATATATATATCGTTATCGCATATATAATATGTATATATATATATTAGGTTGGTGCGAAAATAATGTCGTTTTCTCACATAGGAACATATGTGAGAAAACGACATTATTTTTGCACCAACCTAATATATGTGGGGGGAGGAGATAACGATATATCATTTTTTAATGTATCAAGATCAATATTTCACCATTCCTGACAGATCTTCCATTATCACAGTGTGAGATATCTAATAAAAAAAAAAAACCTGAAGTAAACAAAAAGTAAAAGAATTTAAATTAAATCGGCTAGATTATATAGAAAAAATATAAAATTAAATCCATCGTTTGTGCGCATGCGTAGCCGTACCAACGTAATAAATTTAGTCCGACGTAGCCCTAAAGAAATAAACGCAAGGCGTCGCACGAAAACATATTTCCACTTTGTCATACCTTTAGTGGCCTGACACTAAAATTGCGGCAGATCAAATTAGAAAAAACTATTGATAGAGAACTAAAAAGTTTCAATCTTAAGGTTAAGGTAATTACTAATGTTAATCAAATAGATTTTCTTGATGTTACGTTAGATCTAGTTAACCACATATTTCAACCTTACATGAAAAATAACGCCAACCCAATGTATATTCACCCCCAATTCCAATCACCCCCACCCATCTGGTATCCAACATATTCCTCTGCAGAACGTAGTATTAGCAAACACTAATCGGACAAAGATGTACAATAAAATCCTAAAAAATAGTGGTTATATGTACTCTGAAATCAAGTTTAGAAAATATGATGATATTGGTCCAAAGAAAAGATATAGAAATAGGTAGATAATTTAGTCCACACCCCAATTTAATCAATTAGTTAATGCTAAGTTAGGCCATAAGATCCTACAACTGATTGATAAACATTTTCCTAAAGGTAACCGTTAGTAAAAATATTTAACAGATATGCATTAAAAGTAAGTTATAGCTGCACCAATAATCTTGAGAAGATCATAAAGTTACACAACAATAAAACTTTAAACCAATTAAATAATCTTAATCATAATACAAGCTCCAAGGAGAATATTGCTAATGATACTGACCAATGTAATTGTAGGAATCCTGACCAATGCCCATTTCCAAACAAATGTTTAACTAAATCTCTTGTTTATCATTGTTCTATCTCTACAACAGAAAATCCGACAGTTGAAAAGTTCTATATTGGTGGTACTAAGATTTTTTTCAAAACTAGGTAACAACATATATTATTCTTTACTAATAATACTTATAGAAATAATATATCACTTCCTAAATATTTTTGGAGTTTGAAAGACGATAATAAGACTCCTAAGGTGAAATGGAAAATTTTAAATATGGCAAGGACATGTAGATCCTTCAACGAACCCTGTTTTCTGTGTTTACGTGTAAAATTGCAAATTATCAGGTTGTTTGATAAGAATGCTTTATTAAACCAAAAGTCCGAGTTAACGGTAAATTGTAAATACAGTCTACCTTTACCTTGCAATTCATTTAGATTTGGAATTTGACAATGTTTTTTCTTAGATTTTAGGTGAATTGTGTTGTACCATATACGGTTTATCGTTCTGTCGGTTGATTAATTTAGATTTAATATAATTTTTTATTAATCTGGTAGTGTTTGTAACATTTGTACGCTTGTATTTGGTTACTATTTTTGTCATTTTGCATTGATTGGTTATTATTATTAATAAATCATACAAAGAATCTTTAGTCAACATTTACATATTAATTTACCAAATAAGTCTATACATTTAAATTATTTACTGGTTTCTTAAAGAGTCTATTTTTATCAACTATAAAAATGATTTTTTTTTATGTAGGGAACTCACAATCATATATCTTGTCTAGCGTTTTGTGAGATTATCATTTAATTTTTCTTAGGAAATCACATCGTCTAATGAACAATATGTATCCATTTGCATCCGAACTGTTTAACGTTTGATGCTGTTATTGATTTCAAACTTATGAGTCATGACTCATTTATGGGAAATAATTTCTTAATTTTTGCTTCTTTCCTTAGTTGAAATTTAACGCAGATCATATTTGATTGGTTGATTTAAGTAAAGCCCACAAACCTTATAACCCTACTTCTTTTTTTTCTTTTTCGTGAAAAGAGGCTGTATTTTGCTTTTAAATCTGATTAATTCGTTCACTTGTCAGTAATTTACAGTGGCCTGATGAGATGTATTTATACGCATCGAAACCTGACTGCAATTGCGTAGCGATTTTGACAGGTTTTCGATGTAATATCCTAAAATAAGGAATATTGCTCTACTTTGTATTGAGTCTTCTTTTAAATTAAATGTTACGAACGTTAGAGTTGTAATCCATTGATTTTCTCTTGCCTATATATATATATATATATATATATATATTAGGTTGGTGCAAAATTAATGTCGTTTTCTCACATATGTTACTATGTGAGAAAACGACATTATTTTTGCACCAACCTAATATATATATATATATATATATATATATATATATATATATATATATATATATAGGTGCACCAGGTCTCTGTATTCGTCCCTTCAAAAAATGTGGATGGTCCTGCACGAAGTCTTCACTACTATAATCAAATCTCATGTGCCGGTGTCGGGATGTCGGTTTCCTGGGAACTGATCTGCTTGATCACCGGAGAGCCGACTATATATATATATATATATATATATATATATATATATATATAATTGAAGCAAAATTGGTCCACGTGTTCTTCGTGAAATAGATAGGGTAGTTAATAAAAAGGTCAAACAAAAGGCTAACAATGTCATCAGTTCGATAGACATTGATTAAATATTAACCATATTATGCATTATTTCTGTCATATGGTTGATAATTAATAATGTTTATCGTACGGATTATTTTGGCACCCTTCTCTTTGTTCTTATTTATTAAACGTCCTGTCCATTTCGCACACACACCATATACACGCACACACACAAACACACACACACACACACACACACACACACACACATATATATATATATATATATATATATAATACGCAACTGCATAAAAAATTATTTATTTCATTATATACATAATTTCATTTCATCAGGTTCATCATTCGGATCTATAAATTAGCAAGATATAAAAAATGTCACCCTTAATTTGATTGACCATTGCAAAACTGTTGCGGGTTTGAGTGTAACTGTTAGCGCCGTCCAGGGTAAGACGATAAAATACATCCAACAGCAGTACCTCTGATCAGGGGTTTTTGAGTAACTTGGAACCACCTCTTAATTGCTGGTGTTTCCAGGTCCACTCTGACCCGTGGTGGTAGCACCTGTTAGGGACCAAGCTATGGGGAAGTAGTTAACCCCCAAACTGAGGTCAAAACACTATGAAAGTGTAAAATTAGATTTTAATACCAGCAATACATTTATGTAAAAGGTTATTGCCGCCAATGAATTCTTGAAGAAAAAAAAAATTATTACCAGTAATAAGTTTTTGAAAAAATATTAGAAGCATTAAATTACACATCATGGTTGTCCTGTGATGTCGACGAACACTCGTTGTTACTTTTGTGATGTCAACGAATACTTGTTGTCACATTCGTAATGTTCGTTGTAGTAGAGACTTTGTAATCGCAGATATAAACTATAGTACGCCGTTGAACAATACCGGTATCAGACGCCATCAATTAGCACTCGCCCTAATAGTACTTGCTCGTTGATAGTCGCTTGATATGTAAATTGTGTAGTGGTCCTAATAGGGAAATAGTATACTGAATAGAGTAGAGAAATATTATAGACTAGAAATAACGATTCGTATAGTGATTTATTAGAATTGGAGATCAATTAGACGTCACGCGACTTTCTATATATTTGTTTCTTCTATGGTAATAGGATCCACTTAATTTAATAATGGGATCATCTGTGTTTGCTCACTGGCGATCTATTACGGCAGCAATATCTTATTCTTATATAACAGGTTGATATGCCGTAAAACAAACCAAACCAGACCAGACCAAACCATAGCAGCAATTATCATTAATGAATTTAACAGACATTTGGGAATTAAAAGACTCTAATGTCATATTAACAAAAAGAAAAACTCAACTAAGATCTACAAAGACAGCGAATTGTGGAGAGCAATGATTGCCTTTGTTACGGTTTTTTTGGTATATATGACTAGTGAGCCAATCTAAATGACTTAACTCCCTTTATAGTCTACCAATAGAAGGTTAACCAATCAGAAGCCGCAGAACATGGTATCCGTCGTGTATAAAGGCGGCCATTTTTGTTTACTCTATTCGAAGGACCAGTGCCAATTTGTCAGGCGAAGATGACAGAAGGAAGTACTATGCTCTGCTACTTTGCTGCGATATCCACTGCGAACCTGAACTACGCTTTCCTACTGTCTCCGAAATATTCACTGCCAACCTCTGGATTCTATACTCGAAGACGACCGTCAAAATGTTTAACAGCCTTCGCCTCTGAATGGACGTGATACATAGATGAATAAGATATAATATCTCATTAATGATATATTATTAGATACGATTTCGACGTCGACTGCATTGTGGCGATCCTTCGACTGTCAGGGTTTACTTTGAAATGATTAATATGTCTAACAGCGAAATGGTCAAGAGATGACCAAGACAATAAAACTTGAGAATGACGGGTTACCGGAATGGAGAGAAAACTGGTTAGTTCTGGCGAATATTGAGAGAGAAGTCTTTGAGAATGGACGGTGAGGGCCGAGTGGAACAACAGCTAGGAATGTGGTAAATTGTAAGAAGCCCTTACAACTCGAACGTATAGTGTTTGTAAAGGGAAAAAAAGACTGTATGTATAAATTAAGATTAGGTAAAAATAAAATCAATACTTTCTTTATATATATATATATATATATATATATATATATATATATATATATATAAATTCATGAATCATTCATACATATATATTATATATTATACATATATTAATTATAATTGCACCATTTAATTGAAATATATATATATATATATATATATATATATATATATATATATATATATATATATATATATATATATTATATGCGCGGTACTTATTAGAAAGCACTAAATATCAGAGATAGAGTTAACATATTTGTCTGAGGATCGCATAAGCGTGAAACCCAGGGTCAAAAACTCACATCAATCCAATATATATATATATATATATATATATATATATATATATATGTATATTGTTTATATATATATATATATATATATATATATATATATATATATATATTACTAAAAAATATTTTATATTAAAATATCATTAAAAATGTTATACTCTACCTTTTATGTAGCACTTTTTGAAAAAAGTAAATGCTAGAGAACTGTGGATTCTAAAACTGTTCTTTCTCTTCGTTTCTGTGCGTATATATATATATATATATATATATATATATATATATATATATATATATATATATATATGCGCTCCATTACAGCTCCATCACATGCTACAATATTCATAGGAAAATTTGAGGAGACCCATATCTATCCCCACATCCGTAGCGACTGCATATTCTATGCACGATATATCGATGATATATTCTTCGTATACAAGGGCAGTGACGACAAACTTATCCAATTCTTCATGACCCTAAACACAGTGCACGACTCAATTAAGTTTGACTATGAAAAATCCACAACATCAGTAACATTTTTAGACACCCGCATTTACATAGATGAAAACAGGAAACTACAAACGACACTACACACTAAAATCACCGACACCCACAACTATCTACACTTTAAGTCTTCCCAACCATAAATACCTCAAAGAGAACCTTCCCTATTCACAAGCACTTAGACTCAGAAGGATATGTTCCAACAATGAAGAATTAAATAAACACATTGAAAATCTGGAGCATCAATTCACAACACGTGGCTATAAACAACACCTAATCAGGGAACAAATAAATAAAGCAATTTCCACACCTAGAGAAGACACCCTAATGTACAAGATTAAAAATAAATCTAGCCGCATTCCTCTAGTAACCACTTTCAACCCCACTCTGCCTCCACTATCCCAAATAATCGAACGTCGCTGGGAAATACTACATCTGAAACCAGACCTAAAAAATGGTTTGAGGAACCCGGACTTCTAGCATATCGTAAACCTAAGAACCTAAAAGAAATCATAGGTAGTAACCACATTTCAGGGGACAAGGTAATCCGTAATAAACCAGCAACAAAAACAACAGGATTTTCCCAGCCATGTAACAACAAAAGAAGCTTATGCTGCAACCACATTAAACACACAAATTCATTCACTAGCTCAGTCACTAAATCTACTTTCAAAATCTACCACGACTCTAACTGTAGAAGTCATAAAATAATTTACCTCTTAGAATGCACACTATGCCAGAAACAATATGTAGGAAAATCTGAATGGCCCTTTCACTACAGAATTAATAATTATCGCAATCGAAATAAGTCGACTGCCCATGAAAGATTATTACCCGTAGAACATTTCCGCCTAGAAAAACACGAATTTTTGAAACCCATGCCAAATTCACTATAATTGAGAGAAGAAAAAAGTTCAGAGCAGATAACATTAGAAAGATTTTAGAGTTCCATGAAAATAAGTGGATACAACGTCTAAAAACACACTATCCAGCCGGGCTAAACCATAAATGTAACAATATAGATAGTATTAATATATAACCCTACAAATCAAACCTACCCACATTTCTCACCCACAAAGACAGACATGCTTACGGAGGTGTTGAGGCCTCACACTTATGCTCACACTCACACGAATATATACACTTACACACATCATACTCATTCACTCCCTAATGAGCAAAATGATAATACACACCCATAGTAATATACACGCTTACACACATCATGCTCAATCACACCCTAAAAACCAAATAACACACAAACACACATTTAACAGAGACACATCACCTTTCAAGAAACTAATAAAACTGTCAAAATGACCAAGGGAATTCAGAGCAGCATGAATCCATCCAGCTCTTATCTCAAATAACAACTGAAAAGAGACTGTTTGACCAACACAAGAGCTGAGAAAAATTCATGTTAAAAAAATAAAGAAATAAAAAACAAACAAATGAAAACTACCGACAAAAGTTCATTTTCTCCATCAAGACATTCATTTCTGTAGTTCCCGGCTACCAGCAAGCAAAAATTAATTTTTCTCCTGATGATGGCCATGTTGGCCGAAACTAGTCGAGGAATCTAAATGAAATAATAATAAAAACGAAGGAATATTAATATACAACCCAGTGTGTCTGAAGATTTTAATTTTTCAAATATTTTTATTGTGAAATATATGTATATATATTTATATATATCGTTATCTCATATATATATGTATGTACATATATATATATATATAAATATATATATATAAATATATATATATATATATATATGGGATAACGATATATCATTTTTAAATGTATCAAGACCAATATTTCACCATTCCTGACAGATCTTCCATTGTCACAGTGTGAGATATCTAATAAAAAACCTGAAGTAAACAAAAAGTAAAAGAATCTAAATGAAATCGGTTAGATTATATAGAAAATATTAAAATTAAAAATTCCCAGCATCCCTCGTTTGTGCGCATGCGTAGTTTCAATCTTAAGGTTAAGTACTAATGTTAAATAAATAGATTTTCTTAAATTTCTTAATTTTAATACCTGTAGTGTGAAAAAAGAAAACGGTATAATACAATGTGTAAATAAAAATATATTTGTACAAAACGATATCAGGGAAGAAAAATTCAGTAAAAAATATAAAGACTAATCAATACCGCAATTCTTAGTTAAAAGAAAAAAAACACCAACAAAGTAAATTCATTTAAAACGTAAAAGTGCACAATGCACTAAGTAGAGCAAAGTCTAAAATAACCTAGTCAGCCAAAACCTACTTAACAAACTTTCACCTAACGGATCTTCAGCGTACTATCTCTCTCTCTCTCTCTATATATATATATATATATATATATATATATATGAACCTAATGAGCCAGAACCTACTCAGCAAGGTTTCAGTTGACGTATCTTTAGGGTACTACTGACCTGTTACCCTAAATATCCCTTTGTCAAACTTTGGTAGGTATTTGCTGGCTCACAGGGTTTATATATATATATATATATATATATATATATATATATATATATATATATATATATATATAAACCCTGTACTGGTGATATCACGGCTATGACTAGCTTAGACCAGCTATGACCAGCTAAGACCAGCTTAGTCCAGCAGCCCGAGCGAAAACACTCATGTAACCACGTTAAAAACTGACCTTGTATCACAACCTGACTCAATGGGGGGGGGGTCAAATATCTATCTATCTATCTATCTATCTATCTATCTATCTATCTATCTATATAATTATTTATTTAAAAAAAAAAATTATAACATAAATATGTTATAAAATCGCTACAAAAATAGCCATTTTATTTCAATAACCCCCGGTGTCTTATCAAGTGATGATGTTGAATGTAAAATAAAGGGTTTTAAAAGTTTCAAATTCAAAACCATTTTAAATTTAAAACCATTTATTTTACATTCAACATCATCACTTAATAAGACACCGGGAGTGTTGAAACAAAATGGCTATTTTTGTAGTGATTTTATGTTAAAATTTTTTTTTTAAATAAATAATTATATCTGCTCTACTTTGTATTAAAAGAGCACTCTTTTAAGAATAGTAATTGTTGGTTATTGGAATTCATTCCGTATACATCAATTATATACTTGGGTATATATATATATATATATATATATATATATATATATATATATATATATATATATATATCTGTGTGTGTGATAGTAAAGAATTCCTGCCTCAAAAGTTCAACTTTATTTTATTTCTTGTTTAGAAAAGAAACAGCCTTTTCTCATCAAGTTGAAGAGATTAAATGTTCAAAAGTTTAGTCACATCAGATCCAATGACGGTTCCCCCTCGGGCATGTCGATTCAAATCCTACAGGAGGACGCATATTTTTCTGTTTCTGCCAAGATTTCTCGAATATTCAGAACGACAGATGTATTTGGAGAAAAAAAAATAATGTTTAAAATCAGAGTTTATACTCGAAGATCAGTATCCATAAAGAACATTTAAACAAAATCCATTAATCACACACACACACACACACAAGCACACATACACACACACACATATATATATATATCCTTAAATTGCGTATATTTTGGCAGCCTGTTTTCATTAAGTCAAATCTCATTAAATAATTTAGACAAGTTTTGTGTATTTATTAAATATAAAAAATGTACAGTACATGACCTTGGTGTTTTTCACTTCATACGTAAAATTTTAATTTTCAGATGAACACAACCATTTTCCGTTAGAAAAATGTTAGAGAGAACAATTTGTCTTGGTAAAAAACAAGATTTTGATGATGACATTGTGTTAATGTCGAAAGTACTCGGAATGAAATGAATATGTATCAGGATGGTAATTTTCTTTCTTCCTTTAATAAGAATACTAAAAATCTTGTCCGTAATTATGAGAGGAAAGTGTCTGAAAAGTATACCACGGGTTGACCCAAGCCTTGTGAGTGAAATTAGGTAGACTGAACCCTTGGTGGGGGGCCATCGATAGATGTGCTAGCACAAAGCCACAAGTCATCGTGACCGAAGGCTTGAGCGTGCTGGCCTTGTTCAAATTCTTTATCACGCTTGATAACACGCCCTCAACAAGAAACTGTAAATAAAGTCTACTCAGCATATTATATATATATATATATATATATATATATATATATATATAAATTTCTCAGAGTTAACCTGTAGAAAAGACAATATTTATAAATATAAATGACAATAGGAAAACTAGTTATGTGGACTTTCTCAAAGCAAAAAACGAAATGAATTTATTTAAACAGAATAACCTATCCCATCTAAATAATCTTAAAATAGCCACAAACAACTCCAAAACCATTATGGATATACTCAGATCCTCAAACACTAATAGCAATAATATTTCTGAAGCAGGCATTTATAAAATAAACGGTTCCTCCAAATATATTGGAGAAACAAGTAGAAATTTAAAAAAAAACGCATTTATGCGCACAAAAGAGACCTCGCAAAAAAAAAAACAACAAAAAAACAACTTAGCTAATGCACTAATCACACATAGAAATAAATTCAACCACAGTTTTGATTTTAAAAATTCTACACTCATAAAAAAAGAAAATATCTTACTCAGTAGGAAAATTCTAGACGGTTCCGCCATCGAATATTACCCAAATATTAATCTACACCCAGGCATTTTTCCGTATTTCACCTTTCTTAACAACATTACTGCTCTCAAACAAACGAACATAACAATATCGTAAAATCAAAATAAAATTGTTGAATCCGTCAACATAGCAATAAAAACAATATCTCCACACGTGACAGTAACTGAAGTAATTTTTAGTTAGCAGTATGAAAATAGCATTCTCTAAATTCTTCCAGTTGCTAAGGACATTTTGTTTTGTTATTATTAATTACTTTGTTTAAACAAATTCATTTCGTTTTTTGCTTTGAGAAAGTCCACATTGGACGAAACGCGTCAGCAACTACTACAGTTTTCCTATTGTCATTGATATATATATATATATATATATATATGTGTGTGTGTGTGTGTGTGTGTGTGTGTGTGTGTGAGGATTTTTTTGTAGTACAAAGCTTAATAAGCGCCATAAATAGAGAAAATTTATTTTTAATTCCCACTTATAATAACAATTATATATGGGATAACAATATATAAGTATTTTTTACACTATTTACTTTACTTGGACTATTGTCCTCATCTTTGTCGCTCTATTTATTACCACGTTTCGGCCGTTGTACGCTTCGGACTTCTTCAGGTGGTCAAACTGAACCCTTTATTTCGCTCACTGAGGTAGACTGTTCTAGTTCCACGTGCCATGTCTAATGGGTGTCAGTTATCAGCTATCTCCTGTTAATTCCCCTCTCTATTGTTCTCCACTCCCCTAACCAGGTACTGAACTCACACTCTTGGGAATTAACAGGAGATAACTGATAACTGGCATCCATTAGACATGGCACGTGGAACTAGAACAGTCTACCCCAGTGAGCGAAATAAAGGGTTCAGTTCGACATTTCAACCGCCTGAAGAAGGCTGGTGTGTACAACGGCCGAAACGTTAAAATAAATATGACGACAAAGATGAGGACAATAGTCCGAATAATGTAAATAGTGTACATATTACGTCATCTCAGAGATATGGAGATACTGAAGTTTATATATATATATATATATATATATATATATATATATATATATATATATATATATATATATATACATATATATATATATCATAAAGTTTATATATATATATATATATATATATATATCAATAACAATTTTGGGCGAAAGATTTATCACATAATGGGAAAAAAGTTTTCACGTGACGCGTTTCGATCCTTGGGACTTCATCAGACAAGGTTTGTTTACGTTGGTGTGAATTTTAAAGTTAGAAAAAACAAAATTTTTATATGTGTTTCGGGTATATAATCTAACTGATGTCATTTAGATTATTTTCCTTCTTGTTTGCATTATTTTTGTTATCAAATATCCCACATTGTGAAAACAGAAGATTTGCCAAGAAGACTGATTACAATTTTGACATAAAAAATCTCCTCTAATTGAAAGAGAAAATAATTAAAAAAAATTATATTTAAATTTATCATTCTTAGCGTCACTCGTTCTTGCGTGATTTTAATGACATCAACATAAAAATAAATCGATGAAGCCCCACTGGGACGGAACGCGTCACACGTAAACCTTATCCGCTTTGTCATCATTCTTTAACCCACCATATATATATATATATATATATATATATATATATATATATATATATAAGTATAGGATTAATGTATACGGAATAAATTCCAATCACCAAAAAGTACAATTCTTAAAATAGTGCTCAATACAGAGTAGAGCAAATATAATCATTTATTCGAGAATTATAGCATAAATATGTTATAAAATCACTACAAAAATAGCCATTTTGTTTCAACACGTCTGATGTCTTCTCAAGAGATGGTGTTGAATATAGTTTCTGCATTCAACCCAATCACTTGAGAAGTAATTATAATTTTCATATATATATATATATATATATATATATATATGTTTCATTAAAAACGACAGACAAGGTACTACGGTTAAGCTTTTTATTTTATTTTTCTTGTGTACGCACAAGAGTGTGTAGAAACTGTCCAACACTTTTCTACACACTTTGTGTCCAAAAAAGTAAGATTTTGTACGAACACAAGAAAAATTAAATAAATAAGCTTAACCGTAGTACCTTGTCTGTCGTTTTTAATGAAACATGTATAAATGAAGGATTGCTGCCTAAATACACAACATATGTTAGAAAACGAAATTATTTTTGCACCAACCTTATATATATATATATACCAGTGTAACAGTACAACTATTCAAATCATGTAACAGCATAATCGTCCATCGCAGAAAATGTTTAATATCTAAAAAAACACTAAACTAATTGAGTTCCTTTTTTTTTCAAAGATTTTCAGATAAGACGTTTAGCCATCTTGACACCATTTGTTGTAAGAATCACTAAAAATCCCTTTGAGTTATTCAGCTAGGAAGAGAACTGGTTAAAATCGTGTCAGTCCCTACTATGTCTTTCGAACTGAGTAATGGCAAGAAGAAAAAGATAATTCAGGCCTTCAGTAATGGTACCAATATTGATACTCTGGCTTCCATCTTCAAAGTCCATTCAAGAACCATCAAGAGAACGGTGAATAAGTTTAAAAAAGAGGAAACAGAAGAGAGGACAACTGGATCAGTTCAACCTGGAGCTAAATAGATGAATTAGAAAAGATCCAATTCAATTCTTAACGTGTTCGGCACGTGAGCGGAGTTCCAGCTATGACAGTCGAAAGAGCAGTAAAAAAAGACTTGAAAATGAAACGTGAGAGGCGCCTTGTTACTTCAGGACAGAAAGTTATAAGTTTAGGGAGGGCAAAGATCATCTCGAATAAGCTGGAAAATGATCCTGGAATAATATATGTGTGCATTTGAACTTAATTTCAATCCTTCATGAGAGTTCGATCCTTAGCTATGATTGATTAATGATGAATCTGTCATTTTCGTTTATGATCGATTCCATCACGATTCTTCTGTTAAGCTTGGAGAGTAATTATACATTCTTATTGATCAAAGTAGAGTCCAATAGTGAATTCCAGTAAGATATTTTTAATTATTGATATATAAGGGTTCAAAGTTTAATCTAACAAATGTATGATGCTGCTTTTACACGATTTGGACAATTTTGCTTTTATATCCAGTATATATATATATATATATATATATATATATATATATATATATATATATATATATGCATATAATTTTGTACAATTTTATTTATCATTAAACAGTATTTAGAAAATATGACAAACTGGAAAAGGTTTTGTGACGCGTTTCATTTTCATTGGTCCGGGCTTTGTTGAAGTTGCTACATCTACGCATGCGCACGAAGCGAGAGACGCAGGTAGTTTCAAAATTTCTTGAAAGAATATTTTTGAAAGAATTTATTTTTTTCAATCTAGCCAAATTCATCTGTATTCTTTTTCTTTTTCTTTCCATTACCTTTGTTTCTGACTATACCACACCGTGTTAATATAAAATCTACCAAGAATGATGATATATTGTAAGATCTGGACGTAAATTTATCATAGCTGAACTAGCGATCAAGGCAATTTCCAGACATTTTCGTCTCAATGGATTATTTTCTCTTTTAAAAAAAGTACCATTCGTTATGTCAAAATCGTGGCCCGTTTTGTTACCGTGAACAATCAATGCGTTTAGTGTGTTCATATTTAAAATGCCCCCTTTTGTCTCTTGTTTAATCATCGTTTTCCAGTGTATTCATTCTGTCAGTTCCTGCATTTGATCGAGTAAATTCCTCCTTCAAGTTTTGGCTGGTTGTTTTATTTTTTATTGATTAAGTCTTTGACAAATTTTATGTTGAGTTTAGATAAATTCTTTTCAGTTGTAGTTGTGATAGAGTTAATGGTTAGAACAATATATTTTTTGATTCGTTGGGTTTGTCAGGAAGGATAACTCTTCTATTGTGGAACATTTTATGAGCCTTTTGTTTCGCATTGAAAATGAAATAGGTATTAAAAGGTCTTGAATGTATTTTCAATATATTTTTTCCTCTCTGTGTAAATATTAAGGGCTGCAAATTCTAAGTGCTCTTAAATAAAATCCAGTGATCATTCCGGATTTTATTTTATTTTGTTGGAAGTAGAATATTTTAAAGTCATTTTTATTGGTTTATTTTCGGTGAACAATAAATTCTAGGCTGTTGTCAACTGGATGTAACATGATGTCTAATAAATGTAAAGTATTGTTTTATACTATTTCGTATGTGAATTCTGTTGTGTGTTCAGTTTGGTTTAGTTTGTCTAAAAGATCCGCTAAGTTTGTATCATGGGGATATATTAACAGAGCATCATCAATATATCGGAATTAAGTTGATTTTTTCGGTAAAATATTTTGGAAAAAAGTAGAATGAAGAAATTTCAAGAAAATACATGCCATGACTTCACTGAGAGGGGATCCCATCGATAATCCAATTTTTTATTTGTAAAAATTGTTATTGAAAGTGAAATAAAATTGATTGGAGATGAGACAGCAGATTGTTTTTATTTCTCAATATAAAATTTATCGGACATTCAGAACGGTAAAATCATAGGAAATTTGTTGTTTAAAAACAGTCATTTGACCTTGCAAAACAGCCGCTTCCTCTGTAGCTAAATGGTATAACACGTCAAGCTATATAACGTTCCGGTGTGGGATACAGGTTCGATTCCTCTCGGAGGATACACATTTTCTGTGAAATTTCTCGAACATTCTGGCAAGTAAATGTAGTTAATACTGTTTATTATAAACAGAGCATTAACTTAAATAACTGTATCTATAGAATTAACGTATAAACAGAAAATATATTAAAATAATTATCGGACTTAGTCCATTTCATCATATATGGAGTTATTTGTTTACGTTAAGATACGCTTCGAGCAGATATGAGCATTCAAGAAAAATCATGGAAAATTTTTTGTTTAAAAACAGTAATTTTATTTTGCTAACAAACGCTTCCTCTGTAGCTAAATGGTATAGCACGTCAGGCTATATGACGGCTCCGTGTGGGATACAGGATTGATTCCTGTCGAAGGACACATATTTTCAATGAAATTCCTCGGGCACTCTGGCCTGCAAATGTAGTTATTACCTTTTATTGTAAACAGAGCATTAACTTAAATAATTTTATCTTTTAAATTAACGTATAAACAGAAAATATATTAAAATAATTGTCGGACTTAGTACATTTCATTTTATATATATATATATATATATATATATATATATATATATATATATATATATTGTCCAAAGTTTTCAGAGTTCTTTTTACGAGACGTTATCTATTTCACCAACAGAACATCTAAGCTTACAAGAGCTGGAGAGCAAAGTATTAAGAAACAAGTAATTTTCATTAGAAACAAAGAAAAGAGTACTTAAATATTATGTAATAACAGACCTCCTATATAACAGTGAATTGTGAACAATTTGCTCACAGATGAAGAAGAAACTTGAAGCAATAGAAACAAAGAAAAGAGTACTTAAATGTTATGTAATAGCAGTACCCCTAAATGTCTGTGAATTCTGGACAATCTCCTCACAGATGAAGGAGAGACTTGAAACAAAAGAAACAAAGAAAAGAGTACTTAAATATTATGCAATATCAGTCCTCCTATATATCAGTGAATTCTTGACAATTTCCGCACAGATGAAGAAGTATCTTGAGGCAACTGTAGTGTCGTTCTACAAAAGATTGGTGAATACCATGTACTGACTGACGATGAAGTTTTTGAGAAAACTGAACCAAAAAGAACACTTTTACTTCACATCAGAAAGAGATAGCTGACATTTCAAGGGCATATAAGGAAAAACGAGGGTTTAGAAAACTTGATACTTACATGTCAGACTGAAGGCAAGTGCCGCAGAGGAAAGCCACGTATAATATCTCTAATGAGCTTGTGCAAATGGTTGGATGGAAGATGATAGCGAGAAGAAAAAATACTAACGGCTACAGAGGAGGAAAAATTGTGGAAAGCCTACGTTCCGAAAGAATACGGCATATAACATTTAATTTCCGCCATGTTATATTTTTAATTTCGCGCATGCGCATTATTTGTTTTTGATCTGTCGACTGCATAGTATAGTAGGGTCATTTGTGCAACGTCTGCCAGAAAAAGAGCATAATGACGCAATTCACTCCACATGAAATTTGGAAAAAGGCATGCAGTACTTCTTGGCATTCACGCCGGAAGCTTAAATTTCAGAATGCAGTTCAGAGGATTCGGAAAAAGTTGGATGAGTCTAATGGTGATTACGAAAGTGTTTAGAGTGATCACTAGTGACGGCAACGTTTTGCCTCCATTCACCTTTCTACAGGTACGGAGACTCAACTTACACAAAGTACCTTGAGGGGTTAGTGCTGCACAAGAAATCAGTCATGTTATTTGGCGGAACCGTCATTTACGCTGACGTGCCTTGACCGTTCCGGATAGGATGCAGGTTCGAATCCTGTCCAAGGACGAATATTTTCTATGAAAATTTCTCGGACATTCAGGCCGGTAAATGTTATTTAATACTGTTTATTATAAACAGAGCATTTACTTAAATACTTGTATATATAAAAAGAACGTTAAACATTAAAAATGTCTTTAATAAATAAATTGTCGGACTTTGTCCATTTGGTAATATATATATATATATATATATATATATATATATATGTGTAGTGATATATATATATAATGTTGTGTGTGTGTTTCATTGAATGGGACCAATAAAGAAATGTTTTTCTAATGTTCGTATAGTTTTGCTTTTGATGGAGGTAGAAACACACGCAAAAACTGTCTAACCCTATTCAAAAATGACTTCATGGCTAAACTCTTAACGAGAGCGCATGGATGCCGACAAGAAATGTTTAATACTGAAACCTTTTAGAAAGTGTTGAAGTGTCAATCAACGTGGGTTTCGTATTATAAAAGACATCTGGTGAATGAATAAAGCAGACTAGTCTTTTGTATAACTTGTCATTGGTCGTTTATAGGCGGTCTTTCTTTCTGGTATCACCTTTACGAACGCTGGATGCCAAAGAGTTCTGAGAATCAAGTGACATTCTTTCAGGTGGATGGAACACCTTAACGAAATTCTAAATAAGTCTTCTCACGTTCATGATTTTGTTAACTCGCTTGGCTGCAATCCCGCCAAATAACATCACTGATTTCTTTTCCCGGCAGAAATTATATTATTTATAAGCAAACTACCATAAAATGCGGCGTACAAGTCGAAATTTTAAGCCTAAAGACCCTTTCAAACACTAGGGGTCGACTTATATGACGGCTATAAAGCCCGAACCTTTACCACTGAATAGTAAACAGGTGTGTCAGCACTCCTAACTATTACGTTTTGCCAGTTACCATACCTCCAGCATATTGCCACGAACAGTTGCCAATAAAATAGTAACATAAATTCAGTATTCTCTTAGAGCTACACCGCACATCACGGCCAACAGTTGATACACCAAGTGAAGACATTGAACGAAGCGGCGTCTAGACATGGCACGTGGAACTAGAACAGTCTACCTCAGCGAGCGAAATAAAGGGTTCAGTTCGACATTCCAACCACCTGAAGGAGACCGGAGCGTACAACGGCCGAAACGTTGTGATAAATACGGCGACCAAGATGAGGACAATAGTCCGAATAATGTAAATAGTGTACAATATCAGAATATCGGTCCGAATAGCAAAATATATACTACTGGCAACTCCGCATAAAAAAAAAAATTTTAAAAAATGAAGAAATCTATAACAGACACCTGAAGAAGGTCGGAGTGTAAAACGATCGAAACGTTGTGAATATAATAACCAAAATGAACATGTTTTCCCAAATAGCAATATATATATATATATATATATATATATATATATATATATATATATATGTGTGTGTGTGTGTGTGTGTGTGTGTGTGTGTTTGTTTGTTTGGGTTTTATGGTATATCAACCACTGTGGGTTATTTAATGCCAAATCCAGTTTATATGAATTTTAAATGCCTATTTTGTATGGAATAAAAAAATGTATAGCTGGCAACATTATTGTTTAAAAAAAAACAAAAAAACGTATAGCTGGCAACATTATTCCTTTACGAAAAAACGTATAGCTGGCAACATTATTTCTTTACAAAAAAAAACGAATAGCTGGCAACATTACTTTTTTACAAAAAAAAACTTAGAGCTGGCAACATTATTTTTCTGAAAACATTATCTGAGACCTTGCTGTTGGATGCAGTTTATCGCCGTACCCAGGACGTGGATGTAGTTTATCATCATACCCAGGACGCGGATGTAGTTTACCGTCATACCCAGGACGCTGATGTAGTTTACCGTCATACCCAGGACGTGTGTGTGTGTGTGTGCGTGTATATACACACACACACATATATATATATATATATATATATATATATATATATATATATATATGTTAACTCTTGGAAAACTACAACAGACACGTGTAGTAATGCGATGGTTAGAACACTCGAACCGTCGTGAGCATATCAAAGGTGAGAGTGAAGACAACCCATTCCACCAAAAAAAAAACAAAAAAAAAAAACAACCCCCCCCCCAAAAAAAAAACAGACGTCTGAATAAGTCTGAAAAAAACAGCCGAAACGTCATGAAAATAACTACTTGTTCGGATAGCAAGAGGCATATACTAAATTTTGAACTGATTTTTTTCCCTTTGTTATTTTTATTTCAATTTAAACTTAATACAGGTTTTGCTTAAATAAAAATGTTTTTCCCACGTATCATTTTTTCATGAATTTTAGCTTAGACATTATGTTGTCCATTAAAAGCCATGAGGACTTCTTGTTATATCCGCTCCGTCACATATAAACAACTGCATTTGCGTCGAATAACCGTCGCGTGCAGTATTTTCTATCTATTTACAAAAGAGACATCTCTCTACTCATGTCTACCTCGGGGCACTGTGTAAAATATTAATAACGTTTTCCACAAAGAATTGGACTACGTTAATGTCTAAAGGTCTACAAATTGTTGACATTTTCGTTGCTAGAATACAATGTTCCCAAAGAGCGTTCTTAGAGAATCGTACTTTGGAGATGTTTCTCACCTGACCATTGACAGAAACAAGACACGACCATAAGGTAACCATTGGTCTTTTGGATAAATTGGTATTTCTCTGGAAAATAGAGTGCGGATATGAATAGATTATTTATTCTGAAATGAGAAATTATATATATATATATATATATATATATATATATATATATATATATATATATATATATATGTGTGTGTATATACAGGCAAAATGCGTTGGTAAGTAATCTCAAGTGAATTCTATTAATATAAAATATTAAAACTGATCCACAAAAGAGAAACTTTTTTTTAACTTGTTTTAATTTTAAATTTTAAAAAAACAAAACGTTACGATGAATTTTTTCAAACATTTTAGTGTTGACAAGGTCTAGTGAATTTATCCTGGGAGACCGAAATGGACATTTAAAAATGGTATACAATTTAGTTTCATTTTTATGTAATATATACACACAGACAGACATATACATACTTATATATATATATATATATATATATATATATATATATATATATATATATATATATATATATATATATATGTGCAAATATATTGATAAAATAGGAAAGAACTGTTAGATTGATGATCCAAGTTTCGTTTGTACTTTTGTTTTTATTTTTTAAAAACAGTACTCGATACACAAGTAGAGCCTAAATTATAATTATTTAAAAAAAAAAATATGATTAAAATATGATTCCATCGCTACACAGGAATTACCATGTTTCAAAAATTCAATTCAATTATAGAAATTAACACTTTCACTGCTACTCATTTGCCCAGTGCTGCCCCCATCCGGCCAGCCATTTTTAAAGAAAATACCAAATTTCAACCTACACATTTTATTACACAGAAAACTGGCACCAGTTTGTTTTACAACATTCCATTTTCATGGATATACCTGGGAATGACTTACCATATAAGTAATGGGTATACACATGATATCTTTTGAAGCATTGTCCGTTGTGATTTTATGATAGATGGCGCAACGGGACACTCATACCAGCGGTATGCAAAAAAACGAAGGTTTCCGTACTTAGCCAGCTGGAGCAAGATAAGAAAAACGAAGATATACGTAGTTAGCAGCGGAAGTGTTAAATTAAAGTACCTAGTTCTGTTTCATTTTCAAGCTTCTGTTTTTGAAACATGGTAATTCCTATGTAGCGATGGAATCATATTTTTAAAAAAATAATTATAACATATATATATATATATATATATATATATATATATATATATATATATATATCTTTTGCCCGACGAGTTGGGTAACCAACGAAACTCGAGTCGCACATCAAACGTAGTTACATGTGTATTTATTACCATATATTTCTTAGCTCTGTCTAATTACATTGAGCACTATTATGTCAATACCTTTTTGGCTAAATTTGGTAATTATTTATTTGTTTGCCAATGTATACACGCCAGCACAAGCGTATAAGGTCGCTAATATCGACTTATCTCATTTACCTAACCCTATGCCTATATATATATATATATATATATATATATATATATATATATATATATATATATATGTACATATATGTATATATGCAAGAATATGATTGAAGACAAAAAAAAAAAACTTATCTCAGCCGACGCCTTTCGTCCTCTGATGGACTTCATCAAGGCAAATGTAATGATTTTAGTTTGCAATAACTATTTATAAGCAGAAAAAAATCCCGTTAGTTAAAAAATAAAATAAAAACGTTTCTAAATAGACAGCAGACAAACTGAATTCAAGATAAACTAAGGAAGATGCTAAGTGACATAATTTAATGTCCTAATAAACGAAAATTTGTAAATGCTGTTTTTGAATTTTTTTTATAATATAATTTATATCCTTTATTTTATTTTAGTTTGGTATTAATTTATGTATTATATATTTTTAAAATAATACAACGTTTTGAATTTAGCAATTTTCTTTCAATTTCTAAAATGTTAGAGTCTGTAGCTTAACTTGGAAAAAAGTAGTTCTTTTAGAAAAGGAGATATTTGAAAAAATCCAGGTAGCAGATATATATTTTGGTAAAATTCGATAGAAGCACTCTCATGGATTTTTCGTCGAAGTTACTTTCTCTTTTAATAAGTGTCGCATGAATGTGTGGTTGATTACTTCTATGTATAACTAATGTCTGGGGAAAAAAAAACAAAACATATTTTACGCATCACAAAAAATACATAAATCTATCTTGATGAGAACCGTTATATTAAAAATAGAGACGGATATGTAATATAATTGGCCCTGATCTGGCGTCTAGTCTGCAGTCACTCTCTCACAGACGCGCCGTCGCCTCTCTCTGTCTTTTTTACAAATACTTTCATGGTAATTGCTCCGATGAGCTGCTTTCACTGGTTCCCAGACTCCATGAATTCAAGCGCCCTACGAGGCTGGCATCCCGCTCTCACCCTTACCCTGTAGAAACTTTTAAATGTAGCTGTCTCTTCTAGTCCAATAGCTTCATATCTCGCACCTCTCGCCTGTGGAACACCCTTCCCTTCCCTGAGAGCTATAATCTCCAACTATTCAAATGTAATGTCAATCGACATCTCCAGTTACCTTGATCTATCCACTATCCTTCTTCTCATCCTTTCTTCTATCACTCCTATCTGCTCTCGCTCCAAATCTTCTGCAAACCCCTGCATCCTAGTGGCTTCACGCCTTGCTCGGGGCGTAATGCTTAAAAAAAAAAAAAGGTACGCTCACATAAACTATCCCGCACACACTCCAAAATTTTAACCCCACTTCACAGAGACGTGAGTATTATGACCTCTTTAACTATTCTTTTCTTTACCTTTCTTTCTTTCTTCTTTTCTTTCTTTCTTTCTTTCTTTTCCATGATTTTCTTTCCTTCCTTCCTTCCTTCCTTCTTTCTTTCTTTCTTTTCCATGATTTTCTTTCCTTCCTTCCTTCCTTCCTTCCTTCCTTCCTTCCTTCCTTCCTTCCTTCTTTATTTCTTTCTTCCTTTCTTTCTTTCTTTCTTTTCCATGATTTTCTTTCTTTCTTTCTTTCTTTCTTTCTTTTCCATGATTTTCTTTCTTTCTTTCTTTCTTTCTTTCTTTCTTTTCCATGATTTTCTTTCCTTCTTTCTTTCTTTCTTTCTTTCTTTCTTTCTTTCTTTTCCATGATTTTCTTTCTTTCTTTTCCATGATTTTCTTTCTTTCTTTCTTTCTTTCTTTCTTTCTTTCTTTTCCATGATTTTCCTTCCTTCCTTCCTTCCTTCCTTCCTTCCTTTCCATGATTTTCCTTCCTTCCTTTCTTCCTTTCTTTCTTTCTTTTTTTTCTTTCTTTTCTTTCTTTTGCTGAGTATGGCGATAAATAAATTACATCCGGCAACAAGCCATCTGATCGGGAGATTGGAGGTTGTGAGCATCCTGAAACTACCTCTTGACAGCTGTTGTTCCTAGGTCCACCCTGACTCGGGGTGGTAGTACCTATCAGGGTCCCAGCTATGGGCAAACAGTGAACCCCCAAACAAAAAACAAAACACTATGAAAGTATAAAATATATTTTTATAGTATGAATATCAGCAATATAATTTTTATATAAAATCAGCAATATTATATTAAGATGACCAACAATAGATCTTTAAATAAAAATGACCATCTGTAGTTGAAGGCCTACAATGTCATTCAAAATATGTTTAGTTCAAGCCATAAAACTGTGTTCAAACTATTTAGATTTTGTCTATATTTCCGAAATGAGGTATTACATACACTAATTACATTATTTGGACTATTGTCCTCATCTTTGTCGCCATATTTATCACAACGTTTCGGGCGTTGTATGCTCCGACCTTCTTCGGCCTTCCTGAAGAACACATGGCACAGTGGATAAAGGCGTTAGTTAGATCCGTGACAGGACTGAAAGAGTGTCAGTTCAATACCTGGTTAAGGCAGTGGAGAACTTGGAGAGGGGAATTAACAGGAGATAACTGATAATTGACATCCATTAAACATGGCACGTAGAACTAGAACAGTCTACTCCAGCAAGCGAAATAAAGGGTTCAGTTCGACATTCCAACCACCTGAAGAAGGCCGAAATGTTGTAATAAATATGGCGACAAATATGAGGACAATTGTCCGAATAATGTAAATAGTTTACTTAGATTTTGGTATTAAATAGCTCATAGAGATGTTGATATGCCGCTAAACAAAATCAGTCAATTAATTAAAATCTTTCTTTCTTTTCTTATTGAAACTAAACAAGGTCTTTTCACGCAGTCGAAACGAAATAGTCTATTTACGAAGTACTGGCAAACCGTAAGTTACTATCTCAATAACAAAGGAATAATAATAATAACAATAATAATAAAATGGGAAAGAAAACTGAAAGAAATTGGTATGAACACCACGCAGTCCCAGTTACGGAGATATGACCTGTAACAATTTTATGGGACTACACAATACAAACAGGCAGAACAGTCAAAGCTAATCGCGTAGACATTGTTATTAGAGACCACAAACAAAAAAAAATTCCTCCTTATTGATATGGCAGTCTCTGCAGACCGCAATGTATCTTTGAAGATATTCAAAAAGCTGTCAAAATACAAGAACCTTGAAATCGAAATCTCAAAAATGTGGCATATGATAACATCAACAATCCCTGTTGTAGGTGGATCCCCAGAATTGGTTGAAAAAGATTCCAGTAGACTAATTGAAGGGATCCCAGGAAGCCCGTGCCTTAAAGAAATACAAAACGTTGTTCTCCCGAATTCTCCCACACCTTTATGTAAAATATGTGTGTTTTTTTGGTCAATAGAAAATGTCATGATGCCATTTCTAACCTTAGGTCTCTCGGCGGGACCCGGAAAGAAATGTGTACACACCAGAAATCAAAGGAAATAATAATAATAATAATAATAATAATAATAATAATAATAATAATAATAATACAAGGAACTTGAAATGAAAATCTCAAAAATGTAGCACATGAGGACATCAATAATTCCACTTGTAACTGGGGCCCTCGGATTCATTGAAAAAGAGGCCATGCCTTAAAGAAATACAAATAATTGTTCTCACAAGTAGAGCCTAAACCTTACGAAGGGTTTTGGTTTGGTTTGGCTTAGTGTGGTTTGGGTTGGTTTAGTTTGCTTTGCTTTGCTTCGCTTTGTTTTACGGTGTTTCAATCTCAATAGGTTATTTAATGCCGACAAGATTTTTATTCTTGGTAATTTTTTTAATGTATTGATTGTAATCATTCCTTCAAAAAATATATTGCCTGTATTAAAATCTATTTTTACACTTTCATGGTGTTTTGACCACAGATTTGGGGTTAACTATTTGCGCATGGCTGGGAACCTAACAGGTGGTACCACTCCGAGTTAGGGTGGACCTAGAAACAACAGCAATAAAGAGGTAGTTTCACGCTCCTCAAAACTTCCTGATCAGAGGCCTTGCTGCCAAATGTAGTTTATCGTCATACCCAGGACGGACGAAGGTTTTTATCGATGTAAAATACGTGTGATTGCTTTTTTTTTTAATCAAAACTGCTAAATAGAAAATATCATGATACCATATCTGACCTTAGGTCTCTGGTCCTGACCCGGAAAGAAATGAGTATACACCAGAAATTAAAGGAAATATAATAAGAATAGCACCTATAGACATAACTACAATTATGTAATTTAAAGTATGTCAACGTGAGCAGGTCCTAGCGGTACCGTTAGAAAGTTCTTGAAAATCATACCCCGGGATAATGCAAGAGCTATAAGAAACCTAAGCAGATGGAACTGTTTAAAAGCTGTCGTTGGTTGTGCTAGCACGAAGTCACAAGTCATCGTGATCGCGGTTTCGAGTGTACTGTCGTTGTTGAAATTACTGATCATAACAGAATATGCACTCTCTCTTAGAAACTGTAACTAAGGGCCGTTGAACAGAACTTCACTAGGAACCACAAGTGAGCTCTATGGGTGTTGAGTAAACACAAATGCGCCAGAGTAGGTATCAGCGACAGTAGGCAGGTGTAGCCGGCTAAGCAGGTGAGTGTCCGCGAAAGGCGATAACAACCGACCTTTTATCTATCTATCTATCTATCTATCTATCTATCTATCACAGCATGTTCCTATCTGTCTGTCTGTCTGTCTATCTATCTATCTATCTATCTATCTCATTTTGTTCATATCTATCTATCTATCTATCTATCTATCTATCTATCTATCTATCTATCTCATTCTGTTCATATCTATCTATCTATCTATCTATCTATCTATCTATCTCATTCTGTTTATATCTATCTATCTATCTATCACAGTCTGTTCCTGTCTGTCTGTCTATCTATCTATCTACTTATCTATCTATTTCATTCTGTTCATATCTATCTATCTATCTATCTATCTATCTATATATATATATATATATATATATATATATATATATATATATATATATATATATATCACAGTCTGTTCCTATCTGTCTGTCTGTGTGTCTGTCTATCTATCTATCTATCTATCTATCTATCTATCTATCTCATTCTGTTCATATCTATCTATCTATCTATCTATCTGTCTATCTATCTATCTCATTTTGTTCATATCTATCTCAATGTGTTCATATCTATCTATCTATCTATCTATCTATCTATCTATCTATCTTTTCTTAGCAAAATTATATTTGTTTACAAATAGGAATGTTTTACGGATTTGTTGCCTCCGGCTTATCAATGGTTTGCTGGATATTTAAAATAAGAACATATTTTGAGATTGTAAGAATATTTTTTGTTTAGATAATAATTGTTTAGTGATACAATTCTTTCTAACTAAACCCAGAACCGGGGGCAGAATAGGTGGATTCTTATTGGTCACAATGGCGGCAATTGGAACTCGGCTCTCTGATGGACAGTTCTGAGCCATTATCTGTAGGTGTCGGCGAGAGGGATTGTCCTAGGCGGTGACTGTGTCCGGAAAGACATAGTAAGCGACTATTATCTATTTGTTTGTCTGTCTGTCTATCTATCTATCTATCTATCTATCTATCTCAGTCTGTTCATATCTATTTAAGTCTGTTCATATCTATCTATCTTCCTATCTATCTATTTATCTATATATCTATTTATCTACCTCAGTCTCTTCATATCTATCTATTTATCTATGTATCTACCTCAGTCTATTCATATCTATCTATCTATCTATCTATCTATCTATCTATCTATCTATCTATCTATGAATCTACCTCAGTCTATTCATATCTATCTATCTATCTATCTATCTATCAATCTATCTATATATCTATCTATATATCTATCTATCTAATATATTTATCTATCTAAGATTGGTTGATATCTTTTCGTTAAACTAAGAATTGAACGCAAATATTTTTGTATCTTTCAGAAAGTTATAAATTTGTATTACTGGATTAAGGATTTCCTCACAGAGTCACTTTCTGTGTCCCTGTCTGTCTCTCTCTCACTCTAATATATATATATATATATAATACATACATACATACATACATATACATATATATATATATATATATATATATATATATATATATATATATATATATATATATATATATATATATATATATATCGTCCGGTACTTATACACTTTCAACTGATTATTTCTATTTATCTTGTTTTTTTTTAAACTTTTCTATTCTTGAAAAAAATCTATTTTTTACAAACAGGATCTAACCATCTAGTTATTCACCTAGCATCTTAGCATCGGTGTATTCTACATTTAGATTGACAACCTTAAACAAGTTTGTTATTTACTGTTCTACGGCCATGCGTCTCAAACGAACCAATCACAGTTGCCTCGGAACAGGTTTCCAGCGAAAACGCATTTCAGTATGTCTTTCCTGTCATAACATCTTCTCAGATATCCGGATTAAGGCAATATCAAAATGTCTACAAAAACTTGACCTTTCCGATGTCTGAATACGACATTTACAAGTAGTGTTCTCGGCGTTGCTCAATTGAGAATTCTGCTTTGGAGATCTCATTCACTCAGAGCAGATGGCCAGCGGGTAAGCAGTCCTCTTTTCAATGTTTCTCTGACATGAGGTATTTAAGCATAAATAAATCATTTATTTCGGAAGGAGACAGTAGTAGTCGATAAACTTCCAGAAAGATGTTTAACATGAAAGTAACCAACATCTTTAATCCGGAATTCGTTGGTCCGGCAACTCCAATGATCGGGTACGTTTTTGTTGAGCGACTACAAGTGCGGCGACAGATGTTGCGTACAACTTTCTTCTGGATTAGGTATATATTATTGTTCTTTTTTTTTTTTGCTTTAGACTTTTTTTAGCCTTTGAATTGCATGAAACAAAAAAAATACCTTGTTTAAAAGTGTTGTGGATTCCGGGTTGAAATCCGGTACCAATAAATAACAAACCCCAGGAATGAATATATGAAAATAATGTATTAACGTAATAATACAAACTGGTAAAGCAGGTTAGTAGTTCCGGGAATGCGGGTTAGTAGCAAAATATATATACAATCTTTGGCATTGAAGTATCGCTGTATGACTTCTTACCGAGTCTACGTTCTCGCTCACTGTGACTCCTACAACACTGTTACCTCACCCCCACTCTTCCGGTTACCTACAACCTTTTACTCTGTCACTCTGGACTCGACTCAACTCGGGTCTTCACTGGCAGTTATATAAGTATACATCTGTATAAAAAGGGGTGGACCCCTCAACAAAAAGCATACGTGATTGTTTTAGTTCCTGTCTTAAGCTTTGTTTTACCTTTTAGAGAGTAGACGGCAGCTACTTGATTCTATGTCCATATTGCTTATAGCATAACTAATCCAAAGAGCATGTGTGTGTGTGTGTGTGTGTGGAGAGAGAGAGGAGAGAGAGAGAGAGAACCTGCACAACAAGTAATGTTCTAATGATCATTAACTGTAAAATTGCCAGTCAACATGCACTTTTGATTCGATGCCCATATTGTTTATATCATAACTAATCCAAATACTATATATATATATATATATATATGTGTGTGTGTGTGTGTGTGTGTGTGTGTGGAGAGAGAGAGAAAGAGAGAGAGAGAAAGAAAGAGAGAGAGAGAGAGAGAGAGAGAGAGAGAGCCTGCACAAGAAGAAGTAATGGTCTAATGATCATTAACTTTAAAATTGCCAGTCACCATGCAGTGTTGATTCTATGTCCATATTGTTTATAACATAACTAATCCAAAGAGTATATATATATATTTACACGGTGGCGACCTGTAGAATAAGATAACAGGTCGGGGTGGCTGTCGGAGCTGATATGATGAATAAGAACCCCGAAATCAGCGATGAAGACGGCTTTCATCACTGATGACCACCTTTAAGCATTCGAATGTATTTTGCGATATATATGTGTGTGTGTGTGTGTGTGTGTGTGTGTGTGTGTGTGCAAACACACTTTGGGATTATTATGATATGTGGGGCTAAAACTTTATAGCCATAAAAGCAATGGATGTCAAAGGTACCTATTAATTACAGATCCTTTGTATTTTCTCCGATAACCATTTCACATAGGATAACCAGACTATTTTCTGAGTGTTGTTATTCTCTTGTACCCTTCTATCCAAGTTTGTTGGAGCTGCTACCATGTAACCAGTAGTTGTTACGTGGTAGGGTACTGTTTATGCTAACCATTACTTTTTGGTATGTTTCTGGGTCACCATTTATGACTTTTGCTCGATGTTGTTACAAGCGGACGACCCCTTTCCTTACACTGTATAGATGGTGGGAGTCGAAGTTGAGGTATTGTCCAGTGAATGTTGGCTTACGGTATACGGATGTCTTGAACCCCTGCTTTGTTCGAGATATGAGTACATCCAGGAAGGCGTGTTTGTTGTTTTCCCGCTCCATTGTGAATTGTATTGATGATCATAGTGAGTTCCCATAGTCCAGTAGTTGCTGGACATCTTACTGGTGTGGCCAGAGTATGAAGATCTCATATACGCATCTCTGGTTGGTAAGGGACCCAGACTCAACACGGAGGTCTACATCGAGTGCCTTGAGGAGGCATTGATTGTTATGTGTGAGGCACAGTTGAGCGAGAGACCAATAAAACTCCTTGTAATACCAAAGATGAATTTAAAGGTAAGGATTATGGCAGCATTCGCTAACTTAAATAAGGAGACCGTCCAGAAGAGATGCAGGAGATTCCGAAGTCGTCTGGAGGCCGTGGTTGAAGCCAATGGCGATCTTTATTGAATAAATTTACTCTTTAAGATATTTTTGTGTAGTTTTAGTAAATATATCTGTTAATGAGATGTCAGTGTTATTGTTTTTGCGTGTAAATTAGACGACAAAACGCACCCTATCTATCTATCTATCGACCTATCTATCTCTGTATATATATATATATATATATATATATATATATATATATATATATATATATGTGTGTGTGTGTGTGTGTGTGTATATATATATATATATATATATATAAAGAAAAATATACGGAAAAAACAAACAAAAATCCTTATATGCAATTATGCTGTTTTAATGTTAATATAATGTCAACGTCGGACGTTTCGGTCTAATAAACCATCTTCAGGACATATTCATAAAATATAATTAACATTATCAATTCAACATGACAAAGACGATGGACATAAGAACAAGACTGGTATTTATTGGTACAAAAAGTACAAATTGTGGCACGAGGCCAATAAAGGGGAGGGGTAGAGGCTGGTCAACACTAACTATCTTATACCTAGCTAATCAGATTCGCGACCCATTCGTACATTACATTTTACACATTCACCAAAAGAACTCGTCCATCACCAAACAATCCTTCAACCACCATAATACCACGTGCTATAAGAACAAGACTTATCGAAACAGATAACTGAAAGTTTTATATGATCAGCGTTCCGTTTAAACATGGTCATGTTGTCGTCACGTGGGCGACGCTGTGAAAACGCATTCCTAAAATTTGAGTATTTTGAATGGAAAATGAAAAGAATTCTATTTTGATCTAAAATTTATATGTACGCTTGTCGAGCATTAATCTCGCTAGAAAAGGGGAAATACTAAAGAAACCAGGTCTAGTATTCACCGTGTGTAATTTTGTTTGTTTTTGCCGTATATTTTTCTTCATACTGTCGGATCTATATCCATATATTTGCTTATATATATATATATATATATATAGGAGTAAGATGTTATAGTAGTTCCAATGAGAGAAACCTGTCTATATTAAAAAGAGGAGAGAAACCGCAAACGTTTTTGGTTGCAATGTGGATTTAAAAACAAATAATCTCTGTGTTCACACCGCTCATTTTGAATAGGAATAGAAGTTTATCTCATGTTTCCTGTTTAGGATTTAATTTCCGGTTTCTTTTAAATTCTTTTCATTCTATTTCACTTTCGGTGGACCCTTGCGCCTTAGTGACATTATCACCTTGCTTGGGGTGAATTGATAAAAAAAATCACTGCTGTTGTATATTAAATTCAGTGTTTCAACACGATATGGCCTGAAGCCTGTCTATAAAAAGAGACCTGAATCTATAAAAAGAGACTTGAATTGGATGGATTGAAATATGATCTGAAACCATTTCATGTTGCAGACTTCGCAAAGCAAGCATTAAACATCCAAGAACTCGCAGACATAATAGAACTGAACAGAATTCTGGCCGAAGTAACCAATTTCTTTGATTCTGGCCATACCTGTCACATCTGCTTCCTGCCATAGGTCAATTTCTTCATTGAAGCGAGTGTATAATTATATGAGTTGATGATAGATTGCGTAATTTGGTTTTATTTGCAAGGAATAAAAGCAGAAGGCGAAGATCGAGCGTGGTGCTGAAACTTTCTACAACAAATAGATTTGACAATTCGATAGATTTACCAAAAAAAAAACGAAGAATTTATATCATAAAAGAATTGACTTTCTATCCTTTCCATTGTCTGTGTTCAAGCTTACCTATTTAATATGTAAGATTGATTAATTCGAAAATATTTTTCGACTGTAAAAGTTCTTTTTAAAAAAAAAAATGCGTTGACCATCGCATAATTGTCGGACTTGGTCCATTTCCTAATATATGAAGTCATTTGTTTACGTTAAGATGCGCTTCAAGCAGATATAAAGAGAGAAATCATGGGAAATCTGTTGTATACAGCAGTAATTCGATCTTGCTAACAAAACGCTTCCTCTGTAGCTAAATAGTATAGAACGTCAAGCTATATGACTTCCCGTGTGGGGTACACTTTCTTTTCCTATCGGAGGACGCATAATTTCTCGGATATTTCTCGGATATTCCAGCCGGTAAATCTTGTTAATACTGTTTATTATAAACATAGCATTTACTTTCATGCTTGTATCTATAAAAAGAACGTATAAATATATTAAAATAATTGTCGGACATACTTCATTTCATAATATATATATATATATATATATATATATATATATATATATATATATATATCAAAGTGTAGCAGAACGAACAGTAAGATTACAGCGTTCAGATCATTAATTTAAAAACAGTACTCAATACACAAAGTTGACCCGTAAATATATATTTATGGCATGCGGTGTTGCATTAGAACATGCACATATCCACTACAAAATTTTACATTTTTGTTTCAACGTCAAAATAAGGAAAACCTTTTTAAAACAGCTCATCAGGTGGGGAATCACGGTGTTACTAAAAAAACTTTTTTTCTGAAATACAGTTATCGAAGCAAATATCACCCACTTCCGTTCTATTATATATATATATATATATATAAATACATATATACATATATATATATATATATATATATATATATATATATATATATATATACATATATATATGTATATATATATGTATATATATATGTATATGTATATATATATATATATATATATATACACATATATATATATACATATATATATATATACATATATATATATGTATATATATATATATATATACATATATAATAATAATAATAATAATAATAATAATAATAATGTTATATCTTAGGCTCTACCTCTGTATGGAGCATTGTTTTTAAAAAAATAAAAACAAAAATACTCCGGATTATTTACCTAAAGTGTTCTTTCCTATTTTCCTACATACCAGCACGCACACACACACAAACACCCACCCACACATACACACGCACAGATATATATATATATATATATATATATATATATATATATATATATATATATATGTGTTTATATGTGTGTGTGTGTGTGTGTATGTATGCATGTATGTATGTGTGTATGTTTGCCAACAGATATCTATAAAACTTGAATACACACTGCTAACTTAAGCTAAAATGAATACAACGGCAGCCAAAATCTTTCCTGATGCACACTTTATTAACGTGGATGCAAAGAAAAACTTTTACCGCTTTATTCGGAGCGGTCCTTGGAGCTGATATTGATCTGTCAACCTTTTATTTCGTTATCTCACCTCAACTTTCTCGATGACGGACGAACTTAACTTCTTTTCACTATGTCAAGTCGGTGGCGAGCTTTTGACAGCAAGTGAGACGCACAGACAAAGCTAGGTTCGGTAAGATGTGGGGCGGGGAAGGGCGGCTCGGCTAAGCAAAAACTTACAAGTTTTACTTTCTCCAAGAAAATGGATATTTCTTTTATTCCAGTCTTTGAACCTCGTTTCAGCTGCTGCTTCAATTTGTGATTCCACGCAAAGCAATCTACTGGGCGTAACAGCAAAATTGTCCTAATCGTGTAAGGGCATAATTGTTCATCTCACAAAAATTTTAATATCTAAAAAAAAAAACAAATAAAACAAAACTAAACAAATTTAGTTTCTTTTTTCCAGGTCTTCAAATAAGACGTCTAATTCTCCTGACATCATTTGTCTTAAGAATCACTGAAAATTTCTGAGATATTCAGCTCGAAGAAGAAGAGTTTAAAATCGTCTTGTGTCATCCCAACTGTCTTTCAAAATGAACAATGGTGAGAGGAAAAATATCATTCAGGCCTTCAGTAATGGTATTAGGTTTGGCGCCAAAAGAATGTCGGTTTTTGACGTTAAAAAATACGTCAAAAACCGACATTATTTTTGCACCAACCTAATAGCAACATTCATACAGTGGATTTCTTCTTCAAAGTCTATTCAAGAACCATCAAAAGAACGGTGAATAAGTTTAAAAATAAGGAAACGGTAGAGAGGAAAACTGGATCAGGAGGTCACTGCAGGAAGAGGGATCATCAACTTAGGGCTAAAGACGCCAATTGGAAAAGATCCAACTCAATCTATAAGTCATTTGGCACGTAAAAGAGGAATTTCAGTTACGACAGTTCAAAAAGCACTGGAAAAATACATGAAAATAAAATCGTTAGAAAGTTAGAAGATTAGAGAGGGCGAAGATCATCATGAATATGTTGGAAAATGATCCTGGAAGAATACATAGATGCATACATACATACATATATATATATATATATATATATATATATATATATATATATATTTCAATCCTTCATGAGCTTCCGATTCTTAGCTATGATTAATTAATGATGAACATGTAATTTTCGTTTATTATCGTTTATTATACATTCTTGTTGCTCAAAGTAGAGTCCAGTAGCGTTATAAAAACTTCGGAGAATTCCAGTAAGTTATCTTTAATCATTTCTAAGATGCAACGGTTCAGAGATTAATCTAATAGTTGGACATATTTGCTGTTACACGATTTGAACACATTTATGCATCGGGAATATTAACACCAAAAACGAATGGTCATCAAAACTCGTATATAACGAGGAAAGAAGGCTTGGAAAATCTGACCTCCACAGTACAGATGGACAGGAGAAAACAACGCATAGCATTCTTATTGAGCTTTAAGAAATGAATGGCGGGATATCTTTAAGAGAAATAACAGAAAGACAAAAATTATAAAGAGCTATAAGAGACAGGAAGTTGTGGAGAGCCATCATTACCTACATCATGAAGGAGACACAGCACATAAAGAATTTGCTTGATGATCTGATCTTTCCTATTCCCGTCTAATTTTCTTTTACCTAAAATTAGCATGTTTATCAAGTTTTGCCATTACTTTGCTGCAAAAAACTCAAATAGACCGATTGTCAATAGTCAGGAATTAACATACGCGATGCAGAGAGACAGACCCCCCAAAATAGAGCCCCATGAATTCTTCGATCACTGGAAACGATGCTTGATAAAGTGTGTGCCTTCAGAAGGAGATTGCTTCGAAGGAGATTAAATGGCGAATTGATATGTGCTGTAGTTTTATGTTTATGGAACCTGTCCCGATACGTTTTACTAAGACCGCGAACGTACGAGAGATCGAATATTGTGTTTACATTTTTAATTTACGACGAAAGACCTCTTAAAAAGTTGAATTTCATTCCAAGAGAGAGAGAAAAAAATGTAGAAAACATCTTTCAACTTTCATTAAATCGCGTATAGATGTCAATCTACTTGTCAAAAAGTTCAGGATTGCATTTGAAGGATTGATGTCAGAGTCGGAGACACATTTCAACTGTAACGGATCCATTGTCCAAGTTAAGGTACCTTATTATATCGTGTTAAACAGTTATATTAATAATACTTTCGAAACAGAAATCGTCAGACATTAATTAAGCTTTGGACACATTACATTGAAATACTGGTTCCAGTGCATTAACTGAAGTTAAGAAACCTCGACCTTGGTTAATATCTAGATGGGTGACCGTTGGGCAATACCAGGTACTCTTGGGAATAAGTGTGGTGTGATGGATAAAGACTTGGAATTTATTAATCGGAAAGTCGAGGTTCAATTCCAGTTGGATTCGGTATATTCACTTACGCGCAAATCCACTTGGGAATGGTGTGAATCCATCTCTTCTGTCCCCGGTTAAGGGTTAATTAGTAAGACGTGTATTACTAAAACATTATTTCCAAAAAAAGAAAATATTATAGTCTAAATGTATTTTCCGACTTTTGCCCGCTTTCTTCAGCCCTAGACTGACTGTCTCGGAATGGGAGTTTTGAGTTTAGTTCAGATAGCTGTCGTTGAAAATGTGCGGGGCTACTTATGGGGGGCTTTAAATAACCTGAAAAAGGATTTAATATCCGTAAAAAACTAATCAATCGATCAATCTTGAATGCATATAAAAAAAATCTCTATTCGTATATACTTCTCAGACATATCAAGTTGAAACACCGATTCTCATACGATCAACGAAGTTAAGGAACATCGAACCTGGTCAGTAACTAGATAGGTGACCACTTGGCGATATTAACTACTGTAAGCTTGGATGTGCAGCTTGGCTAATGGTTCGGAATTTTTAATCGGAGAGTCAAGTTCCATTTTCCTCTTGGCTTCGTTCTAAAATCTTACGTACAAATACACCTGGAAAAGGTATGAATTCACTTCTTCTCTCCAAGGTATGAGTTTTATTAGTAAGATTTGTATCACGAAATTATTAATTCCCAAAAAGAAAATATTATAATCTAAAAATATTTCTGGCTTTAAATAACCTGCATTTTAAAGCCGTAAATAAACAACAAAAAAAAAACAACAAAAATCAATCTATCAATCTTGTATTCATATAAAAAAAAATATTAGGTTGGTGCAAAATAATGACGTAATAATGTTTTTTGACGTATTTTTTAACGTCAAAAACGATATTATTACGTCATTATTTTTGCACCAAGCTACTATTATTTCAAGTATGTTAGCGTTACATGAATTGCTGGCTGTGGTCGTAGGGTTGCTGGGCAGTTGAGCCTCGAACCAGCTCCCTTCTTATGTCTCGGTTGTATGTTTGTAGAATGACTGTGGAAAGATTATTGTCTCTCACGATATGTTCTTACTATTTCAGTATGTATTTATGATTCAATAGTATCAGCTATTTTAAGCCACACAGATATTAATTTCCCTAAAGACTTAATACAGGAGCTGAGTTAACTGAAAGAAATATAACAAAAGAGCATAAGTTACGAAAAGTTTTAACACAACGTAATTCTAAGCTACAGATCACTTTTTTCTATTATTTATATATTTTAAAATATACATTAATAGAAATATATATCAGCTTCAATCAATTCCATATAGATATGGAAGGAAAGAGTAGAAGCTGTGATGTTAAGATAGAGATATTTTAGCCGTCGTTTTTGTGGTGTGTTGTCTTTTAGTATGTGTAGCTTTCAAATGTAGACTTTTTTTTTTTTTAATGTTTTCAAATTAAGAAAATGTTCTATATTATTCCGCTGGGATTTTCTGCAATTGCAACCAAAAAGCTCCAAACAGGTTACATGTTTCAGAATCTAGTGAAATAGATTTATTTATTAATCTATTCTTTCGTTTTCTTCTCGTCTTTCTCGTTAATATTTTTTACCTTTTTATTACTTTTGCGTCCATATGACTTTTTATATTCATTTTTTATTACTTTTTCCTGTTCGCCTTTTTATACTGCATTTTTATTTTCTTTTTCTTCCTTTCCCACAATTTCTCTGCTTCTTCTTCTGCTTCTTCTTCTTATCATTATTATTATTATTATTATTATTATTATTATTATTATTATTATTATTATTATTATTTCATTTGTATTACTTTTTTCTGATTCGTTTTTTACTTTCTTATTTTCTCCTCCTACTGCTCCTCCTCCTTCTCTTCCTCCTCCTTCTTCTTCCTCTCATTATTTCACTTCGTATTATTGTTTTCTTACACGTCTTCTACTTTCCGATTTCAACCTTCTTCCTCTGTTCATTCTTCTTCTTCTTCTT
>OZ010600.1:29312351-29327351 GCA_963932145.1 Acanthosepion lycidas | reverse complement strand
ATCAGACCAGGAAACATGTAAATATGTAACAGTTGACATTCGTTTTGTTTTGGCGTTAAGAGTTAAGTACAAACGAATTTGCAGCTTAGATGTCACTAGAGATTTCTTGCTGATAATTTTGTGATGGTGTCTGTATATGAAAAAGTAAGCTTTTTATAGTTAATTGTTATTTGTTTATAGCTAGACATTGCTGTCGAATTTTACACGAGTTATTCTAAGTATCACGAAGCAACTAATACACGAGAAGAAAAGGTGAATAAGATAAAAAAACTGGAAGAATGAAATAAAGAAAGAAAGAAGAGATAGAAAGAGAGAGAAAGAGAGGAAGAACATGGCTGAAAATTTGAATATACGAAGGAAAGAAAGAAGCCAGGGAAATACAGACACAGACAGTAAGGAAAGAAAAGCGAGGCAGTTAAAGAAAGAAAGAGGAAGCGATAAAACTGGATAGAGTAAAAAAAAGGGGAAAGGAAGGAAGAAATAAAGAAAGAAAGAGGAAGAGATAAAACTGGATAGAGTAAAAAAAAGAGGAAAGGAAGAAAGAAAGAAAGAAAGAAAGAAAGAGGAAGCGATAAAACTGGATAGAGTAAAAAAAAGAGGAAAGGAAGAAAGAAAGAAAGAAAGAAAGAGGAAGCGAGAAAACTGGATAGAGTAAAAAAAGGGGAAAGAAAGAAAGAAAGAAAGAAAGAGGAAGCGATAAAACTGGATAGAGTAAAAAAAAGAGGAAAGGAAGAAAGAAAGAAAGAAAGAAAGAAAGAAAGAGGTAGCGATAAAACTGGATAGAGTAAAAAAAAGAGGAAAGGAAGAAAGAAAGAAAGAAAGAAAGAAAGAGGAAGCGATAAAACTGGATAGAGTAAAAAAAAGGGGAAAGAAAGAAAGAAAGAAAGAGGAAGCGAGAAAACTGGATAGAGTAAAAAAAGGGGAAAGAAAGAAAGAAAGAAAGAAAGAAAGAGGAAGCGAGAAAACTGGATAGAGTAAAAAAAAGGGGAAAGAAAGAAAGAAAAAAAAAGAAAGAAAGAGGAAGCGATAAAACTGGATAGAGTAAAAAAAAAGAAAAGAAAGAAAGAAAGAGGAAGCGAGAAAACTGGATAGAGTAAAAAAAGGGGAAAGAAAGAAAGAAAGAAAGAAAGAAAGAAACAGGAAGCGATAAAACTGGATAGAGTAAAAAAAAAAGGAAAGAAAGAAAGAAAGAAAGAAAGAAAGAGGAAGCGAGAAAACTGGATAGAGTAAAAAAAAGGGGTAAGAAAGAAAGAAAGAAAGAGGAAGCGATAAAACTGGATAGAGTAAAAAAAGGGGAAAGAAAGAAAGAAAGAAAGAAAGAAAGAGGAAGCGATAAAACTGGATAGAGTAAAAAAAGGGGAAAGAAAGAATGAAAGAAAGAAAGAAAGAGGAAGCGATAAAACTGGATAGAGTAAAAAAAAGGGGAAAGAAAGAAAGAAAGAAAGAAAGAAAGAGGAAGCGATAAAACTGGATAGAGTAAAAAAAGGGGAAAAAGAAAGAAAGAAAGAAAGAAAGAAAGAGGAAGCGATAAAACTAGATAGAGTAAAAAAAAGGGGAAAGAAAGAAAGAAAGAAAGAGGAAGCGAGAAAACTGGATAGAGTAAAAAAAGGGGAAAGAAAGAAAGAAAGAAAGAAAGAAAGAGGAAGCGATAAAACTGGATAGAGTAAAAAAAAGGGGAAAGAAAGAAAGAAAGAAAGAAAGAGGAAGCGATAAAACTGGATAGAGTAAAAAAAGGGGAAAGAAAGAAAGAAAGAAAGAAAGAAAGAAAGAGGAAGCGATAAAACTGGATAGAGTAAAAAAAAGGGGAATGGAAGGAAGAAAGAAAGAAAGAAAGAGGAAGCGATAAAACTGGATAGAGTAAAAAAAGAGGAAAGGAAGAAAGAAAGAAAGAAAGAAAGAAAGAAAGAGGAAGCGAGAAAACTGGATAGAGTAAAAAAAGGGGAAAGAAAGAAAGAAAGAAAGAAAGAAAGAAAGAAAGAAAGAAAGAAAGAGGAAGCGATAAAACTGGATATAGTAAAAAAAAGGGGAAAGAAAGAAAGAAAGAAAGAAAGAGGAAGCGATAAAACTAGATATAGTAAAAAAAAGGGGAAAGAAAGAAAGAAAGAAAGAAAGAGGAAGCGATAAAACTGGATAGAGTAAAAAAAAGAGGAAAGGAAGAAAGAAAGAAAGAAAGAAAGAAAGAGGAAGCGATAAAACTGGATAGAGTAAAAAAAAGGGGAAAGAAAGAAAGAAAGAAAGAGGAAGCGAGAAAACTGGATAGAGTAAAAAAAGGGGAAAGAAAGAAAGAAAGAAAGAAAGAAAGAGGAAGCGAGAAAACTGGATAGAGTAAAAAAAAGGGGAAAGAAAGAAAGAAAAAAAAAGAAAGAAAGAGGAAGCGATAAAACTGGATAGAGTAAAAAAAAAGAAAAGAAAGAAAGAAAGAGGAAGCGAGAAAACTGGATAGAGTAAAAAAAGGGGAAAGAAAGAAAGAAAGAAAGAAAGAAAGAAACAGGAAGCGATAAAACTGGATAGAGTAAAAAAAAAAGGAAAGAAAGAAAGAAAGAAAGAAAGAAAGAAAGAGGAAGCGAGAAAACTGGATAGAGTAAAAAAAAGGGGTAAGAAAGAAAGAAAGAAAGAGGAAGCGATAAAACTGGATAGAGTAAAAAAAGGGGAAAGAAAGAAAGAAAGAAAGAAAGAGGAAGCGATAAAACTGGATAGAGTAAAAAAAGGGGAAAGAAAGAATGAAAGAAAGAAAGAAAGAGGAAGCGATAAAACTGGATAGAGTAAAAAAAAGGGGAAAGAAAGAAAGAAAGAAAGAAAGAAAGAAAGAAAGAGGAAGCGATAAAACTGGATAGAGTAAAAAAAGGGGAAAAAAGAAAGAAAGAAAGAAAGAAAGAGGAAGCGATAAAACTAGATAGAGTAAAAAAAAGGGGAAAGAAAGAAAGAAAGAAAGAAAGAAAGAGGAAGCGAGAAAACTGGATAGAGTAAAAAAAGGGGAAAGAAAGAAAGAAAGAAAGAAAGAAAGAGGAAGCGATAAAACTGGATAGAGTAAAAAAAAGGGGAAAGAAAGAAAGAAAGAGGAAGCGATAAAACTGGATAGAGTAAAAAAAGGGGAAAGAAAGAAAGAAAGAAAGAAAGAAAGAAAGAAAGAGGAAGCGATAAAACTGGATAGAGTAAAAAAAAGGGGAATGGAAGGTAGAAAGAAAGAAAGAAAGAGGAAGCGATAAAACTGGATAGAGTAAAAAAAGAGGAAAGGAAGAAAGAAAGAAAGAAAGAAAGAAAGAGGAAGCGAGAAAACTGGATAGAGTAAAAAAAGGGGAAAGAAAGAAAGAAAGAAAGAAAGAAAGAAAGAAAGAGGAAGCGATAAAACTGGATATAGTAAAAAAAAGGGGAAAGAAATAAAGAAAGAAAGAAAGAGGAAGCGATAAAACTGGATATAGTAAAAAAAAGGGGAAAGAAAGAAAGAAAGAAAGAAAGAGGAAGCGAGAAAACTGGATAGAGTAAAAAAAGGGGAAAGAAAGAAAGAAAGAAAGAAAGAAAGAGGAAGCGAGAAAACTGGATAGAGTAAAAAAAAGGGGAAAGAAAGAAAGAAAGAAAGAAAGAGGAAGCGATAAAACTGGATAGAGTAAAAAAAAAGGAAAGAAAGAAAGAAAGAAAGAAAGAAAGAAAGAGGAAGCGAGAAAACTGGATAGAGTAAAAAAAGGGGAAAGAAAGAAAGAAAGAAAGAAAGAAAGAGGAAGCGAGAAAACTGGATAGAGTAAAAAAAGGGGAAAGAAAGAAAGAAAGAAAGAAAGAGGAAGCGATAAAACTGGATAGAGTAAAAAAAAGGGGAAAGAAAGAAAGAAAGAAAGAGGAAGCGAGAAAACTGGATAGAGGAAAAAAAGGGGAAAGAAAGAAAGAAAGAAAGAAAGAAAGAGGAAGCGATAAAACTGGATAGAGTAAAAAAAAGGGGAAAGAAAGAAAGAAAGAGGAAGCGATAAAACTGGATAGAGTAAAAAAAGGGGAAAGAAAGAAAGAAAGAAAGAAAGAAAGAGGAAGCGATAAAACTGGATAGAGTAAAAAAAAGGGGAATGGAAGGAAGAAAGAAAGAAAGAAAGAGGAAGCGATAAAACTGGATAGAGTAAAAAAAGAGGAAAGGAAGAAAGAAAGAAAGAAAGAAAGAAAGAGGAAGCGAGAAAACTGGATAGAGTAAAAAAAGGGGAAAGAAAGAAAGAAAGAAAGAAAGAAAGAAAGAAAGAAAGAGGAAGCGATAAAACTGGATATAGTAAAAAAAAGGGGAAAGAAAGAAAGAAAGAAAGAAAGAAAGAGGAAGCGATAAAACTGGATATAGTAAAAAAAAGGGGAAAGAAAGAAAGAAAGAAAGAAAGAAAGAAATAAAGAAAGAAAGAAAGAGGAAGCGATAAAACTGGATATAGTAAAAAAAAGGGGAAAGAAAGAAAGAAAGAAAGAAAGAGGAAGCGAGAAAACTGGATAGAGTAAAAAAAGGGGAAAGAAAGAAAGAAAGAAAGAAAGAAAGAGGAAGCGAGAAAACTGGATAGAGTAAAAAAAAGGGGAAAGAAAGAAAGAAAGAAAGAAAGAGGAAGCGATAAAACTGGATAGAGTAAAAAAAAAGGAAAGAAAGAAAGAAAGAAAGAAAGAAAGAAAGAGGAAGCGAGAAAACTGGATAGAGTAAAAAAAGGGGAAAGAAAGAAAGAAAGAAAGAAAGAAAGAAAGAAGAAGCGAGAAAACTGGATAGAGTAAAAAAAGGGGAAAGAAAGAAAGAAAGAAAGAAAGAAAGAGGAAGCGATAAAACTGGATAGAGTAAAAAAAAGGGGAAAGAAAGAAAGAAAGAAAGAGGAAGCGAGAAAACTGGATAGAGGAAAAAAAGGGAAAGAAAGAAAGAAAGAAAGAAAGAGGAAGCGATAAAACTGGATAGAGTAAAAAAAGGGGAAAGAAAGAAAGAAAGAAAGAAAGAGGAAGCGAGAAAACTGGATAGAGGAAAAAAAAGGGGAAAGAAAGAAAGAAAGAAAGAAAGAGGAAGCGATAAAACTGGATAGAGTAAAAAAAAGGGGAAAGAAAGAAAGAAAGAAAGAAAGAGGAAGCGATAAAACTGGATAGAGTAAAAAAAAGGGGAAAGGAAGGAAGAAAGAAAGAAAGAAAGAGAAAGCGATAAAACTGGATAGAGTAAAAAAAAGGGGAAAGGAAGGAAGAAAGAAAGAAAGAAAGAGAAAGCGATAAAACTGGATAGAGTAAAAAAAAGGGGAAAGAAAGAAAGAAAGAAAGAAAGAGGAAGCGATAAAACTGGATAGAGTAAAAAAAAAGGGGAAAGAAAGAAAGAAAGAAAGAAAGAAAGAAAGAAAGAGGAAGCGAGAAAACTGGATAGAGTAAAAAAAGGGGAAAGAAAGAAAAAAAGAAAGAAAGAAAGAGGAAGCGATAAAACTAGATAGAGTAAAAAAAAGGGGAAAGAAAGAAAGAAAGAAAGAGGAAGGTAGAAAACTGGATAGAGTAAAAAAAGGGGAAAGAAAGAAAGAAAGAAAGAAAGAAAGAGGAAGCGATAAAACTGGATAGAGTAAAAAAAGGGGAAAGAAAGAAAGAAAGAAAGAAAGAGGAAGCGATAAAACTGGATAGAGTAAAAAAAAGGGGAAAGAAAGAAAGAAAGAAAGAAAGAGGAAGCGATCAAACTAGATAGAGTAAAAAAAAGGGGAAAGAAAGAATGAAAGAAAGAAAGAAAGAGGAAGCGATAAAACTGGATAGAGTAAAAAAAAAGGAAAGAAAGAAAGAAAGAAAGAAAGAAAGAAAGAGGAAGCGAGAAAACTGGATAGAGTAAAAAAAGGGGAAAGAAAGAAAGAAAGAAAGAAAGAGGAAGCGATAAAACTGGATAGAGTAAAAAAAAGGGGAAAGAAAGAAAGAAAGAAAGAAAGAAAGAAAGAAAGAAAGAAAAAAGAAAGAGGAAGAGAGAAAACTGGATAGAGTAAAAAAAAGAGGCAAGGAAGAAAGAAAGAAAGAAAGAAAGAGGAAGCGATAAAACTGGATAGAGTAAAAAAAAGAGGAAAGGCAGAAAGAAAGAAAGAAAGAAAGAGGAAGTGATAAAACTGGATAGAGTAAAAAAAAGAGGAAATGCAGAAAGAAAGAAAGAAAGAAAGAGGAAGCGATAAAACTGGATAGAGTAAAAAAAAGAGGAAAGGAGGAAAGAAAGAAAGAAAGAAAGAGGAAGCGATAAAACTGGATAGAGTAAAAAAAGGGGAAAGAAAGAAAGAAAGAAAGAAAGAAAGAAAAAAGAAAGAGGAAGCGATAAAACTGGATAGAGTAAAAAAAAGAGGAAAGGAAGAAAGAAAGAAAGAAAGAGGAAGCGATAAAACTGGATAGAGTAAAAAAAAGAGGAAAGGAAGAAAGAAAGAAAGAAAGAAAGAAAGAGGAAGCGATAAAACTGGATAGAGTAAAAAAAAGAGGAAAGGAAGAAAGAAAGAAAGAAAGAAAGAAAGAGGAAGCGAGAAAACTGGATAGAGTAAAAAAAAGAGGAAAGGAAGAAAGAAAGAAAGAAAGAAAGAAAGAAAGAGAAAGCGAGAAAACTGGATAGAGTAAAAAAAGAGGAAAGAAAGAAAGAAAGAAAGAGGAAACGAGAAAACTGGATAGAGTAAAAAAAAGAGGAAAGAAAGAAAGAAAGAAAAAAAGAAAGAAAGAGGAAGCGAGAAAACTGGATAGAGTAAAAAAAGAGGAAAGAAAGACAGAAAGAAAGAAAGAAAGAAAGAAAGAGAAAGCGAGAAAACTGGATAGAGTAAAAAAAAAGAGGAAAGAAAGAAAGAAAGAAAGAAAGAAAGAAATAGAAAGCGAGAAAACTGGATAGAGTAAAAAGAAGAAAGAAAGAAAGAAAGAAAAAAAGAAAGAAAGAAAGAAAGAAAAAAAGAAAGAAAGAAAGAGAATGCGAGAAAACTGGATAGAGTAAAAAAAGAGGAAAGAAAGAAAGAAAGAAAGAAAGAAAGAAAGAAAGAGAAAGCGACAAAACTGGATAGAGTAAAAAAAAGAGGAAAGGAAGAAAGAAAGAAAGAAACAGGAAGCGAGAAAACTGGATAGAGTAAAAAAAAAAGAGAAAAGGAAGGAAGAAAGAAAGAAAGGCGTGAAAAGTGAGAGGAGAGGAAAAAAGCAAACAAAAAATGCAGGAAGTCGGACGGAGGAAAAGGAGAGACAAAAGAAAGAGCCAAAATAATAAAGATGAGTCGAAAGAAATACAGAGAAATAAGTACGTGAAGAAACAAATTAAAAACAAATAATACAAAAATGAGAAAGAAAGAAAGAAAGAAAGAACGAAGCCAGAGTAAAAAAGACAAAGGAATAAAGAAGAGAAAAGAGAAGCAGGAAAAAGACGAAAGGAAAACAGGTAGAAAAAGGAATAAAAATAGGAAGGAGTAAAAACAAGGAGAAAAGAAATAAAGAAAGTTTGGGAACTCTTAAGAAAGAAAGAAAGAAAGAATGAAAGAAAGAAAGAAAGAAAGAAAGCCTGAGAGCTATTAAGAAAGAAAGACTTGTAGCTATTAAAAGAGAAAGAAAGATTGGGAGCTATTAAGAAAGAAACAAACAACGAAAGAAAGAAAAAAACGAAAGAATGACTGAGAGCTATAAAGGAATGAAATAAATAATTAAGGAGAGAAAGAAGAAAAGCTGCCAGCTAGTAAGAAAGAAACAAAGAAACAAAGAAAGCCTGAGATCCATTAAGAAAGAAAGACTTGTAGCTGTTAAAAGAGAAAAAAAAGAAAGATTGGGAACTAATAAGAAAGAAAGATGAAAGACGAGGAGCTATGAAGAAAGAAAAAAGAAAGAAAGAAAAAGAAAAGAAAGAATGATAGCTATTAAGAAAGAAAGAAAGAAAGAACGAAGGAAAGAAAAAACGAAAGAATGACTGAGAGCTATAAGGAATGAAACCAATAAATAAATGAATAAAGAATTAAGGAGAGAAAAAAGATAAAGCTGTCAGCTAGAAAGAAAGAAAGAAAGAAAGAAAGAAAGAAACAAACAAACAAAGAAGCCAGAGTAAAAAAGACAAAGAAATAAAGAAGAGAAAAGAGAAGCAGGAAAATGAAGAAAAGAAAAGAGGTAGAAAAGGAAGAAAGAAAATAGGAAGGAAGAGAAACAAAGAAAAAATGCAAACAGAAAGAAAGAAAGAAAGAAAGAAAGAAAGAAGCTAGAGTAAACAAAGACAAAGAAATAAAGAAGAGAAAATAGAAGCAGAAAGGAAAACAGGTAGAAAAAGGAAGAAAAATAGGAAGGAGTAAAAACAAGGAGAAAAGAAAGAAAGAAAGAAAGTCTGGGAACTCTTAAGAAAGAAAGAAAGAAAGAAAGAAAGCCTGAGAGCTATTAAGAAAGAAAGACTTGTAGCTATTAAAGGAGAAAGAAAGATTGTGAGCTATAAAGAAAGAAAGAGAGAAAGAAAGAAAGAAAAAGAAAGAAAGAAAGCGGAAGAAGTTGCAGTGAAAGAGATAAACAGAGAAATGGTTTTGAAATATAAACAAAAAAAATAGGGAAAATGCAAGAAGATAAACTAATCTGATTAAGAAAAGCGGCAAGATAGAAAGCCTTGTTAAATAATATTAGAATACGATAAGCGCGTAGTCAAAATTTTGTTGCTTATCTTCGCCAATCATCGCACACTTTCCAGACCCCTTCAGCAACATCCTTTATTCCCTGCAAGCCACAACCGTCAACGTTCGAGTGAAAAAAAAAAAAACGCTCTCTGCATGGAGCAGGTTTCGCGCCCCGAAGATAAGTATCGTAAGTGCATGTCTGCGTAAAGCCCTACCAATAACTCTCTACATTTTGACGCGACCAGCTGTTACCGCAGAGATGTGGCACTGTCTGAAATTTAAGAAATCTTGCGACCTTCTACTCGAAGACCTTTCCCTGAATACCAAATTTGAAAAACCAGAATATCACTGTTAAATATTAGCACTGATATTTAAAGGATTATGCCTATATTTCTGAGATGGGGTATTGTAATTATTTAGACTATTTACATTGTTCGGACTGTTGTCCTCATCTTTATTGCCATATTTACAACGTTTCGGCCGTTGTACACACCGGCCTTCTTCAGGTTATTGTAATCTCGAACTGAACGGTGTAGAAAGGTTCTAGTTCTACGTGCCATGCCTTTTCCGGATGTCTCAAGGACACATGGCTCATTGGATAAAAGCGTTGGTTGGATCCAGTGACTTGACGCAAAGTGTTGGGAGTTCAATACCTGGCTAATGCTTGTGTTCAACAAAAACTTGGAGAGTTGAATTAAAGGGAGATAAATGAGACATCGGGAGGCTGGAAAATCTCCACAAAGAAAGCGTGAAGCAGCCGAGAATTGCTTCAAAGAAAGATAGCTGGAAGTGCCATTGGCTGAACATGTGAGTATAAAAAAAAAGGAAAGAAAGAAAGACAAGCAGTTATTAAGAAAGAAAGAAAGAAAGAAGCTAGAGTAAAAAAAGACAAATAAATAAAGAAGAGAAAAGAGAAGCAGGAAAACGAAGAAAAGAAAAGAAGTAGAAAAGGAAGAAAGAAAATAGGAAGGAGGAGAAACAAGGAGAAAATGCAAACAGAAAGAAAGAAAGAAAGAAAGAAAGAAACAAGCCAGAGTAAAAAAGACAAAGAAATAAAGAAGAGAAAAGAGAAACAGGAAAACGAAGAAAGGAAAGGAGGTAGAAAAGGAAGAAAGAAAATAGGAAGGAGGAGAAACAAGGAAAAAATGGAAAGAGAAAGAAAGTCTGTGATCTATTAAGAAAGAAAGACTCGTAGCTATAAAGAAAGAAAGAAAGAAAGATTGGGAGCTATTAAGAAAGAAAGGTTTTTTGTTTTAAGCAATCATACAAAGAGGGTGCTTCTAACAATACGACAGAACTGAAATTTCTGGGATATATAGTGAGGTCACGGCTTGATGACTAACAACTTTATTTTCTCATGTTTATAGTGACGGTCGAAAGTAAGAGAAAAAAAAAATAGGAAGAGAAAAATAATGATATGAATATCGTTAGTTTATCAAAAATCTTTGATGTGCATTAATGTATTTGAAAATTAGAACAATACAATGAAAATTAGACAGTACACACACACACACACACACACACACACACATATATATATATATATATATATATATATATATATACAACTCATACAGATATGTGTCTATATGTGGGTACATCTATATGTGTTCTTTTCTGTATATATGTTTATTATTTTCCGTGTAACATTTTGCTTGTACATGCGACTTTGGCTGTTAGGCTTTTCATATGTGTATGTTCATTTGTATCTATAGTGAGTTTCCAAGCATTGCTTAGATGTGCCACAAAGCCGAAAGTAGGGGGTACCCAGTGAGGGTCGAAATCACTACTCAGTCTAGCGAGACAAACTTGCTAAACATTAATCCGCCTCGAGGTGCCACCATTTGTATGTATGTTTAATTGTCTTTTTTTTCTTTGCTTTGTTCATAGCCGATTATTTGTTCTTCAATTATATCCTTCTTAACTTTCATCAATTAAACCCTCTTTTTTTTATCTATACATCGTTTCCCATGTATGTAAAATTTTGATAGTTTGTACTTGCTTTTAAGCTTCAACCTTGATGGTTCTGTATTTGCTTTTATTAGTGTATGCGTGTGTGTGGTTGCTGGTACATGCTTTTAATTGTATGTATAAGTGTCTGAAATTATTTTCTTTGACATGGATTTCTCTACTTCCTGTGTCGTCTGCGTTTTTGCGTGGTTATATATCTAAATATATTCACGTGTTTGTTTATTATGCTTTGATTGTGTTTGTCTTATCATTTGTAAAACTTCATCGGCTGCCGAGATCATCTGAATTCAGATCCTTTCAAGGTGTTTGTTCTAACTGAAAATATAGATTTTCGATTAAATAAATAAATAAATAAATATATGTATATTTTCCTCCATTCCTTCTTCGAATAATTTTATAATATTTTAAACTTAATGCAAGGTTAAATTTAAAATTGGTAATTTTCATTTTTTTAACTTTATAGTAAAATAAAAAATTAATGAGAATGATTTCTAATTTAGTCTGACATTAGCATTTAGGCATTAATAAATTGTAACTAAGGATCGTTGTAAAGTTTTTTGAATTATCATACTTGTATTTTGATTGGTCATTGTAGCTTACGTAACAATGTTTCCCCTTTTAAAACTTTAACATCATCACTTGACGAAACACCAGAAGTGTTGAAATAAAATGGCTATTTTGGTATTGATGTTATAACATGCTTATGCTGTAACTTTTGAATAAATACTATATATATATATATATATATATATATATATATATATATATATATATATATATATATGAAGAAAAATATACGGAAAAAACAAACAAAAATCTTTATATGCAATTATGCTGTTTTAATGTTAATATGTCAACGCCGGGCGTTTCGGTCTAATAAACCATCTTCAGGACATATTCATAAAATATAATATAATATATAAGGATTTTTGTTTGTTTTTTCTGTATATTTTTCTTCATACTGTCGGATCTATATCCATATATTTACTTACATATATATGTATATATATATATATATATATATATATATATATATATATATATATATATATATTTGCAACATTTCTTTATCTATTAAATATATATATATATTGATGCATGTTTCATTAAATAATATAGACAAGTTTTGTCTAGTTATTCCTTTCATATCGTCTGAAAGACGAAAAAAATCACCATAATGATACATGTTTTTTTAATCCTAAGCTTTCGGTTTACATAAACCATCATCAAAGACGACAATAACATTACAATATATCAAACAATACACGGATATGGCAATAATGATAGTCTGTTTTTGTTTGCATGGAAGATTTCCAAGTAACGTTAAACTCGTGCATACGAGACGCTAGAATCGAAAATAGCAACGCGGCTCATGACGTTACACATGTTCACGCGAGGGTGAAAACGAGAATGTTAAATATGAGAATCCGTTGGTATAAACCAATGGTTTCTGTTATCAATTATAGGCATTTGAGTATATTTGTGGATTTGAGTATCTATCTATCTATCTATCTATATATATATATATATATATATATATATATATATATATATATATATATATATATATATATATACCGAGTTTAACACCAAAATTTTCGAAATCTTGTGAGAGCATAATTGCTCATCTCACAAAATGTTTAACATCTAAAATAAACGACTAAACTAATCCAGATTTTCAGATAAGACGTTTAGCCATCTTGATACCATATCTTGTAAGAATCACTGAAAAACCCTTTGAGTTATTCAGCTAATAAGAGATTCGGTAATGGTACCAATATTCAGGCTCTGGCATCCATCTTCAAAGTAAATTCAAAAACCACCAAGAAAACGATGAATAAGTTTTAAAACGAGGGAAGAGTAGAGAGGAAAATTAGATCAAGCGGTCACAAAAGGAAGAAGGAATATCATTTCAACTAAATTAGATATGATCCAACTCAATTCATGAGAAGTTTGGCACTTGAGAAAAGAGTTTCAGCTATAACGGTCGAAAGATCAGTGAAAAAAAGACTTGAAAATGAAATCGTACGTGAAAACTGTCAAGCAATATGTTTTTCCAGGACGGGAAATTAGAAGGTTTGAGAGAGTGAAATCATCTTGAATGAGTTTGATAATGATCCTGAAATAATATATATATATATATATACATATATATATATATATATATATATATATATATATATATATATATATATATATATATATATATATATTTGAACTTAATTTCAATTCTTTATGAGGTTCTACATCAGGAGGTCACAACAGCAAGAAGGATTATGAATTCAACTTCGAGCTAAATACATTCTTATTTTTCAGTGTTCAATAGTGTTATAAATAACCGAAGAATTCCAGTAAGATATCTTTAATCATTTCTATGATATGCTGTTACATAATTTAGTCAATTTTCTTGTTACAACCAACACACACACACACAGACACACACATACATACATACATACATACACACACACACACACATATATATATATATATATATATATATATATATATATATATATATATATATAAAAGTAAAGACAAAAATATTAGATAGATAGATAGATAGATATGAACAGGGATAGATAGATAGATAGATAGATATGAACAGGAATAGATAGATAGATAGATAGATAGATAGATAGATATGAACAGGGATAGATAGATAGATAGATAGATAGATAGATAGATAGATAGATAGATAAAAACAAAGAAAGGAAACTAAGAAGTAACTAGGCACAAAAGGACTGAAAGAAGACTATACAAAAAAGCGATAGATAGATAGATATGAATACACTGAGATACATAAGCAGACAGACATAGATAGATAAATAGATAGATAGAGAGAGAGAGATAGACAGAGATAGATAGATAGATAGATAGATAGATAGATAGATAGATAGATAGATAGATGGTGCAAAGGGTAAATTGTGGCCATTTTATATTTTTCATTGCACGTTGTTGTTGTTTTATTTTAGGGTCAGTTGATGCAATTCCCTCTGACAAAAATTTGGAAACGCCATGTTGTACTGCTTGGTATTCGCGCCGAAAGCTGCAATACGAACATTTCAGAGTGTTTGCATGTCAATTTGAGGACAGTGTTGCCACTTATCTTCCCACAGCGCGTCAGACTCAACACAGGAGCCTATATTAAGTACCTTGAAGAAATAGTGCCACGCAAGTAGGCGAACCCAGCCATGTTTGTCAATGTCTCAAACCACATCACTATTTATATCTGGCCACCTAACTCCCCAGACCGCAACCCCCTTGATTATTATTTGTGGGACGCAGTTGAGCGAGAGACAAAACTCCTTGTAAAACCAAAGATGAACTGAAGGTAAGGATTATGGCAGCATTCACCAACTTAAACAAGGAGACCATCCAGAAGAGTTGCAAGGGATACCGAAGTAACCTGGACGCCGTGGTTGAAGCCAATGACGATATTGTTGAATAAATTTATTCTTTAGTATTTCAAGATATTTTGATGTAATTTTAGTAAATATAAAATGAGATGTCAGTGTTATTTTCTTTTTTGTGTCATTTAGATGACAATTTATCTATCTCACTCTGTAAATGAAGAATATCTCATAAATGATATATTATTAGGTACGCTTTTGACGTCGATTGCAGTCTAGCGATCCTTCGATTGTCAGAGTTTACTTTGAAATGATTAATATGTCTGACAGCGAAATGGTCAAGAGATGGACAAGAGAGTAAAACATGAGAATGTCGGGTTATCGGGAATAAAAAGTGGTCTGGCTGGCTCTGGCTATTAATGGCAGAAATGTCTTTGAGAACGGACGGGGAGGAAGGTGGCAAATTGTAAGAAATACTTAGGTTCGAAGGTATAGCGGTTTTGAAGAAAAAACATGCCATAAATTAAGATTTAGTAAAACAATAATTTCTTATACAGTGTAACCCGGATATAAGAGACCCGGATATAAGAGACCCGAATATAAGAGTTATTTTCTCTGGTCCCAAATTAGAGCCATACTTACAAGATAGACCAAACCCATACTTACAAAATAGACCAAACCCAAATTAGAGCCATACTTACAAAATAGACCAAACCCGGATATAAGAGAAACCCGGATATAAGAGACCTCTTCTCCGTTCATGACAACTCTCTTATATCCGGGTTACACTGTATATATATATATATATATATATATATATATATATATATATATATATATATAGTTAAAATAAGAGAGCCAGACAAACCTACCAAGGTTTCACCTAAGCGGATCGTCAGGGAAGGTTGGCAAAAGAGGTGAAAAAAGAACGGAATACTTATACAGGGGGGGGCGACAATATTTTTGGGACACTTTGACAAGTGTGCTTAAAGGTGTTCTTTGCTGCCGAGAGCTTTTGTGTTGATGAGTAGGTAGTTCAGCAGTAACTGTCCATTAATGGTATGAACATTGATTGATGGGTTTGTCTTTGGTTTCATGTTTTTTTTTTATTTTTACTTCAACTTAGGCGACACTATTTTTCG
>OZ010600.1:29304851-29307351 GCA_963932145.1 Acanthosepion lycidas | reverse complement strand
GCTGAAAAAAATGAAGGAGTCTTTTTAAAAAAAATACTCCCTTTATTTCATTTCTGCTTAGAACATGAACTTCGAAATATATGTTTTATAATTGAATTATTTTGCAGATATTAAGGATATTTTTGCATACCTTACACGACAATGGTTACTTATTACATGACCGTAATTTTTAGTCATACTTTATGTTCTAATAAACACTCAGCACATCGTCAACCATTTTTGCATTTAAAAGCTTATTGAAATATTACGGTAATGAATAACAACGCACAAACTTGTATAAATGCTTGTACTCTGGAAAACAGTTTTCTACTACTTGGACCTTCCTGAAGATGATCATGGAAGAAGGTCGAAAGAACTTGGAAAATGAAAATTAAAGAAATTTAAACAGTTATGGTTCATTTCTCTCGTCCTTTAATATCAATACACGGAAGGTTATTCGTGGGTATGAACGGATTTTGTTAAAAATTAGCAGATATAATGTCTGTAATGTATTCAATCAGTCATGCCTAAAAGAGAATTTTCTGCTTAAAGACACACACACGCACACACACACAAACATATATATATATATATATATATATATATATATATATATATATATATATATATATATATTCCCCCCCACCAGGTCGACGCTTGGACATAAGGTAAGCCGTACATTCAGTTACCATCATGAGGAAGAAAACAGACAACCACTTGCTGGCCCGTGTGAGTATAGTTTCGCTCTAGCAGAAACCCATTTACGTTTTTCTTTGGTTTTTTTTTGGGTTTTTTTCTTGGTTTTTAAATTTATTTTTTATCTCCCCCCACTAAAAGACATTTTGTCCCAATGATTCTCCCTTATTTGATAGTTTAGTAAGAAATCACGGTTCGAACGAAGAAATAAAACTGGAAAAATGGAAAACTAAATGTCTTTGGCTAGATGCAATAATAAATCCGGGTAACCTTATTTTCAATTTCTTTTTAGAATAGACAATGGGACTTATACTAAGTTAAAACTTAATGTGATTGGGTATAGCCAAGTGTGATCCAGGTCTCCTTACCTGTTATCTCCCCACCCAGTCCTTCCCTCTGTTAGTGTTGTCCTTTTTTGTGTTATCTGTAATAGGAGTAGGTAGTCTCTTCTACCGCCCTGTCAACACTCCTCCCCCTTCTATTGGACATGAGTAGAGGTCTACACCTTGTTTCTTGTCTAGGAAGGGGTTCGCGGTACTCTTTCTCTCTCCGGCCTCTGTATTAGTGCAGTTCTGTTTCTCCCGTGATGTGTGCAGTCTGTGGCATCACCTCTTCATTCTGAGGGTACACGGTTGACAGTTCTCTGGTTGCTGTTTCCGACTGGTAGTTAGGAGCCCTAACTCTTGCGTAGCGTCTTGAGCGGCCGTTCTGATCAACAGTTGTATAATACCGGGGTGTTTGCAGTACCATGTCACGCATGGAAAGGTGTCCCTGCAGTCACCTCCGGTGGGCAGCCCTGAGGCCACATAATGATGCAGATTTTGCCAACTCCTCTCTGTCCGCGTCACGGTCGAAACTGTCTGTTTCTTTTACTTCGGGCCTTCTCATCTTATAAACAAAATTCAGCATGAGTTACAAAAACCGAAAGATTAACCCTAAACCAGCCTCTCAAAAACCACCTAAACCCCTCAACATTTCGTTCTCCAACATCCGGGGCATTAGGACAAACTTCTGCAGTCTGGAATCTTTCCTCACTGCAAACGGCCCGGATATACTGGCTCTCTGTGAGACAAACCTTGTCTCGTCTATCCCCTCTTCTGATCTCTTGATCCCCGGCTATCTTCCTCTCCTCAGAAAAGACTCTCTAACCCACATGCACGGTCTTGGTGTCTACGTCAAGGAACATCTCCTTCTGGCCAAAGAGTCCTCTCTCGAATCGCCAGACCAGTCATACATGTGTCTCCGACTCTCTCTCCTCAATGCGGTAAGCTATCTCTTCTTCCTTTACCGCTCTCCATCCTCTCAAGACTGTGAGATACTCGATAGCATTTCTGACATCATAGACAAGGCTCTCTCCCTCCACCCGTTTGCTCACATTTTTGTGTTTGGTGACTTTAACGCCCATCACACCTTGTGGCTTAAGAATGCTACCACGGACCATGCAGGCATTCAAACGCTCAATTTCTCAATCTCCCATTCCCTCACACAGATAGTTAACTTCCCCACTCGTTTTGCCTTCAACCGGGAAGGTAAAGCCTCTCTTCTCGACCTGTGCTTTACCTCCATCCCCGAATCCTGCAGCGCGTCGCAGCTCTGCCCTCTTGGTAACTCTGATCATGCAGTAGTATCAGTTAACATCTCCTTCAACTCCAACCCCTATAAAGAACATCCTACCACTAGAACTTCGTTCTACTATCAACGAGCTGACTGGGACGCGTTCCGTGATTTCCTCCGCGACGTCCCCTGGGATGGAGTCTTTAAGCTCCCCGTCCAAGAATATGCTTCTGAAGTATCTTCCTAGGTTAAAACTGGAATCGACGCTTTC
>OZ010600.1:29227351-29299851 GCA_963932145.1 Acanthosepion lycidas | reverse complement strand
ATAGATAGATAGATACATAGATAGATAAATATATATATATATATATATATATATATATATATATATATATATATATATATAGAGAGAGAGAGAGAGAGAGAGAGAGAGATAGATAGATAGATAGATAGATAGAGAGAGAGAGAGAGAGAGAGAGAGAGAGAGAGAGAGAGAGAGAGAGATAGAGAGTCTATAATTATTTAACCTGGCAAAATTTTTAGTTGATTTTTTACTGAAAATTTTCTCTGTATAAATTTTCAGCATTCTATCAAGTAAGAAGATTATCTTTAAAAAATATTTCCGGTCTAAAATGTCCTTTTTTCGGGATTTAGTCATGCTTCATTATCCAGGGTGATTGAAAAGTAACTCCCTATTTTATGTATGATGGACTCTCCGGTCTTGTAAAACTTATAGTTAGACGGGAGAGTCCATTATACATAAATAGGTCGTTACTTTTCAGTCATCCTATATATTGATATCACTTTAGTCTTTCATTCCGTTTGCCCACATGAAGCCAACGCAAATGATTTGGAATGAATGCCAATTCAGTATTAAAAAGAAAACCAAAAAAGATTAATAGTTATAACAATAAACAAGCATTGACATCCATTTTGTAAATTAATTTCTTTCTTAAGTATCATCGTATTAACTTTGGTTGTCAAAAGAGACAAAAATATAAGTGACAAAATATATATTAGTTTTACAAAAGAGGATTTGCATGGATCTGGCATTCCGACCAAAAAAAAAAAAATAAAAATAAAATAAAATATTAATATCGTGAAGTATAACTGGGGCGCCCTTCATTAGTTGGTTAGATTGTTCAAACCTCAAACTCCCAAAATATCAGATGAAATTTTTATTTAATTTTGATTTTTGAGATACAGCTGGTGTTGGAGCATCAGCGGGAAGTCCTAAAGGTCGAAACTCGTCATCACAATTAAACTTTTCCACTTTGTCATACAGTTTCTCCATATATATATATATATATATATATATATATATATATATATATATATATATATATATATATATATATATAATTTATTTTTATACACAGGTTGATTAAAAAGTAACTCCTATTTTATGTATGATGGACTTTCCCATCTTGTAAAAATTATAGTTAGACGGGAGAGTCTATTATACATAAATAGGGAATTCAATCACTATGATATAGGGTGATTGAAAAGTAAATCCCTATTTTAAAATACTTATAATTTCTTTATTCAGACTATTGTCCTCATCATTGTCGCCATATTTATTACATTTCTGCCGTTGTACGCTCCGGCCTTCTTCAGGTGGTTGGAATGTCGAACTGAACCCTTTATTTCGCTCACTGGGGTAAACTGTTCTAGTTCCACGTGCCATGTCTAATGGATGTCAGTTATCAGTTATCTCCTGTTAATTCACCTCTCCAAATTCTCCATCGCCTTAACCAAAGACACATGGTACCGTGACAGGACCCAAAGAGTGTGAGTTCAATACCCCGTTAAGGCAGTAGAGAACATTCAGAGGGAAATTGACATCCATTAAACATGGCACGTGAAACTAGTGAGTGGAATAAAGGGTTCAGTTCGATATTCCAACCACCTGAAGAAGGCCGGAACGTACAACGGTCGAAATGTTGTAATAAATATGCCGACAAAGATGAGGACAATGGTCCGAATAATATAAATAGTGTACATAATATTAGGTTGGTGCAAAAATAATGACGTAATAATGTCGTTTTTTGACGTATTTTTTAAGGTCAAAAAACGACATTATTACGTCATTATTTTTGCACCAACCTAATACCTCATCTCAGAAATATCGACAGATATAATTTCTTTATTAACTATAATTTTTGCAAGGAATGGATATGAGAGGATAGAATTTAGCATGAGGTTTTATTTAAAATTCGATATAGGTACCAGATTTTGCTATCAGCTTCTCGAGCTGCCCAGGAATCGCCTAAACTGATTTCACTAGAAACTGTTGTGTTATGGAAAACATAACTTCTTGTATTCGATCTTCAAGTTCTCCCAAAGTCTTTTTTTCGTATAGTAGATTTGTTCCTTTAACCGACTCCAAAGAAAGAATTCACAGTGTTAAATCAGGACTCCTGGCTGGCCACTCATATATAAAATAGGGAGTTACTTTTCAATCACCCTGTATATGATTGTTACCCGTTTTGGCCCCAAAAATAGAGAAACTATGATAGTCGGGAAAAGCCATAAAAATAGGCTTTCATTGAAAGACGTCCATGAATAACCTTCGCACTCGAGACGAGTTGATAGGTTATCGATAAATCAATTTTACAATGGATTCGTTGTGACATCTATTAAGGAAAATTGGGTAGCTGATTTTATCGGTTTCCTTCTGCTACGTCTTACAGCTGTGAATGATGTTTAAAGGTGTTGAAGAGTGGTTAAAACATTTAGAAGCATGCGTCCTTGTCGACCGGTTTAAAGGTATAAATGTCGACTGTAAAATTCAAATTTGTAAATTCAAATTAACGTTATTCATTACCCCAACTGCACCTGGTATCCCTAAGCGGTCACCCATCTAAGTACTGATAAAACTCAACGTTAATCTTAAACCTGTATAGGCTTCTAAGCGGTCACCCATCTAAGTACTGATAAAACTCAACGTTAATCTTAAACCTGTATAGGCTTCTAAGCGGTCACCCATCTAAGTACTGATAAAACTCAACGTTAATCTTAAACCTGTATAGGCTTCTAAGCGGTCACCCATCTAAGTACTGATCAAACTCAACGTTAATCTTAAACCTGTATAGGCTTCTAAGCGGTCACCCATCTAAGTACTGATAAAACTCAACGTTAATCTTAAACCTGTATAGGCTTCTAAGCGGTCACCCATCTAAGTACTGATCAAACTCAACGTTAATCTTAAACCTGTATAGGCTTCTAAGCGGTCACCCATCTAAGTACTGATCAAACTCAACGCTAATCTTAAACCTGTATTGCCCTCGGTTAGAATGTATTTTAAAGTATAGGCCTCTTGCTGTACATTCAAGAGTACCCTATTTACATTATTCAGACTCATCTTTATTGCCATATTTATCACGTTTCGGCCGTTGTACACTCCTGCCTTCTTCAAGTGGTTGAAATGTCGAACTGAACCCTTTATTTCGCTCACTGGTGTGCCATTGAATGTCAGTTTTCAGTTATCTCCCGATAAATAACCTCTCCAAGTTCTCCACTGCCTTAACCTGGTATTGAACTCACAACTCTTTGGGTCCTGTCACTGGATCTAACCAACTGTGCCATGTGTCTGTGAGAACATTTGTGTATGAATTTCTGGGACTTATAAACTTAATGTTTTCAGCTATCATTTTTACCAGTGCTCATATTGCAATTTTTGCTGTTATCATTTCATTTTTTTTATGAGAGCTCATATTGCAATTTTCTTTATTATTAGTGCTTTTCTCTGGCACTCCTTATTACTGGTTCCCATATTGTATTCATTTCTATGTTTGGTCGGCCCAGGAGATTTTTGTAGCCTAGCATACGTGCTGATTCTTTAAGTTTACAAACTTTCCAATGATGTTCTTTGTCTATGATTTCAACCTGATCCCACAGAAAAAAGGGAGATCACCGCCTTCTGTACATCGGCCGAAACGTTTTGATAAATATGGCAAAAAAGATGAGGACAATAGTCCGAATAATGTAAATAGTGTACATAATACCTCATCTCAGAAACATAGAAAGATACAGGAGTACGTTGACTTATTAGGAGAAATTAGTGAGTGATATAGGTATGCCCATTTAAAAAAAAATTTTTTTGTAATCGGTCACCTATCTAGGTACTTACCAGGCTCGACTTTGCTTAACTTCGGTGATCGTACGAGATCTGATGTTTCAATGTGATATGGCCGTAAGCAAAAATGTAATTGTACTTTATTTCTGGAAGAAGGAAGTTGAGAATCGAAAATGGAAATTACTTATGGCTCGGCCTAATAGTTAACCCAGTCCATTCTGCAAGAATTAATGGCGTTTGCGTCTCCGTCATTTTGGCATTTCAAATCTTGTTAAGAATTGTCGCTGTTGAATCAGCGGGTGGCAAAATGTCAAATTTATTTATTGGTAAAAAACTTTCCTCATTTTTCAACTATCTTTCGTAATTAATAGACACAACCTTCACTTTTCCATCAGTATTTTCCAGTAACGCCTCGAAAATCGAATCAACCGTTCGCTTTGACTCTGTCTTCGAGGAAACCGTTTGGTTAACAAGACACTAGATAGTTTCTTTCATCCAAATTAGACAGCCTGAAAACGTCTTCGCTTTTAAACTGATAAAAGCAAAGCAATTTTTTTGTTAACGAAATTTCAGTTGAACTGGGCGTGGGTCGTCAACGAGAGTTAGAGGCTAACAATAAAATTTAGCTTGTCTGCTCAGATGGCTTGAGTGGCAAATCAGTTTTGGCAAACCTCTTGGTTTCAGTTAGAAGTGAGATTTTTTTTCACGATATTTTGATCTCGGATGACAAGGACCGTTGCATTCCATTTCACGCAAATCCATTGGGAAAAGCATGAATCAATCTCTTATTTTCCCTAAACTATGGATTAAATAGCAAGATAGACAAGGCTTTCTTGTCGACTAGTTAAAGAGATGGAAAAAAACGCCGAATTCCAAACAGTAGAAAATACTACGGGAGTTCTCTCCCCTTTACCATAAGTCCATCTATTTATGAAAAGTTTTAAAAAAGGCATTGTTTTCTTTGACATTAAACCATAAAGAATTGCATATATATATATATATATATATATATGCAAGCATATTGATATAATAGTAAAGAACCGTTAGATTGATGATCCGAAGTTCTGTAGTATTTTTGTTTTTATTTAAAAAAAACAAAACAATGCTCAACACACAAGTATTGCTTAGATTATAATTATTTTTTTAGAATAAGATTCCATCGCCACACAGAAAATATTATGTTTTGAAATATATATATATTAGTGCATTTCATAATATATGATGTCATTAGTTTGCGTTAAGATACGCTTCGAGCAGATATGATCGTTCGAGAGAAATCATGAGAAATTTGTAATTTAAAAACAGTAATTTGACATTGCTAATCTGACTCTTCCTCTGTAGCTAAATGGCATAGCACGTCAGACTATATATCCGTTCCGTGTAGGATACACGTTCGATTACTTTCGGAGGACACATATTTTCTATTAAATTCCTCGGACATTCAGGCTGGTAAATGTAGTTACTACTGTTTATTATAAACAGAGCATTTACTTAAATGTTTGCAGCTATAAAAATAACGTATAAACAGGATATATATATATATATATATATATATATATATATGTGTGTGTGTGTGTGTGTGTGTGTGTGTGTGTGATAGGTAAATTGTTGCTATTTTATATTCTTAATTTCATCCATTAACACATATCCAATTAAGTTACTTCACCGAAGCCAAGTTCAAAGAAAATATTAGGTTGGTGCAAAAATAATGACGTATTAATGTCGTTTTTGACGTATTTTTTAACGTCAAAAAAACGACATTATTACGTCATTATTTTTGCACCAACCTAATACTTCAGTCGACTGCAGAGTATTTTAGGGTCTGTTGGGCACCGTCTGTGAGAAAAAGAGCACCATGATGCAATTGACTCCGCCAGAAATTTGGAAACGGCATGCTGTTCTCCTTGACATTCACACCTGTTATGGGGTCGTTTCAAAGTGGAGGCTTGTATTTTTACTAAGTCGCTCCTAAAATAGGTTCGACGTGCAAAACGTTAGGAAACTGATATAATAGGTAATGACGCAGAGAAATCTAGTTGTGGTCGCTGATACTTTAGTATCCGACTAACGGTCGTCCAGCATCGACTGACTGACCGAACCACTGAGCGACTGCTACTATTCCTACTTATTATAGGTGGGAGAGTCTATTAACTATAGAATAGGGGTGTTCCACTATAACTACACCTGAAGCTACAAAGCGAATATTTCAGAGTTTTGGGGGGTGTCAATCTGAGGGCAGTGCAGAGGATTTGGAAAATGTCGAATGGTGATTACGGAAGTGTTTGGATTGATCACTAGTGATGGCGACGTTTTGTCTTCATTCATCTTCACATAGGGCCTCAGACTCAACAGGAAAGTTTACATCAAGTGCAGTGCTGCCCTAGTTCAAGAGGATTGCTTCTGACAACAGGACTCTGCACCTTGCCCCACAAACAGGAAAACCCAGTCACGGCTGTCAAACAATTTCCGCGACCACATCACCCCTTACATCTGGCCACCTAACACCGCAGACTGCAAACCCCTTGATTATTATGTGTGGGGAGCAGTTGAGTGAGAGACCAACAAAACTCTTTGTAACGCCAAAGAAGAACTGGAGGCAAGGATTATGGCAGCAGTCAGCTCATAAACAAAGAGACTCTCCATGGAGATTCCGAAGTCTGGAGGGTCTGGTTGATTTATTGATTAAATTTACTCCTTAGTATTTCAAGATATTTTTTTTGTAATTTATTTCAAGATATTTGTTATTTTCATTCATGTCTAATTTAGGCGACAATTTATCCATCGCACCCGTTATATGAATATAAGATATCGCACATTGAAATTTGTTTTTTTTTGTTTTTGTTTTTTTAATAAAATCGTACTTGATGTAATATAACAAAACTATTAAGTATATACTACTAAATATACATATCCCACAACGCAATTTTCAGGTTCAGCATATGTATATTTATCAATATATATATATATATATATATATATATATGTATGTGTGTGTGTGTGTGTGTAATGTAAATCTATTTAAACTCGGTGGGTGAAAAAACCTAGATAGCACAATTTTGAAATAAATTGGCATGAAAAAATGGGTGGGGGAAGCACCAGAAGAAACCTTCGAACAGGACGAAAGAAATCATCCAGTAACTTAAACCTCCAGGGCATAGAAAAAAAAAACAAAAAAAAACTGCGAGTAATAAGTTAAGCGAAAAGTGCTCAATATACTAAGCAGAGCAAAAGTTAAATAAATCCTAATGAGCCAGGTTCTACCTACCGAGGTTTCACCACATGGGATCATCAGGCTGAACTGGCCTGATCCCATATGGTCAAACCTAGGTAGGTAGTACTAGCTTATTAGGATTTATTATATATATATATATATATATATATATATTATAGTTTTAAGTTATGCTATTAGGTTGGTGCAAAAATAAGGTCGGTTTTTGACGTACTTTTTAACGTCAAAAACCGACATTATTTTTACACCAACCTAATATATTTATGGGTAAAAGTATCAAATATCACATATAAAATTGGACTGTGGTCAAAACCGAGTAGCGACATTCTGTTTAACACAGGAATGCAATCTTCAGGCCTTGTATTTTGCGTTTTGGATCGACTGTTTATATATGTTGGTTAATGATGTGTTATAGGTAGCAAGGTCTATTGTTATTATATAGTAATAAAGTGTTGGTGCCGACACTGTATTCTGAACATAGTTCGCCAGAGAGCAAACACAGGCGATCCCATTATTGAATTAATAGACCACGTTATCTCAAAAGAAATATATAAAGGCTGTTCCAATAACTTGGACCAATGGGAATTAAGTTTAAACGTCTAATGATTTTTTCTTTTTATTCAGATGTAACAATTTAAGCCAATTTCAACCATGGAAAGATTAACAATCAAACAATGTGTTAAAGTTTCAAGAGTACAATTGGAAAAATTGTTCGTAAATTAAAACAAACTGTGTCGGTGGCCGATGTGAAAATACCATTGCGTGCTCATTTACGCCGTTCAGCTGAAAACATTGCTGCAGTGCACGAGAATGTGGCTGAAAATCCAGACACCTCTATTCGTCATCGCGGGCAGGAACTGAACCTTTCCGCAACAACGTTATATCGTTTCCAATTGCACTCTCGATTGGTCGATTATGTCGACCCAAAAATTCACAAAGTGCACGAAATGCATTTCTGTTTGCACGTCCATTTTCGGAATAAGCTTGGATAACTTTAACACTTTGTTTGATTTCTAGTCTATCCTCTATTACTAAACGGATCACCTTTTCTTTTCTATCCTCTATTCACTATACTATTTCAATATACGAGTATTATCGAGCAAGTACTATTAGTGCGTGTGTTATTCGAAGGCGTCTGACATCAGTATTGTTCAACGGCATTACTATATTTGTATCTGCGATTACAAAGTCTCTACTATAACGAGCATTAAGAAAGTGACAACGAGTATTCGTTGGCATCACAAAAGTAGCAATGAGTGTTCGTCGTCATGACAAAAATTGTATTATGCACACGGATATTGGGTAATCTTAAACGTTATTTTTACAAATTATTCTTGAGGTTGTTGATTAGAGATAATTGTGTTTCCGAATGCAGTTATTTATATCGATTTTATACTGTTGTTAGGTGACTGCATATTTTTCAGTTGTTAGTAATTACTGAATTATTTGTTGTTCCTTAATACGAGGGAGAGTAAGGAATTATCCACACTCTTAAATGAGGATATATTATGCCGAAAGTGCGTAATATTTCCCTTATTCTTGTTCATCAGTGCATTTATTTTAAGCATCTTTTATTAAATATGGCAGACAAAAAAGATTTAATTAATTTTTTTTTCTCGTGTTTTTGACTATTTCAGTTGTATTTTTTTTGTGCTGTTTTGAATAAGAGCGTTCATTCCGAGCCTTCGAGTGTTGGGCGCAGTTGGAATTCGTCTGAGCATCTTTATATATTAAAAAAAAACTTTCAACACACCATTACCACTCTTAAATCATGTGATGTTGATAGTCGGAGATATGTTTAAGGATATTCGAAAGACTAAATAATATATATATATATATATATATATATATATATATATATATATATATATATATATATATATATATATATGAATTCAAAACAGGCGGAGAATTGTTTGGGAACTTGTGGCACGTAGTGCACCAGGCCTCTGTATTGGGCCCTTCAAAAAGTGTGGATGGGGCTGCACAAATCCTTCATCATTATAATCAAATCATATGTGCTGGTGTCTGACTGTTGGTTGCTAGGAACTGAGCTGCTTGACCCTCATACATCGAATAGGATAGCAGAGTCCTCAATATATATAAATATGTAATTTTATAGATAGCTGTCGGGATTGAGGAATCGGAGATCCGAGTTCGAATCCATTACATTCACTTACGTGCTAATACCCCTGGGAAAGGTATTAATTCTCTTCTTCCCCCTCCATCTATGGTTAAGTAGCAGGACAGACAGGGTTCTATAGCCTTGGATTGCAACTGGTCTAGAAAAAGGATAACTCTCAATTTAAAACCCGCGGAGGGTCATTTGGGGACTTTGCGGTTGCTTCTGCAAAAAGTCTGAACCACTATAATTAAATCCTATGTGTCTGGGCTGTTGGTTCCTAGGAACTGAGCTGCTTGAACCTCATACGTCGAATACAACGGGAGATACACAATATATATATATATATATATATATATATATATATATATATATATATATATATAAAGAAACCAATTCGCTCAATATAAATGACAGCATCAAAATATTCTATGTGGTTTATATATTTATTGATAGAATCGATTTTTACAGCTTAGCAACGCTTTGCAGGTTATTTAAGCCAGAAAATATTTTTTTGATTGTAAGAATTATTTTTGTTTTTAGAGATAATAACAGCTTAATCATACAAGTATTACTCTTTAACCCATAGATGAGGGCCGACTAAGTGGATTCATACCTTTTCAATTAAAAATAATCCACTCTCGAAAGTGCGTTGATCGCGAGTTCAGCCACAATAAATTTACGTCCAGGCTCTTGCAATATATCACTATTTTTGGTCGTTTTTATATTATCACAGGTGATGGAGAGAAAAAGATTACAGTTTGAGGAAAAAATTCTTTCAAAAATTTTGAAACTACGTTTATAGCTTCGTGCCCATGTATAGACGTTGCAACGTCAATAAAGCCCAATCAAATGAAATCCTGATGAATGAAACGCGTCATATTTTGTCATATATATATATATATATATATATATATATATATATATATATATATATATATATATTGATGCATATTTCATTAAATAATATAGACTGGTTTTATCTATTTATTTTAAGTAAATTCCTTTCATATTTTCTGATAAGCTTAATAACATTATCATTGAAAAATGAAAGAAAACACGATATTGTAACTGTCATCTTTGATAATGGCTTATGTAAGCCGAAAGCTTAGATAAAATTAAAAAAAATCATGTATCAATATGGTGTTTTTCTTTCCTCTTTCAATGATAATGTTATTAAGCTTATCAGACAATATGAAAGGTATTTACTTAAAATAAATAGACAAAGCCTATCTATATTATTTAATGAAACATGCATCAATGAAAAAATGCTGCCTAAATACGCACAATATATATATATATATATATATATATATATACATATATATATATATATATATATATATATATATAAAAGAGAAAAGATAAGAGCAAACGTTTTTGGTTATAAAGTTGATTTTCTTAAAATATATATTATAGTTTATCTTCCATATTTTTTTTACACACGTTTCGGGTTTTGTGCCCTGCATCAACCGAAAAATGTTTTTTACCTCATATTATTTAAAGGAATTAATTTTATGTTTTTTATGTTTAACCATTGTGATACTAATCCAAGTTCTTGGATTAGTGGAAAAATCTTCATTTGCTTAAAGAGTAATAAAACAATTAGGATTGGTCAGAGAAAGGCATAGGAATGAGGTCTTTGATTTTATCTTTTTATGTCCTCTGTATCATTTTGACCGTATCTCCATATATTTTGTATTGTATTGTATATATATATATATGATTATATATATATATATATATATATATATATATATATATATATATATATATATATACAGTAAAAAAAGAAGGAAGAGTAAGATATATAATCCGGTGTTCTTATTGATATTTTTATTTTTACAAAACAGTGCTCAATGTAAATTTACAGAGCATAAATATTATAAATTAACTGATTTAAAAATATGGTTCCATCGCTACACAGGAATTACCATGTTTCAAAAACAGAAACTAAAAACTTCAAATTCAATTATATAATTAAATTAAAAGCACAAGTTCTGTTTCATTTTCAAGGGAATTTTGGAATAACTTATTTTGAAATTTACTGAGTTTTAAAAGTACCTACATTCATAATATCCTTGGAAACAAATATTATGAATGTATGTTTAGGATGTTAAAGTGCGTGATAATGTAAGGGTGTGTAAGCAAAGAAACACTTGTGTGCATAGATGTATGTAGGACGGTAACGTTAATTCAAGTAAGTGTATAAGTGTGTATGTGATGGAAGTCTACAAATGTCACCATCTTTTGCCGGTGAAATGTAGCGATATGTTGAAAATTAATTTTGTATTTTGTAGGATTTTTATATACTCGTATATATATATATATATATATATATATATATATATATATATATATATATATTTGTTTGAATAAAAACAGATCACTTTAAGGTTCCATGTAATAAGTTATTTCACCACAACCCCTTTAACAGGGATCTGGATCATCAGACTTTACTTCTAAAGGTTGAAATGAAAAATGAAAAGAAATTCACACGTTTTTGATGGACCTCATCAAGTATATGTAAAATTAACGAAGTGGGGAAGTAAGGTGGGAGAGAAGATAAGATATGATTGGGTAAGAATGAGGATGAGGAAGAGGAGAAGAAGAAGAAGAAGAAGAAGGAGAAGGAAGAAGAAGAAGGAGGAGGAGAAGGAAGAAGAAGAAGAAGGAAGCATAAGAAGAAGATGGAGGAGAAGAAGGAGGCGGAGGAAGAAGAAGAAGGATGAAGAGGAAAAGGAAGAAGAAGAAAGAGGAGGAGGAGGAAGGAGAAGAAGGAGGAGAAGAAGAAGAAGGAGGAGGAAGAAGAACAAGGAGGAGGAGGAGAAGAAGAAGGAGGAGGAGGAGGAAGAAGAAGAAGGATGAACAGGAGAAGGAAGAAGAAGAACAAGGAGGAGGAGGAAGAAGAACAAGAACAAGGAGGCAGAAGAAGAAGAAGAAGAAGGAGGAGGAGGAGGAGAAGAAGAAGAAGAAGAAGGAGGAGGAAGAAGAAAAAGAAGAAAAATAAGATTGAGTAAACGGATGGCGGAAGAAGCTTTAAGAGAAAGGACAAAAACAGATTGTTAAGATTTACAAAAGACAGGCATTTGTGGAGTGCCATGATCGCCTCCGTCCTGAAGGTACACGGCCCATAGAAAAAGAAGAAGAAAAGATACCGTTTTTATTATGAGGATGTGATTTTCTGGCTTTGCGCCTGAAAATCTCTTTGATCTGCAAATACCCTGAAGCTTATTGGATCGACCGCTCAGCTTATAACGACATATAATTGTCCGTGCGTGAACACGTGAATCCGAAAGTACAGCCAGCATCTATTGAATCTTTATCGTTGTCGCTTATTTACCGACAGAACACAAGTGGGCCTGATGGGAAACTGTTTAGAGTGGACGGTATATCAATGTCCGAAAGTTAAACAGAAATCCAAGAAATCAATAACACTCCTCCAGCATCAATATCGATAAGTTCTTTTGACGATCAATAAAATCTCAATGCTGCTGAAGTCCGCGAGTCGTAATAGGCATCTCTCTGGTCTAAGTTCCGGGCAGCATTAATGGAGCTAACATGTCGATAACGTGAGGGTAGATTGTTTATACTCTGTGACAATATAAACCGTGGTTAATGAGGATAAAATCTTCTGCCTAGCCAGTCATAAATCAAAAGTGAAATGATCTCCTAATGTGTACCTCACGTTACTGTGTTTCCCATTTAACTGACTGAACCGTGAAGTGGGGATATTTTCGTTAGTTTATCTTTTGGTTGAACTTATCCTGGTCACACCAAACACTAGTACGCAGTAAGTCATAACAGCAACCGGAGCTATCAACGTGGACGAGTTCGATTTCCGATCATGAGACACGGGTTCGATTCTCACCATGGTCGATTTATCAGGAAGATGACTTCTTGATGTTATAAACCTGAAATGTAAGGAGGCGATCTAAACACCTTTGTAAAGTGCCTAGAGCCCATACCCCGGGTTGACCCAAGTGAGTGAATAAAATTAGGTACATGGAACTATTTGGGAGCCGTCGGTGGTTCGGCTAGCATCAGTGTACCCGGGCTATGAGCGTACTGGCCTTTTTCACGTCAGATAACGCGTATTCTCCCAGAAACTGTAACTAACGTCAGCTCAGCATATTTGCAGTATAAACCGTACGTGGGCTCCGCGGATGTGGAACGAAGACAAATATGCCTGAGCAGGTGTCGGCAATAGGGATGGCTAGCTACCCTAGCATACTCGGATACGTGTAATATTTTCGTATAGGCATTGAAGAATATAATTATTTTCTTAACAGAAGGTTGTTTTGTTGATGAAAGTGTGCACCGATGTCTTAGAGATTGCGAAAAAAGCTTTTGTCAAGGTACGGTACAAGAGTGGTCAGAGTGTCGAAGGACAAAGTGTCAAAAGACAGAATGACGAATGGACAAAATGTTGAACAAGCAAAGTGTCGAATGAAGTAAATATCGAACGAACAAAGTAACTCTTTTCTGTAGTTTGGATGAAGATCCTTGTTCAAAAATATAAATAATTATGTAAGAAGTCTTTTTTTTCATCGGCGGTTTCTATATTAGTTTAAAATTTAAAAAAATTATTTACCGATGAGTTACATGCATGATAAATGTTATAGTAATTTACCCACGCACGCATGGAGTTTTCCAGCTATAAATAGGAGCAGGTACTGCCTTTTGGAGAGAGGACTTTCCAGCAGGCAGACAATGAATTGTACATATGGAGCATAATTAGGATTTGCATAGAGAAAATGAGATATTAAGGTGAATGTAGCAAGAAATTAAGTTGTTTTGATGTTAGGAATATTGTGGTATGTTTGGCGGCCTGTCTCCCCTTTATATTTCTTTCCGCAGCTGCACGGGATAGCGTACACAGTCTTCAGTCATGTTCTCCTCTATGGGGTGCCTTACTAGGGAGAAATATCTGCGAAGTGTCGTCAAGCTTTTGAAGGTTGTCCTGATGTTATATGGATCGCAGATCCTTTATATTTTCTCTGATAGCCCCTTCACATAAGGCAGGCAGACTGTTCTCTGAGTGTTGTTGTCCTTCTCTTGTACCTGCCTATCCCAGTTTTTTGATGCTGCTGCCGTGTACCCAGGGTAGTTGTTACGTTGTAGGGTACTACTTATACTGACTTATTCTTTATCTAATGTCTCTGGGTCGCAGCTTATGAAGTTTGCTCGGTGTTGTAAGCAGCGGTCGATCCCTTTCTTTACGCTGTATGGATGGTGGCTAGCTCAGTTTAAAGTTAAGACCGATGAAGAAGGTCCTTTTTCCCATCTCCCATTTTGGCCTTGTGCCACATTTTCTGTATATAACGGAAATAAATATCATGAAGTTTCCAGCAGTCAGCTCTGAAAGTCGGACGGAACATTCTTGCTGTAACACTCTCGTTTGTATATGTTTGTATTACTGTGTTCTGTGAATATATTTGTTTAACTGAGTTTCTCTTTTTGTGTCTTTATTTCTGGCCCTAACAAGGCCACAACAATAAATAAAAGGTATTCTATTGTAGACACATTTGTGGTCTTTCGTCTTTTATCCGTTCGGAACTTTGTCTATTCGACACTTTGTTCTACATTCACGCGAACTTCAGATGACTTACATTCAAATTGCCTGAAGATCGGGTAAGCATGAAACTCGGATTATGACTAGGGCCAGCCATTCAAAGGAATTAACGTTGACTCTCCAAGCTACAAATAGGAGCTGGTACTGCCTTTTGGAGGGTGAAATATCTAGCAGTCAGCTCTGATAGCCGGACCGAACATTCTTGTTGTAAGACTCTCGTTTATATATCTGAAGTTCGCGTGAGCATGAAACTAGGATTATGACTAGGGCCATCCTTTCATAGGAATTAACATTGGCTCTCCCAACTACAAATAGGAGCAGGTACTGCCTTTTGGAGGGTGAAATTTCTAGCAGTCACCTTTGATTGTCGGACCGAACATTCTTCTTTTAAGACTCCCGTTTATATGTCTGAAGATCGGGTGAGCATGAAACTCGGATTATGACTAGGGCCATCCATTGATAGGAATTAACGTTGACACTCCCAGCTACAAATAGGAGCAGGTACTGCCTTTTGGAGGGTGAAATTTCTAGCAGTCAGCTCTGATAGTCGGACCGAACATTCTTGTTGTAAGACTCTCGTTTATATGCCTGAAGATCGGGTGAACGTGAAACTCGGATTATGACTAGGGCCATTCTTTCATAGGAATTAACGTTGTCGAGCGTTTTTACACTGACTAGTTAATCTCGGCGTTGAGCACTTTACTGAGTAGGAAAGTGTTTGCCTTTAGGACATGTTTCTTTTTACTTATTTAAGAGTAGTTAGATCTTCTGGTAAGTAGTCCATTGGTTCCGCCAATTTTTTTTCTTTAATATATATATATATATATATATATATATATATATATATATATATATATATATATATATGTGAAAAGTGTGTGTATATAAATATAAATAAATATATATATATGTATAATTATTTATATATTATATGCGCGGTACTTATTAGAAAGCGCTCAATATCAGAGATAGAGCTAACATATATGGTTGGATAGATGTGAGCTTGTGAAGGATCGTTCGGTCAAGGCACGTCAGCGTAAATGACGGTTCCGTATAGGATGCAGGTTCGAATCCTGTCCAAGGACGAATATTTTCTATGAAAATTTCTCGGACATTCAGGCCGGTAAATGTTATTTAATACTGTTTATTATAAACAGAGCATTTACTTAAATACTTGTATCTATAAAAAGAACGTTAAATATAAAAAATGTCTTTAATAAATGTATATATATATATATATATATAATCAGGCACACATTTCACATTAAATAAGCTGCAGAAATGGTGGAATGGAAACATTGAAATAAAGTAAGTTCATACTTGTGTGTGTATTTTTTAAATCGATGATTTTATTTCATAACAATTAAATGTATACCTTTTAATAATTTGCTAAGTGTGTCGTGAGATTTTCTATTGTCTCTAGGTGTGGCGTTGATTAAAAAAGTTTGATTCCGACCATAATTGACCCGTTCGATATATATATATATATATATATATATATATATATATATATATATATATATAAAAGTGAACATTGAAGTCAACAGTTTGAGGTGAAAGTCTGTTTCATCCTAGACGCAAGTGGCCTGACGATTGCGTCTAGTATGAAACAGAATTTCACCTCAAACTGTTGACTTCAATGTTCACTTTTATATTTACACACGCACTATCTCTGATATTGAGCACTTTATCCCATAAATATAGCACACCTTAAGGCTATATTTCTTCATATATATATATATATATATATATATATATATATATATATATATATATATACATTCGTGTGTGTTAATGTCAGATTGTTTCACCAAGTGTAAAACCTATTAACTTAAAAGACAACTGACTTCCCTGTGGCCATCTGGTTTCTGGGAATGGCCCTAATCGCCAAACAGCGAACCTCTCAAAGAACACTCCTTGTTCTTCAACAGCGAAAAGGTCACGATTTTTGTGGACATTCAGATAATTCCTTGTTCCAGGGAAATATCATTACGCAAAAGATATTTACAAAAATGCTGCGTCATTGAGAAATTACTTTGAAACTGGTGTAGACACGTGTTCATGTTGATTATTATGATTTTTAAGCAGTTTCAATTTAATCGGTAACCAACAAGTCTGACCTTATTCTCGACTAAGGTAAAGTTAATAAATAACAATACGGTTAAATCTCTTTTTAAACAGATACAAACTCCAATACATATATCACGTGGCTGAGAGGTTATAGGTTATATCTGACCTTTCAGAGACCCGGATTCAAATCACACAATAGCCGATTTGTCAAGTAGGCGTCTTCTTCGCACAGTCGGTCTGGGAAGACGAACCCCCTATACAGTAAGTAAGCGCTCGAAAGCTCCATCATAACCTGAACTTAGCCTCATGAGTGAAACTAAACAAACATGTTTGAAAGTCGCCGATGATTTTGCGAGAATAATGTCATCGTCAGCGAGTGTTTTTAGTGTACTGACTTTTCAAGATTATTGATCGCGACAAATTCTGCGCTCTCTCCCAGAAACTAAAGTCTTCTCAGTTTAATTGGCATGAAGGGTGGTGAAGAAATACAGATCTGACTGAGTTGGTATCATATACACGGATTACCTAGAGACCCTAGTAAATTGCGTGTATTAGGAAACGTGTTGCCATTATTAGTAAAACTCTATAAAGGCCGAGGAGGAGTCTTTTGAACAGGGGTAAAGGTTTATATCTTGTTTTCTGTTTACTTTTGGGTTTCCGGTTCCCTCTCTCATCCACTCCCAGTAGCTATTTGTGTCTTAGTCGCTTTATAACCTTGCTTGGGGTGAGTTGATTTAAAAAAATATGTATATCATTATAACTTCTTCACTTTTCTGTTTATTACACGGTAATTTGCGCGAAAGCAAATATAACTAACCCGGTTGGAATTCGAACTCGGCTCTCTGAAGAATACAGTAACAACGGGAAAATACTATAACTTTTTTTTACGGTATATCAACCTCAATGGGTTATTTAATGCCGACAATTGTTGGTAATATTTTTTTTTTCAAAAATCTATTTCTGGTAGTATTTCTTTTTCAAAAAAATGTATCGGTGGTAATATTTGTTTTTAAAAAATATTTTGCTGGTAATATTTGTTTTTCAAAAATATTTTGCTGGTATTAAAAATTTTTTTCACACGTTTTGACCTCAGTTTGGTGGGGGTAACTATTTGCCCATAGCTGGAACACCAGCAATTAAGAGGTAGTTTCACGCCCCTCTAAACCTCCTGACCAGGGGCCTTGCTGCTGGACGTAGTTTATCATCTTACCCAAGACGGCAATTTGAAGTGGAAAATATTTGTCTATCTTTCTAAGATGAGGTATTGTAATTATTTGCATTATTTACATTATTCGGACTGCTTTCCTCATTTTTATTGCCATATTTACAATGTTTTGGCCATTTTACGTTCAAGCCTTCTCCAGGTGATTGGAATTTCGAAATCGAAATTTACGAAATCAAAACATCAACCTGAAATCTCGAGTCATGTTCACAAATAGTCTCGTCAGAACGAGACTTTCCTGTGGATATTATGCATGGCACTAAATGCATTCAAAAATATATAATCTGTCAGCTATATACAATCGTTTTCTAAGATCAATTATGTAAAAATGGTTTTGAGCGAGTAAAACTTGAGGGTTTTGTCAAAGACCATACTTAGTTGAACATTGTGGGCTGGCGCTAAAGAAACACACACAAAACCATATCACTTGAGGACTACCAAAAACGGCAGCAACTAGAATGGATAGCACGTGTAACTCGAAGAGAAAATAATGACATAATGAAGATGTTAGCATTCGACACCACTTCAAATAAAAGGTTAGCAAGGAAACTCCACTCAATACTTGAAAGAACAATAACAGATACTAGACTTGAGAAACCTGTTTTTTTAAAAACATATTTTTAAGAGAAAGATTTTAAAATATTCACCCGTAAACAGTACTGGCTGCTAGGTCAATGAATGTCAACTGTTTCCTTATAGGGAAACGGCTATCATTACCATTACTGTTTTGATGTGAAAAAGTTCTCGACGAATTCTTGAAACTAGTTTTCATTAGAGAATATTTTCCACTATTTACATTGTTCGGACTGTTGTCCTCATCTTTATTGCCATATTCATGACGTTTCGGCCGTCTTCTTCAGGTGTTTGGGATTTCGAACGGATCCCTTTATTTCGTCCACCGGGCTAGCTTGTCCGCATGGACACATGGTCCAGCGGGGGTTGAATCCAGTGACTTGACCCAAAGAGTTGTGAGTTCAATACCTGGCTACTGCAGTGGTGAACGAAAACTTGGAGAGTTAAGTTAAAGGGAGATAACTGAGACATCCGGAAGAGGCATGCAACGTGGAACTAGAGCAAGCTAAGTGTATAAATATGTTTTAATACCAGCAATACATTTTGTTTGTAAAAGTTTAATACTAGCAATGAATTTTTTAAGAAATTTTTTTTTTAACTGCAATAAAAATCATGTCGGCATTAAATAACCCACTGAGGTTGATATACCGTAAAACATACCAAACCAAACCTTCCAGGTAAAGTATGCATACAGACATCTATGTGTAACACGCACAGACGTTATTAGTTCCTCATTGTTTCAAGATGCACATTGTTAGCATTTTTTTATGGAAACAGTCGTCTAATAACTGTGGACCCTTACAAATATCTTCATGGCGACAGTAAGGGAAAGGTTAGATCGAATGTAAATATTTTGAATGACATATAAAAATATAAACAAAAGTAATCAGGAAGTAGATAACGATTGACATTGCATTTAAATTTTTGAAGATCAAAGTTGGCTGGAAAGCATTGAACCGGAAGAGTGTTCCACAAGCGAGAAGTGCGAGAGAAGAAACTATTAGCATAGAACTTACAGCTATATGTAGCCAGCTCAACTGTAAATTGATGAGATCTCGACGCCAGTCTAGTACTGCACTTAAATTAAAAAAAATGTTGTCCAGGTATAGCAAAGAGCGATATTTATTTCTGCTTCAAATACAGAAAATGTGGCACAAGGCCAAAAATAGGGAACGGGGAAAAGAACGGTCTTGTTCTGTCTTAACTTCCAACTGAGGTAGCCACAAACACTGACCCAAACATACCACAATATTCCTAACACCGAAACAACGCATTCTTACTTACCTTTCTTACTACATTCACCATAATACCTCAGTGTCTCTATGACAATCCTAACTAGTCCCCATTTGTACAATTCATTATTTGTGGGGCGGGGATAAAAGAACTATTTCAAAACTAGCCCCAATGAGTATTTACAATATGAGTACAAAACTATTTACAAGAAACTAAACAGAATAATCTTAGTAATATATCCGCACCCCACAATCCTTAAATATGGCAGAAACATCAGTTAACAGGACGAAATCAATGCGGGACTCTAATAATATTATAGGTGTAGCAAAGATCTCATTCGAACAATTACCATGAAAGTATTTATAGAAAAGACACAGAGAAGCAACCTTATGGTGTTGGGAAAGAGACTGGAGCCGAGCCACCAGATCAGGACCAATAATATTGCAGATTCTCCTTTGGATTTTATCAACGAGCTCAAGATAAATAGCAGGAGCACCAGACCATATATGGCAGCAATATTGGGCACATCGAGGTGGTGTAATGGTTAGTAAGCTAGTCTCGCTAAAACAATTACGACTGGGTAGTGAGTTCGATTCTCACCGGGTGCCTCCCTAATTTTTGCATGGTACCACATCTAAGCTATGCTTGGAAAATCACTGTAGCAGAAATATTCTAAGCATGGACGAATGGTAGACTTATAGCAATGTAAGATAGATTTTGTAGAGAAAAAATTATCTCGCACAACACAGTGAATGAAATTTCTTAGCAACTGATATTGCAATGGATTCAACTTCATGTCAGCTAAGGGCGTTAACCTGAGAAATCGCAATGGCTTTGTCATCTCAGATACTGCGCTTAAATTCATAAAGTATCATCCGAACAATTACCATAAAAGTATTTATAGAAAAAGACAAATGGAAGCAACTTTATAAATAAATATATAGATACGTTTTCAAATTCAAATTTTAAATTCAAATTAGATCATTAGAATATACAATGATTCAAATAAGAAGACAAATTCGAATTTCAAATTAAATTCAAGTTAGAAAACAAAGAAGAAATATTATACGACGCATTCAAATTAAAAATATTAAAAAAAATGTATAATCACGGAAACAGTCGACTAATAACTGTGAACCCTCGAAACGTTAATAACAAATAGTTTATATTTCTGAGATGAAGTATTATGTACACTATTTACATTATCTGGACTATTGTCCTCGTCTTTTTTGCCTGAAGGACACATGGCACAGTGGATAAAGGCGTTAGTTAGATCCAGTGACAGGAACCAAAGAGTGTAAGTTCAAGGCGGTTAAGGCGGTGGAGGACTTGGAGAGGGGAATTAACAGAAGATAACTGATAACTGACATCCATTAGACATGGCACGTGGAACTAGAACAGTTTACCCCAGCAAGTGAAATAAAGGGTTCAGTTCGACATTCCAACCACCTGAAGAAGGCTGAAGCGTACAACGGCTGAAATGTGATAAATATGGCAACAACGATGAGGACAATAATCTGAATAATGTAAATAGTGCAAATAGTAATTTATTGAGATGATTTAAATAGCTTGGATAAGATTAGTCAACGATTCATTGCCGCGGAAGTCCAGTGTGTGTTGTGTTCAAAAAATTCTATGTGACACTGTGGGTGTCACATAGAATTCTATGTGACATAAATTCTATGTGACATTTACGATAATAAAACTTCTAAGATGGAATTCGTGAACAATAGTTGGATGTTGGGAAGTTTTTTTTTTAATTTCTTTGTTGATAGCGAAATGCTATAAAGGAAATAGATAAATAAATTATTAGGTTGGTGCAAAAATAATGTCGTTTTCTCACATATGTGAGAAAACGACATTATTTTTGCACCAACCTAATAAAAGAACTTATGATAAGATTTCGGTTCATTATTAGATTTTGCGGGGTTTTAACGTATTTCTTTTTCTATGCCCCTTCATGAGGTAAGCGATCATGGCTCTCCACAATGTCCTATCCTTTTTAGTTGTTAATAAATTTTGCTTTTTGTTATCTCTTAACGTTGCGGTGAATGTCACACAGAAGAATGAGTGTTTAATATATTTATTCAGTAGCAGTATCCGGTGCTAACGGATACATACAAAAAACACAGAACAATAAGTTACAAAACAATTATCAAGACAACTTACAAGGAATAGAGGAGGGCGAAATACTGTATAGCCAAGTAAGATCAGTCCGAATATTAATCAGCTTAGTATCAACTTATTAATCAACCGTTGAGGTCCTTAATCGTAGACGATTTAAGGCCATGAGGTGGGCCATCTGCTCAAAGAGTGCTAGCTACTCCACAACATCTCCGTTAAACTTTGCCTCACCATCCATCTATTCTAGCCCATTCTTCTATATTGTACCGTGGCTCCACATGATGTAAGCGATCATGGCTCCCCGCAATCTCTTGTCCTTTTGTAGCTCTTAATAAATTTTGCCTTTTTGTTTATTTTCATAAACCTTGTTCCGCCAGCCATTTACTCAAGACCTTTTTTCTTCTTCTGTGTGCCGTCTCCACACGTAGGTTTCCTGTCCTGCGCAACTTTTAATAAATGTTGCCTTTTTGTTATTTCTCTTAAACCTTGTTCGGCCATCCATTTGCTCAAGCCCTCTCTCCTTCTTCTCTGTGCCGTGTTCCCTGTAATTTTTCATATTTGTTGAATTTATTTTCTATCCGTCTGGAGCTAATATTGTGATTTCGATAATGTTCGAGGATATACTCTCGACATTCAGTGATAATATAAACTGTAGCAAAGGATCGATTTTTCTTTTCCGGTACACGGTTATTGCTTCGACAAATTGACCATGAGTTACAGGGGTTGTTTTCGTTCATTAGCTTTCCCGATTTCGATGTCGTATTTTTCATCCTGTGTTAAAACACTTTTTTTAAACAATTTCACCCCAAGCAAGACGGGAATGCCACCAGTACGCAGGGAGTTACAGAGAGTGAAAGTAAGAGAAAAAAAAAACTAGGCACAGGGGGATTGAGGAAATGATAAAAAGGAGATGGCGGTTGACGTTGCATTTAAATCTTTGAACATTGTAGTTATCAGGGAAGAAAGTAAGCGGAAGGGAGTTCCACTGTTGGGAAGTGTGAGTGAAGAAGCTGTTAAGTAGAATTAACGGATACATTTAACTGCTTCAAAAGGTGGAACCTAGATGCTAGCATACTAGCACGCTTAAATTCATGTAGTCAGGGAACCAGGGAAAAATAGCTTGTCAGAAAAGCCGCATCACGTCTGTGAGTGAGTGACTGGAGTCGGTATCACTGGAGCCGACTACGTTGTAGAGCCTTCTTTGGCTTTTGTCGAGGACATCGAGATGAACAGCGGGGGCACCAGACCCTATATGGCAACAGTATTCAATGCATGGACGAATGGTAGATTTGTAGATGTATAGGATGGTCTCAGACGAGAAAAACCTTCTGGCACGATACAGAGAACAAACTTTCCTTGCCGTAGATGCAGCAATTGATTCTATGTAGTTTTTCCACTTCAAGTCAGTGGGGAACTTGAAGCCAAGAAATCGCATTTCCCAGATATTTTAATTGTTTTATTTTGCTATGATCAATCTACGTCAGTGGTTCTCAAATGGTGCATCCTGGAAGATGTCCTAAGGGCGCCCTGGCATTTCGGAGAAATATGTGTCCAGAAATAAATATATTTAATTTATTATATTACGGTACCCGTCTCGTTTATATTCATGTGAATTAGGCTGTTCTGCTCTCACCACAATTAAGTGCAAAAAGAGTGGAACTCTTCAATGTATTGAGGAGGAAATGAGAATTTGCCAATCGAATATACGTCCAAACTTCAAGGCAATCACTAAGACTCACCAGGCTCATATTTCTCATCAACACAAGAATGAATAAATTTAAGGTATGTTTCATTTTATATTCTTTTTATTGCATTATTTCTTTTCTGCAATATTTGACTTCATTATAAGATATTTTTTCGAAATTTATATATAGTGCACCTAAAGTTATTACAGTGTAACCCGGATATAAGAGAGACCCGGATATAAGAGCGATTTTCTCTGGTCCCAAATTAGAGCCATACCTAAACAAAATAGACAAAACCCGGATATAAGAGAAACCCAGATATAAGAGACTTCTTCTCAGGTCCCGAAAACTCTCTTATATCCGGGTTACACTATAGTAGGATTTAAAGTACCCCCCCACTTCAAAAAGTATGAGAATCAAATGTTGGTCTGTCCCTTTTACTAATGACCATGACTTTCACTTCATTATAACATATTTTTTCCGAAATTTATATATAGTGCGCCTAAAATTATTGGTAGGATTTCAATTCCCCACCCCCACCCCCAACTTCAAAAAGTATGAGAATCACATGTTCGTCAGTCCCTTTTAATAATGGCCATGAATTATATCTTCTTGCAACTAATATGGGGTCCTTTCTTCTGGCTTTTCTTCACTATGTTTTGTAACTATAGATGAGAAATCCGAGAACAAATCATATATTTCAAGCGGTGCAGAACACCTTAGTGATTAAAATACATATGAACATTCGTTTATGTCAATTTTTTTTTTTTAGATAGTGTTGGTTAAACAATTGATGTACAGGCGTCATTTAGTCGGTGTACAAAGTCACAGTAATTATATTATGAGGATCGAACACGTTACAAATACTAATCATACGATATTGGTGTAAATCAAATCTCATACCCGTCACGTTCCATTCAATCTTCATGCATCTAGTTTCATCCACGTCTCTAATTTATTCATCTTCAAAATGAATTTATTTCCCCGGAGTGACCTATTCGTCAGATATTCCGGAAACAATTTGGTTGCGTTAACAACATATGAAATAAGTTACTGTTATTTCAACCACAGATCTATGGAGGTTGGATATGGTACATTGGTTTCTCATTTTCACTACTACTGCTACTGTTACTATTATTATTATTATTATTATTATTATTATTATTATTATTATTATTATTATTATTATATTTCCTTTGATTTCTACTGTGTACACATTTTTTCCAGGTCCCGCCCAGAGACCTAAGGTTAGAAATGGTATCAGGACATTTTACACTGACAAAAAAAAAAAAAAAAAAAAAAAGAAATTACATCGATAAATCCCTTCGTAAGGTGTGGGCTGTACTCGTGAGAACAATTTTTTGTATTTCTTTAAGGCGTGGGCTTCCAAGAATCCCTTCAATTAGTCTACTGGAATATTTCCAACCATTCCGAGGGCTCCAACTACAACAAGGATTATTGATGTTTCCATGTGCCACATTTTTGAGATTTCGATTTCAAGGGCCTTGTATTTTTTGATACCTTTTTGAAGTTCTTCAAAGATACATTGCAGTCTGCAGGGACTGCCATATCAATAAGGAGGCACTTTTTTGTTTGCAGTCTCTATTAATAATGTCTGGGTGGATAGCTTTGATTGTTCTATCTCTGTGTATTGTGTAGTCCCATAGAACTGTAACAGGTTCTATTTCCGTCTGGGTGGTGTTCATATTATTATTATTATTATTATTATTATTATTATTATTATTATTATTACATTTCGATTTCTGCTATAGTCACATCACCTACCAAGTCTGTGGGAAGACCTAAGGCAAGTAGTGGTGAGTTGCAATGGCTACATTTCATGATTTGTTTTTCTAACTCCCATAACATCACGTTACATAGACAAAATTCTTCTTAGTGTGTGGGTTGTACTTATCAAGACAATTTTTTGGTATTTCTCATAGCTGAGATTTCTATGGATTTTTTCAATGTCTTGTTGTGTTCCTTTTTTATCATTCCAAGCGCACCTGTTATGACTGGTAATATTCTTGTTTTATTATGATTATTACTATTATTATTATTATTATTACTATTCTTATTAGTAGTAGTATTATTATTGTTACTATTATTATTATTATTACTATTATTACTGTTATTATTAATATTAATATTAATATTTGGTGACGTGGCTGAATGGTTAGAACGTTCGCTTTCTGACCACGGGTTCGAATCTCATCATGGTCGATTTGTCAGGAAGGTGACTCCTTGATGTTATCGGTCTGGAGGAGGTGAACCCATCTTGTGGCACCTTTGGAAAGTGCCTGAAAACCATACCACGTTTTGACCCAAGCTTTATGATTGAAATTGGGTAGTCGGGATCTTGTCGATGGCTGTGCTAGCACGAAGTCACATGTCATCGTGACCGAGGGTTTCGGCGTGCTGGCCTCGTTCGGATTGCTGATCACGCTAGATAACACGCTCTCTCCCAGAAACTGTAACTAAGGTCTGCTCAGCATAGTTGCAGTATAAACCACAGGTGGGCTCTGTGGGTGTTGAGAAGACACAATCGTGCCAGAGAAAGCGTCTGCAATAGGGATTAGCTAGCCACCCTAGTAGACGGGTATCCTAGAATATGAGTGGCCAGCCATTATCGTTAACTTAACTATTATTATTATTGTTATTACTATTGTTACTATTATTACTATAATAATGATAGTAAAGAAGCGTTATTATTATTATTACTATTATTATTGTTATTACTTTTACTATTATTATTATTATTTTATTTCCTTTGATTTCTGGTGTATACTCATTTCATTCCGGGTCCCAACCAGAGACCCAAGGCCAGAAATGGCATCAAGACATTTTCCACCGAGCATATTTTGAGGAAAAAATCAATCAAGATCACATTTATTTTACATAGATAAAGGTCTTCGTAAGGAATGGGTTGTACTTGTGAGTACATTTTTTTTGTATTTCTTTAAGTCTTGGGCTTCCAGGAATCCGTTCAATGAGTCAACTAGAATCTTTTCTAATCAACCCGAGGGCTCCAACTACAACTGGAATTGTTCATATCTTCATGTGCCACATTTTTGAGATTTCGATTTCAAGGTTCTTGTATTTTGATAGTTTTTTTTTAAATTTTTTTAAGATCTTCAAAGATACATTACAATCTGCAGAGAGTGCCATGTCAATGAGAATACATATTCTGTTTCTGTTTGATCGTTCTGTCTGTGTGTATTGTAGAGTCTTATAAAATTATTGCAAGCCCTATCCTCTTAACCGGTTCTGGGTGGTGTTCATACTAATTTCTTGCAGTTTCCTTTCCGAAAAAGTTGCATATTTCCCAATGCAGGTATTGGCCCACTCTGCCGTGCCGGGTTTTATATTCAGTGTGTTCAAATACCGTCTAACTTGATGCAATATGGTGAATTGTTTCTAGATACTTATCACAAAATCTGTATTTGGGGCTAACATAGTTTTTCAGTATATTTGCTTGGTAAATTCTAGTAAGCAAACATCGGCCCTGTGCACCAAGAATAAAACCTTTTAACCCTACGCTACCTAAACAGTGTTTCTCTACATCCGTTTGTTTAGTACGGGTAGAATATTTAGTGTGAAGAGGTTTATCTCGCCATCGTTTCTGTATCTGGTTGGCTGTATTGGCTTCCCTTTTTTAATGATTTTTCAGCTGCAGTAGATGTATTATGTTTTACTTGCATTTCTTCAACCAGTTGAAATTTTGAACCTGTTGGCTTCCTTTATTAATGTCTCCTGTTTCTTGTTTTTCGACACAGATCATCCAGTTTACTGTAGTTTCCATGTATCTTTGAAGGCCGATTGTTGCAGGTTTGTAAGACAGTTCTAGTTGAACTAATCCTCTGCTTCGTTCGGATCTGGGCACATGTAGTCTTTGGGGTGCATGTGATTGCAAGTTCTGGCGTTCATTCGCTTAATTTCAGCTAAGGTTCAGTTAATGATATGAAACTGTATTGCACCACAAGGGGAGCCAAGATGGTTATGGCTGATATTCTGTTTTTTGAATTCAACTCGGTACTCAGTACCAGACGCACACGCATGTAGTATTCTTTTCTTACTTTCTCGTTCATTTGGGTATGCTATATTCCATCTTCTTCAGTAATTCCTAGGTACTTATAGGCTTCTTGCTACAGACCCCTAATCTTTGTGACAATATCTAAATCTATTCAGTGAATTTCTGTAATTCTCCCTTTTGCACATTTTCTAATCCGAAATCCATAGCTATGTCGTCTCTGAAACATTTTACCGTATTGTCGTCTTTGGCATTGAGTTTGAGATTATCTATTATGTTGAATAGGTGATTAAAGACTTTCTTTTTTACTTTGTATCCATGGCTATTATTAGGTTGGTGCAAAAATAATGACGTAATAATGTCGTTTTTTGACGTTAAAAATTACGTCAAAAACGACATTATTACGTCATTATTTTTGCACCAACCTAGTATTATTTAGTTCATGCGTAAGCGAGAATTAGGTACAGCCAATACAGAAAGGATGAAAAGGTGTCTTTTTGAAAAATTACTCGTTGGATATTCAGGCTCGTTGGAAGTGGCAGTGCCTCTGATGTGATTTAAGCATAAATTGTTTTTCCACATTCCTATGCTGTATTTAATGAAATTTATTGTAACCGAGGAGACTGCACATTTCCAATGTCTTAATGTTATGGCGAAACACCCCTATTCTATAGTTAATAGACTCTCCCACTTAATATAAGTAGGAGTAGTAAGCGAAACGACGGTCAGTCGATGTCGGACGACCGGCTGAACGGTTGAACTCTCTGCCTTCGGGCGGGGAGGAACCCGAACGAGGCTACGCCGAAGGGCGGAGTCTCGTTCGGGGAGGTAAACCTGACCCTGAACCCGTTTATACGGGTTCAAAGGGTATATTTTTGGGCGAGCCCACGGGCTCGGAGATCCCACGTTAAACCGGCCTTGTGCCACATGATACCCTTGTGGGGGGTGACTAAATACTAGTCGATGTCGGACGACCGACTGAACGGCTGAACTCTCTGCCTTCGGGCGGGGAGGAACCCGAAGGAGGCTACGCCGAAGGGCGGATTCTCTTTTGGGGAGGTAGACCGACCCTGAACCCGTTTATACGGGTTCAATGGGTATATTTTTGGCCGAGCCCACGGGCTCGGAGATCCCACGTTAAACCGGCCTTGTGCCACATGATACCCTCGTGGGGGGGGTGAATAAATACTAGTCGATGTCGGACGACCGGCTGAACGGTTGAACTCTCAGCCTTCGGGCGGGGAGGAACCCGAACGAGGCTATGCCGAAGGGCAGAGTCTTGTTCGGGGAGGTAAACCGACCCTGAACCCGTTTTTCGGGTTCAAAGGGTATATTTTTGGCCGAGCCCACGGGCTCGGATATCCCACGTTAAACTGGCCTTGTGCCACATGATACCCTCGTGGGGGGGGGTGACTAAATACTAGTCGATGTCGGGCGACCGGCTGAACGGTTGAGCTCTCTGCCTTCGGGCGGGGAGGAACCCGAACGAGGCTACGCCGAACGGCGGAATCTCGTTTGGGGGGTGGGTAAACCGACCCTGAACCCGTTCATACGGGTTCAAAGGGTATATTTTTGGCCGATCCCACGGGCTCGGAGATCCCACGTTAAACCGGCCTTGTGCCATATGATACCCTCATGGGGGGTGACTAAATACTAGTCGATGTCGGACGACCGGCTGAACGGTTGAACTGTATGCCTTCGGGCGGGGAGGAACCCGAAAGAGGCTATGCCGAAGGGCGAACTCTCGTTCGGGGAGGTAAACCGACTTTGAACCCGTTTATACGGGTTCAAAAGGTATATTTTTGGCAGAACCCAGGGGCTCGGAGATCCCACGTTAAACCGGCCTTGTGCCACATGATACCCTCGTGGGGGTGTGTGACTAAATACTAGTCGATGTCGGACGACAGTCGAACTCTCTGCCCAAAGGCAGAGAGGAACCTGGATGAGGTTATGCCGAAGGGCAGAGTTTCGTCCAGGGGGTAGACAGACCCAATCCCGTTTATGTAGGGTCTACAGGGATTTTTTGGCCGAGCCTACGGACTCGGGAACCCCGCATTAAATTCGGCCTTTTGCCACATGTGACTTCGTGGGGCAGTTACTAAATAGCGTCGATGTCGGACGACAGTAGTCGACAGTCGAATACGAAAGTAGTCAGCGACCACAACAAGATTACTCTGCGTAATACCTATTATATCAAGTTCCTAACATTTTGTACGTCGATCTATTTTAGGACCGATTTAGTACAAATACAAGCCTCCACTGCGAAATAAGTCCACAACACTTAAGAACACAAGTATGCAGCATACAAAGGTATTACGGTAGTCTATCCATGTCGTGCTGGGATTTCTACCTGTTTTTTTTTGCAATTTTCCAGGTTCATTTTGTCTATCTTTGCAACCATATCAACGTTTTTGGCTTCCCTTCTGCTCTAGGGGGAGAATGTTTTTTTCTTTGAGAGAAGAATAAGAACAGTTCGTCAGGACAGACATGGTCAATTTTTATACAGTGGGCAGACATGTTATTGGCCTATAATTTTTCGGATCATCTATTTCACTCAATTTTGGTAGGAGATATGTAATAACTTCAGCGATCCATTATGAGACTTCATTGGGATTATTAAGTACTGATGGAGTTTATGCAAATGTTTTATGGATTGATGACAGATGATACATCCCAAAATTGGGTAACTTGACATTTCCTGGGGATTTCCATTTTGAGGATTTCGTTAGAGATTGCCTAACATTATTCTTGGTTATATTTTCCCATTCTTGTAGAGGTTTATCCTTTTCTCGTTTTTATTCGCGTTGAATCCATTCTACATTGGTGCCGTATTCCTTTGGGCTGTTCCAAATATTCTTCCAAATTTCTTTCACATTATTATTGCTATTATTAATTATATTATTACAAATATTATTATTACAATTGTTATTATAATTACTATTATTATTACTACTACTATTTTTATTATTACTATTGGTACTATTATTACTATTATTATTACCATTATTATTATTATTATTACTATTGTGATTATAATAACTATTATTATTACTACTATGATTAGTATTAGTATTATTATTGTTATTATTACTATTATCATTACTATTATCATTACTATTATTATTACCATTGTTATTATTATTAATATTACTATTATTACTATTGTTTTATCATTACTATTATTATTACTGTTGTTATTATTATTACTATTATTATTAAAACTATTATTATTTGTAGTATTACTATTGTTAATTTTTACTATTATTATTACTATCACTACTATTATTATTATTAGGTTGGTGCAAAAATAATGTCGTTTTCTCACATATGTTACTATGTGAGTAAACGACATTATTTTTGCACCAACCTAATACTATTGGTATTATTATTACTATTATTATTATCATTATTATTACTATTGTTATTGTCATAACTATTATTATTACTACTATTATTAGTATTAGTATTACTATTTTTATTATTACTATTATCATTACAATTACTAGTATTATTATTACTATTGTTATTATTATTACTACTACTATTATTACCATTGTTATTATTATTGATATTACTATTATTACTATTGTTTTATTAACGACTATTATTATTACCATTTCTATTATTATTACTATTGTTATTATTATTAATATTATTATTGGTACTATTATTATTTGTACTATTGTTAATTTTTACTATTATTATTACTATCACTACTATTATTATTATTACTATTGTTTTTATTATTACTATTACCATTATTATTATTATTGTTATTATTACTACTATTATTATTACTTTTACTATAATAATAATAATAATAACAGAAGCGTATGACGTTTTCTTTGGACATGCCAATGCGGATTAGAAAGATTTTCTACAAGCATAAAACATTTCATTGAAATTTTCCACGAATTCCTTGCAAGCCAATTAGCCGTAAAGGCAAAATAAAGTTACAGAGAGAAAAAAAATATGCAATTTATCGTCCAAATTTCCATTGGTCGAATTAGAATTTAGAATTTGAATTTTTCCCTGAAATGCGTTTCCCTTTCTTTGGGCACATTTACGCATTCACATTATTTAAACAGATGTAATGCTTATTTAATATATTTTAAAACATTATAAACAGCAGCACACACACACACACACACACTGACAAGCTCATACAAGAGGGTGCTGAAAAAATTTTCAGTTCAGCCTACATCCCAGAGTCTGATCAAATGACAAATATAACATTTTAATCTCGTCTTAGTCGAACAACTTTTCAGACTTGCTCTCCGCGACGCCGTAGCACGTTTCAGAGTAAGATCAGAAAGCGAGTATTGCTGTCATCTCTAAGCTGGAGCTGCCCAATTCTCACTTTCCCGCCCTGACAGAGTTCAAAATAGTTTACGCGGCCTTGTAGGCGATGAATTACTTACCATCCTACAGCCCGTTTCCAACAAGTGCAGTTGTACAAGCCCATCCCTATTTTATCGTTACTTCAATGGCAAATGTTCAGAGGTGTTGTGTTTTTAGTGGCGCCAGCTCATACCTTTACAGACGGTCCCGTTACACCCACAGAACTGAATCACGCTAATTCTCCCCGTACTTCATTGGCAAGAAGGATGTTCCAGTCAACAAGTTTCTTCCCAAGAACAACTTCTTTGTGAAGCCGACTCACAATATGAATGCCTTCCCGAACACTACAATTCTAACATCTTCGGTACTAGGGTTATTAGTTATCTGACTTCCTTGTTTTCGAAATTTTCAATTCCTAAAACCTCCTCTACGCTGCCTCGATTTTCTCTGTTGCCTATTTCGTTGTTCTTTTGAAAATCCCCACCTGTTTGATTTGGACGTTCCCATTCGGTAACTAATAACTTGGGATGTCCATTTTACTAACCGTGACATCTTTACTGCCTCCGAAAATAGCAAAAAACTGCGATATTCAGCAGGTCTGACAAAAGAGTAGATAGTAAAACCCAAGAACGAAAACAAAAGGAGCTCTTCTTCTTCTATGTGCCATGTGTCTTTCAGGACGTTGGCGATCATGGCTCTCCACAATTTCCTGTTCTTTGTAGCTCTTAGTAAATGTTGTCTCTGCTATCTCTCCTAATCCCTGTTCTGCCAATAATTTACACGTGTGGTTAGGTGGGTTAGGCGTTGTTGTCCTCTTGACTTCAACATGTCCTCTGAGTGTTAAATTTTCCAAACCTTCTTTGCTCATTTTGTAACCTAAACATTTAAGCAATATATTTCTGATGTCAAATATCTGTTCTTTTTCTTTTCTATTTTCTCTATAACCCGTCCTATATTGGTCATTGTTATAGTGCCAGAGAGAAAAGATCGAAAAAAAAAACAATGTTTTAAAGAGAGAGAGAGAGAGAGAGAGAGAGGGAGAGAGAGAGAGAGAGAGAGAGGAGGTTGTTTAATAGCATATCAACTCTTTATGGGTCATTTAATGCCGAAATTTTATTTTTTTCCGAGCTTTGAAGTAACAAAAATATATGTTATTCTGCTTTCACAACTCAATACATGGTAGATGATACTCAGCCTTTGTGCATAGACAGATTTGTGTGGACATGAATACTAGAGGTGATGATATGTGTGTTTTATGTTGTTTTACTGAAGTTATATTTTGGAATACAATTTGATTTCTTTAAGAAATTGTAGGATATTACATGGATTAATGGCATGGAATATTAGGTTGGTGCAAAAATAATGACGCAATAATGTCGTTTTTTGACGTTACGTCAAAAAACGACATTATTGCGTCATTATTTTTGCACCAACCTAATAGTTCTTTCATGTTGGTTTACTGGTTAATTTTCTCTAACGGCATATCAACACCTCTATCGATTATTAAATGCCGAAACTAGTATATTATGTGGATTAATATCGTCAAACAGTTCTTTCGTATTGGTTTCTTAGTTAATTTTGTTTAGCGGCATATCAACACCTCTATGGGTTATTAAATACCAAAATCTAAATATTTTGACCCCAGTTTCATGTCATCAACTACAAATAAAATGTTGGTTACTATACTATAAAAACGTATTATTATACTTTCGTAGTGTTTCGGTTTTGTTTGAGACTCCACTATTTTGCACATAGCTGGGACCCTAACAGGCGCTACTACCCAGGGTTAGGGTGGACCAGGAAACAAAAGAAAGTAAATGGTGGTTCCACAGAAAGCGCCATATCAAATTCTATGGATTATTTATTGCCGAAATCTACATATTTTGAAGACAATTTTATGGCTTCTACTGTCATTTTGCTTTAAAGATGTATTGTTGGTAAGTTGATTTTTTTAGTGGCATATCAAAATCTCTATGGGTCATTTAATACCGAAATCCAAGTATTTTTTTACGTAATTTCATGCTTTCAACTACAGATATTTTGTACATATTTTTATACTCCGGGGCTAAAGTTATGTTTTTTTTTTTTTTTTTAGATGTGACACTATTTGGCTTGCTAAAAAAAGAAAGAAGAAAAAAAAAAAGAAAGGCGAGAATTAAAGTTAGGTGATAAGAAGCCATCACGAAAAGGACACTAAGCGGTGTTATTTTTCTGACAAAGAAAAGTGGTAAATTTTTTTATTTCCATTGTCGAGAAAGGAAGATACTGGATTTAGTCTGATTTATGTTACGGGGCGGGTGAAAATTCCAGGCTGGTCAAATGACCTACAGGGCAGAATTCTAAATAGATAAAAATTATTTAGGTCGCAGAAAATGCCCGTTGGATCAACCGCAGAATTACAAAAACAAAAGACTGAGCCGTTGGCTATCTACGAAGATCTTTGAAAAAGGTATCTGTTTTGTGCCAGGGTCTGGCTATGATAAGAAAATTATTTTTAATTAACGTCAGAATGCGATCTCATCATATGACCACCCACTTGATGCTGACGAAAAGCTGGTTGACGAATTCCAGGTGATTCGGTTAAGATAAAGAGTCTAGGGTGTGAGGTCTCCTCGAAGAGAAGAAAGAAAAGGGAAAGAAAGAAAGAAAAAAAAAGGGGAAGATAATTTTTTTTCTTTGAGCAAGATTTTTTAAACCGAGGATAGTCTGGCCACACCCACGCTGCTGAGCGCCCATTGGCTGAATGTTGGCATGAGCGTTAGGCGGAGGTAATCATGTGAAGAAGGAGGGGAGGCCTGTTGCACCCCTCTGAAGGTATAGGTGTGAGATGCTACTGTGAGAGAGAGGGGAAAGCCGTTGACATCCTCTGAGGGTATGGGTGAGATACCAATATGAAAACAGAAGAAGGTGGGAAGACTTCCAAAAATGGAAAATAATAAAATTTTCCTGACCGAAAACAAAGAAGTGGATTGTGGGTTTAGAATTATCAAGGAACCTCAAACCCCGACAAGCCCACCCCGGTTTTGGTCGGCGTGCATATAAGCAGAGTCGCAGCGAGTTAAGTGCAGTTGAGTTCGATTTCAAGTTCGCAGTTGGGGTTGGAGACAGACAGGCAAGCAGTTGCACCCGCCTCGAAGAAGCTGACTAAGATTCGCGCAAATTCCGAACTCAATTTCTAACCAAGAACAATTTATTTTTGAAGAACGACTTAGACTCACACCACCAAAACAAGTTTTACGAATATCACCTGAAGATACACCAAGAACCAGTTTCTTAAAGAACAAACAACTTGGGATGTTAAGACTCGCCTAACAAACACAAAGTGTCACGAATCCATATAGCGGGTTGGGAAGTAGACACAGTCCTGTATTCAGCAACCATATATAAAATATTGTTATCCTTTTTTAACACATTTGAACTTTTCGAGTTATTATTTTCTTTTCTTTTACATATACTTGTGTGATATCGCCCTTATTCGAACTCGACTTGCATTACGGCTCGGCGACTGATTGATTTCGTCTGCCTAAGATCAATTCACAACGTGGGTAGGTTAGACTGGAAATCAAAACAGTTACTTCGGTAACCAGACGTTGGAAGCGAGCTGGGAACGACAAGGCTGATACCGAATCTAACCAGATTCCCATCCGAATCACCAAAAGGTTAGAACGTCACATTTGGTGCCACGACCAATACCAAGCCAGTTGGTCGTCACAGGACAGGATAGCACGACGGGCGCGGCTAGGCAGACGTCACATTTGGCGCAACGACACCGGGGGGACGTCACTTAGATTTATCGTTTGTAGATGATAAAATGTAATTTTGGTAATTTAACCTAAAAAATGTACTTTTATATTTTTTTAGTGTTGCATTGATTGTCATTTTGAAAATGTACTGTTGATTTTTGTTTCGTGTGATTCACTATTTGCCTATAGCAGGGACCCTGACAGGTGCTATCACCCTGGGTCAGGCTGAACCTGGGAACAACAGCAATTAACAGGTGATTCCTCGCTCCACAAAACCCCGAATCTCACGATCGGATGCCTTGACACCGGATGTAGTTTATCGTCATACCTAGGACGATCCACCCACAAACACACACAGACACACAGACAGTGGGGAGAGAGAGAGAGAGCAAGTGTCAGCTACCAAAGAGAAAAAGAGAAAGAAAATTAGAGAACGAATAGGTTTCAAGAAAAGAAAATCTGAAAGAGAGGGAGAGACAGAACGAAAGAGAAAAAAGGAGAGAAATTTAGAGAACGAATAAGTTTCAAGAAAAGAAAATCTGAGAGAGAGAAAGAGAGAGAGAGAGAGAGAGAGAGAAAGTGAGCGTGTGTGTGTGTGTGTGTGAGAGAGAGAGAGAGAGAGAAATAGGTTTCAAGAAAATCAGATAGAGAGAGAGATAGAGAGAGAGAGCAAGTGTCAGCTGCCACAGAGAAAAAGGGAGAGAAAATTAGAGAACGAAAAAGTTTCAAGAAAAGAAAATCCGAGAGAGAGAGAGAGAGAGAGAGAGAGAGAAAGAAAGTGCAAGTGTCAGCTACCAAAGAGAAAGAGGCAGATGCAATTAGAGAACGAATAGGTTTCAAGTAAAGAAAATCTGAGAGAGAGGGAGAGGGAGAGAGAGAGAGAGGTGGGGGGATTCACTTGTGGGAAGAACATTTTTTATTTTATTTCGAATGAGAGAATGTAGGAGAGACCAGTAGGAACGATAAGACAAAATAGAACTAAGTCAAGCGTTAATGGATCGTGGGCGTCGATCCTCGAGAAGCAGCTGTAAATAAGTTTTACGGCTGCTAGGCTCCGGCCAGCCATTATGACTCTGACATATTCACAGACATTCACTCTTGGATATTTTTTTCTATCTCCGAAGACATGATCGCTATTCCAAGTGCTGGTTATTTTGGACGTTTTCATTAACTGTGACCTGCGACGATCTCAGCCAGTAAGTGATCTTTTCAAGACTTCGGAATTACTGTTTTTATTTTGTTTATTACATTTTATTTAATCCATTCGCCCTAAGGAAGGCAATAACGCCACTAAGACGCAAGGGCTACTGGAAGATTTGAGAAGGAATCGAAAACCCAACAATAGTAAACATTTCAGAGTTTTAGACAGATTTTAGAATTATTAGGTTGGTGCAAAAATAATGACGTAATAATGTCGTTTTTTGACGTAACGTCAAAAAACGACATTATTACGTCATTATTTTTGCACTAACCTAATATATAGTGGAAGTAGAACTTAGAAGGCACCGTAAACCTTATCTTAAACAGAAAAAAAGGGATAAGCCTCTACTCCTTTTCAAAAGACCCGGGAGGTGTGTGAACCAGATGATAGGCGAACCTAGCTACTTCTACTGAGAAAACAAAAATTAATTCAATCGTCGATAAAAGTTCAAAGTATTAGTCGGAGACGTTAAAATTATAGAGTTGAAGTAACCTTCAAAAGGAACCGGAAACCCAATTCTAAACAGGAAACAAGGGATAAACCTCTTCTCCTGTTCACAAGACCGGGGTGGGGAGTGTGAACCGAACGATAGGCGAGCCTATCTACTCCTGTTGAAGAAAAATAAAATAAAAAATACGGAAAAAAATCGGCGTTTAGACGGAGGGGTTAGAAGTACAGAGTTGAAGTCGACTTTAAAACGAACCGGAAACCCAGTCCTAAACAGGAAGAAGCGATAAACCTGTTCCCTTGGGCAAAGTGAACATGTCTACCTTTTTTTTTTTCTATAGGCAAGAATACTTAAAAGGCGTTATTGCAAACCGGACCTATTTTTTTTTTTTTTACATTGGACATTTATCTACCCTTTGACTCTAGTACAAAACGAACCTATGTTTAACTTTTTTTAAATCATGTGTAAACTGGACCGAAATATATCTTTTGAGTCTAGAGTAAACAAGACCTATTTTAATCTTTTTAACTCAAGTGTAAACCGGACAATATATCTACGTTTTTAATCCAATGTAAAACGCACATATGTCTGCATTTTGACTCTTGTACAAAACAGACCTATATCAATATTTTTATTCTAGTGCAAACAGGACCATGTCCACCTTTTTGAATCCAGTTCAAACGTTTGTACAAGTTTTTGACTTTAGCGTCAACCGGATCATATCTACAGTTTTTTACCTTTTAACTCTAATGCAAACCGGGCATACATATTTTTGAGTCGAGCTCAAACTGAACCTCTGAGTACCATCTTCTTCAAACTGAACCATGTCTACCGTTTCAAACTGAACCTCTGTACACCTTTTTTTACTCCAGTGTAAACTGGGCCTATATCGACGTTTTTTTGTTTTTTTTCTAATTTTTGTCCTGTAAGACTTTTATTCGACCTTAAATAAGCCATTAAGGATCGATAGGTCATTAAATTAAGGAGCCTAACCTAACCTAACCAGATTATTCTATCTGTGCACCCGTTACTGGATCGGCTCTCAAAATAAACAGAATTATTGTTCCCGTCTTTCAGATGGGAAGCGCCATCGCAGCCATTGTCAATGCAAGAGAAATGGCCTCTGGCAATTTGAACACACTTAACTCTTAAGAAGCGAACATAATTTTATCTGAAGAACGATATCTTAGCTTAAACGTTCCGTTAGATATCCCGTTGCACTGTGAACTCACACCGTGGAATCGTAAGAATTTTAAAGAAAAAAAATCTTCATGGGCATCGTTCTTTTGCGTTGCTAAGATGAAGTTATCTCGAGTCGACTTCTGAAAATTTCAAGATACAAGAGTTTTGAATGTACACTCTCTGAACGGACAACAATAACTGACCTTTTCTAAGGCTCCATGACGCATCGAGGTATGGACTCCTTGGAAGTCCACAGGAAGACACTAGAGAGAGAGAGAAGGAGAGAGAGAGAGAGAGGAGAGAGCAGAGAGGAGAGAGAGATGAGAGAGAGAAAGAGTGAGAGAGAGGCGAGGGAGAGAGAGAGGAGAGAGAGAGAGTGAGAGAGGTGAGGGAGAGAGAGTTGAGAGAGGGGAGAGAGAAAGAAGGAGTGTGTGAGAGAGAGAAGGTAAGAGAGAAGGAGAGAGTGGAGTGACAGAGAAATAATGAGTGAGAAAGAGGCGAGGGAGAGATAAAGGGGAGAGAGAGGGGAGAGAAAGAGCGAGTGAGAGAGAGGCGAGGAAGAGAGAAAGAGAGAGTAGAGAGAGGGGGAGAGAGAAAGAAAGAGTGTGTGAGAGAGAGAGAATGAGAGAGAGGAGTGAGAGAGAAAGAGAGAGTGAGCTGAGCTGAGGGAGAGTGAGAGTGAAAGGAGAGAGGGGTAGAGGGAGAAAGATTAAGAGACAGGCGAGGGAGAGAGAGGAGAGAGAGTGGGGAGAGAGAAAGAGCGAGTGAGAGATAGGTGAGGGAGAGAGAGTAGAGAGAGGGGGAGAAAGAAAGAATGTGTTTGTGTGTGTTTGTGTGTGTGTGTGAGAGAGAGAGAGAGTGTGTGTCGTCTACCAAAGTGGAAAAAAAGAGAGAGAAAGTAAGAGACGGAATAAGTTTCATGGAAAGCAAATTTAAGAGTGAAACAGAATTCACCTGAGTGAAGAACGCTTTTTATTTCGACAGTCGACCTGGGAAAGACGATAAATCAAATCCGGCAGAAAGGCCTCTGACCGGGAGATTAGAGATTTCGAAGAGCGTGGAAAACACCTCTAAACTGCTGTAATTCTTAGATACACCATGACCCGGGGTGGTAGTACCTATTGGGGGTCCCAATGTGGGCAATTATTAAACTCCCAAAACTAAAAATCAACAGCACATATGTCGTATCCTGTTGGAATTCCTACATTTAAAAAAAAAAAAAAAAAAAAAAAAAAAAAAACTGGAAGACAATGCTTAACCTCACAGGACCAGCGATTGTTGTAAATCTGATTTAGGATATAAAAAAGCCACAAAGATCGAAGAAGATCTTTTCTTGATCCATGCCATAAAGGATTATCGTATCTCCGTCTTCGTCTACTGGCACAGTGAATCTCAGTTTTGATGCTGACTTCAGAGAGAGACAACTGGGGAACAGAAAAACTGTAAGGTGCTCGGACCCGGGGAGCAGCTGCCTGAGGCTACACCCCTCATTGCACTAGAAAGTGAGATCGGTAGTTGCTATTGTAGTTAGCGCAACCGATAGTTGCGGGGGCTAAGAAATTTTCGTCCTTGACCGGAGTGTACCCACTCGGGTTACCCATAAAAACCTCGACATTGTATCACATTTCGTCTCAGTAGGCTAGGATAAATAACCATTCCGCGGCCAATTATGGTCCTGAGAGCCAAGGTCGAATTATCACAGCGACACTGAGATTTCACTTATTGATCCGATTGATCCGAAACGGGCTATCTCTCAGTGACGTGGCTTCATAGCAGGCTGGACTGTGTGACCATGGTTTATAAGAAACTGCTACTGCTTCTCAAATTGTCCTCAGGTGCACACGTTCTGAGATTACATCGGTGAGTTGACGGCACGATCCCGAACATCTCTTGTTCATCGATCTCGCAAACGTGTACGATAATGTGCCCCCCACGTCCTTGTCCAGTGTTCTGGGGTGAAAAGGATAGTCTTTCTGACGCTGCTAGCCTTTGCAAGGGTCGTTGTGTGGGTAGCGGGATGGAGTGAATCTTACGATATGAACATTGTTCTGGTGACGATGAAGATGAAAAGAGATAGAAAGCGTTTGCGATGGGCAGATTTCAGCGAATGATTGGTCATCGTGAACGGAGCCAGCCTTAATTTCCTTTTTACGTCTTCTTTCGACAGAATAGGGCAGTTTCATGGCGGATTCCTCCCCTGGTAAAGCTAGACTCTTTTCGTTCTCTTATCTGGTTTTCTCTGACCTCTGGGTATCAAATTTTCCAAGCCCTATACACTTTCATGTCCTTTGCAGCCCTTAATATAATTTGTTCCGCCATCCATTTACTCACGCTCGCTAGGTAGGTTATGTGTTGCTTTCCTCTGTCCCTCTTGCCTTCAATCTGTCCTGTGAGTATCAAATTTTACAAGCCTTCTTTCCTTATTATGTTCCCTCGAAATTTCAACTATTTCATTCAAGTTGAAAGTAGAAATGTCCTTTTTGTGTCCATGTTCTCTAAAACTTCGTCGCTGGTCACAGGTTAGGTTCAGGGTATCCTCAGCATCCTTCTGTAGAACTACATTTCTGTTGCTTCAAGTCTCTTCTTCATTGTGAAGAGATTGCCCAGCATTCCCTGTCACATAGGAGGAGTGATATTACATGAGATTTAAGCACAATCTTTTTTGTTTCTAACGAAATAGATCGATAGTTCGATAGATAATAGGTATATATAAATAAATTGAGATAGACAGTATTAACGACATTTACCGGTTTGAATGTCCGAGAATTTTTATAGAAAATATGCGTCCTATGAAAATTTCTCGGACATTCAGGCCTGTAAATGTCGTTAATACTGTTTATTATAAACAAAGCATTTACTTAAATATTTGTATCTATAAAAAGAATGTATAAACAAAAAAAAATCTCTTTAAATAATTGTCGAACTTTGTCCATTTCATAATGTGTGACGTCATTTGTTTACATTTGGATACGCATCAAGCAGATATGAATGTACGAGAGAAAATCATGGAGAATTGTTGTATAAAAAAATTTGATGTCCGATTTTATATTTACATACATTATTTTAATATATTAATTAATATTAATTTTAATCATTTTTATCTTTGTATATTTACTCGCTTAAGTTAGATTTCAATAGGTTGTTAACATTCATGCAATGACATTTTCTGTCTTAAATATTTATCGGTTGTGGTATCCAACTGTCTGGGTCAATGTCTGTGGATGTGTGTGCATGTAATTATATGTATCTATGTGTATGGAAAGTGCATTCACTTTTAATTGTGTATGTATGTACGTGTGTGTTGGTTTCCCTTCTCCCACTTCCCCCACTTTCCCCCCCGCTTTTTTTTTCATGACAGACCTTGAAGATGTTCTCTGTCTTGTATCTTTTTGTGTGTGTATATGTCTTGGTGCTTATATATTAGAATCTGACTGCGTTTGTTTTACGCATGAGTTTAGGACCCCATTCACACACCATGAGGATTAAAATGTATACATTGTAAAAAGACCGGATATTAAATTAGCTAAAGTAACTTCAATGAAGAAATAAATTGAATAACATATATATTTCTTCTTTTCTCTTCAGTAATTTTATAGTTGTAAACTTAATAGCGAATAAATTTTAAATTTTGATTTTGTAATTAGCAGTTTTAAATTTTAATATTAAATTTTATCATATAATTTAGTTATTATTGGTTAGAATAAATTCTTTTTTAATACTACCAATATTTTAAACATCTGAATAGATATTATAACATGACTTCGTTATCAAGCTTTTTGAATTTTCCTATACTCGTGTTTTGATTGGCCCATCTAGCCTTTGTAACTACGTTTTCCCCTTGCGAAGGATTGTTAATTAATTTGAAACTTTTAAAGCCATTTATTATACATTCAACGTCATCACTTGAGAAGACACCGAGGGTGTTGAAACAAAATGGCTATTTTTGTAGTGATTTTATAACATATTTATGTTATATATATTTTTTTAAATAAATAATTATATCTGCTCTACTTTGTATTGAGCACTCTTTTAAGAATAGTAATTGTTGCTTATTGGAATTCATTCCATATACACGAATCATATACTTGGGTGTATATATATATATATATATATTTCTAATTGATTCAAGGTATGATTAACTCTTTGTAATATAAAATATATGCTGCCTGTTTTATTATGTTCATGAAAAACAATTGATCCGCAGTAAAGAATTCCTCAAAAAAAAAAAAACTACTAAGACATATCACTCTGTTAATTGAACTATCTACCTAGTTGATGTCATATTAACTGAAAAAAACACTTATAAAAAGAATTCGTGGATTTACCAAATTACAAAATTCATAAAAATTCTGTCTTGAAATATTTGAACTTTAGCGTTGTGACCTGCACGCTCCAATACTACATAACCGTTAATAAATAGCTCATTCTTTAAAACATCTTTCGGTTGGAAAAGCACATTTATTTCGTCTTCCAGTTTTGATTCTAAAGGAAAAAAATACATCCCGAAAATGAATGCGTGAATCATTTGAAAGTACTAGCTGAATTAAAAAATACACCATATCCATTTTATACATAAGGATCTATTCATTCAGTGGATTATTAGTAGTATAATGCTTATAATTATGTCTACTAGCGAAGGGATTTCGCCAATAATTGCATTAATATTGCTAATTGATTCAAGTTATGATTAATTCTTTGTAATATAAAATTTATGCCGCCTATTTTATTATATATATATATATATATATATATATAACGTCATCTACAGACAGTCTGTTTCGCAGCTCATCAGTGTGGCTAGACATCCGGTTGTCTCTAGCTCGGGTCGAAACCCGACTGAATTGATATCAGCCGGAGATCCTACCACTAAGCCGTCGGCGCACGCTAGTGAAGTATGTGGATTTTTAGCGTATTTATTTTTAGAAACACGACGAGTGACTGACAGTGACTCAATTCGCTATATATATATATATATATATATATATATATATATATATATATATATATATATATATATATATATATATATATATATATCCTAAAATAAAGAATATTTCTCTACTTTGTATTGTGCCTTCTTTTTAAATGTTACGAACGTTGGCAATCCTACTCTATTTGTTCTCATCTTACCTGGATATATATCTTATTTTATCTATGTATCTTTATAAATTATCCCTGGGTCAGCAATGCACCGGATTTTAGCAAAGTTTTTTCCCAAGTAAACTGATCCACCTTGTTGCTATCCCATTTCAATCGCCGTTCGTTTTTTAATTCTCTTTTTTATTTTCAAACAGTAGTCTATTAAAATATTATATGATCTGGCTTACTGCGAAAAATCGAGTCGACCGGCGCCATATTCGAATTGTTGATGCGTATACGAAGATAACTGAATAACGATAACTATAAGAAAGAATAGGAAAAACCGCATTTTAAACAAAGATTGAATCTTGAGAAGAGAAAGAAAACTATTTGGTTTTAATAGAGATTAGAAAGATTCTAGTGAAATCTGTCTGAGTTTCAAACTTTTCCCTCATGAGTCAGAAAGAGAATTTCAGTTTTGAATGCCATCGCCAAGAATTTAGGAAAGGTCGACTGGTAAGGTTTTGGTAAATTTGGGTAAAAACAAATTTAGATCACTATAGCAGGACTCGATAGAAACACACTGACACACACACACATGTATATATATATACATAAATATGTAAAAAAAAAATAACAACGAAAACTTTTCTATACCAACACGTTTTGTCACATGGGGAATTTTATCAAAGACAATGTACAGTTTACTGTTATATTTCCTCAAGAAATAAGATGCGTTGGTATAAAAATGAGTTTCTCTTGTCTTTTCTTGTACTTACATTGACTTTATATACACATACGTACATATCAGACATACACACACACACACGCATATATATATATATATATATATATATATATATATATATATATATCTGAATTTTTGCATACATACTGTTGAAACTCGACTAATGCATGGAATAATAATGCAACACAAAATGTACTTAGAACAAAATGTATTGAAAAAGAAAGTGTACACAATATTTACATATAGTCTTTTGTATATTCCTGGTAAGACCGTTCCTGGAGAATGTGTTGACTGAGTCGCAGTCGGCAGAGTCTCTGGTTGAATCTCTTGATTCCTGTATTTATCAATCCACCCACGAGGATCGAATGTGGCACAAGGCCGTTTTAATGTGGGTATCCCCGAGCCCGTAGGCTAGGCCAAAAATATGGCCTTTCTGAACCCGCCTAGACGGGTTCAGGCCCTGTCAACCTCCCCGGACGAAACCTTGCCCTTCGGCAAAGCCTCGCCCGGGTTCCCCTCTGCTAATGCAAAGAGTTCGACAGTCGCCGAGAGTCTGTCTCTCCGTCTCAGAATCTCTTGATTCCTGTATTTATCAATCCACCCACGAGGATCGAATGTGGCACAAGGCCGTTTTAATGTGGGTATCCCCGAGCCCGTAGGCTCGGCCAAAAATATGGCCTTTATGAACCCGCCTAGACGGGTTCAGGCCCTGTCAACCTCCCCGGACGAAACCTTGCCCATCGGCAAAGTCTCGTCCGGGTTCCTCTCTGCCAATGCAGAGAGTTCGACAGTCGCCGAGAGTCTGTCTCTCCGTCTCAGAATCTCTTGATTCCTTCTCTCTCTTCCCTACCAACCATATTTATATGGTCGGTACTCCACTATGCTAATTAGGTGGATCCTACCACAACACATACACACATAGAAACCGATACACTCACACGCATGCAATATATACAAGGCGAACTAAAAGTAGATGAAAAGGGTTTCTATAAAGGTTATATTATAACTATGGTGTTTGTGTTATATTAAATTTAATAATTGAATTTATTTAAATTTAATCTTTTTTGTCTGTTCAGATAGTTCAGAGAATCAATAATGGCAAATAATTTAAATACTGATACAGTAAAATGGCTGTTGAAAGAGTATTGGAAATCTCAAAATGCTGAACGCGTTAGAACAAAATGGGTTGAAGAATTTGGTACTCAAACCCCCCAAAAGACAAACCATCTTCCGTTTCTCAAAATTTAATTGTATTAGTATGAAATCTCAAAATAGATGTTATTATTTACTGTCCACGTACTTCTGGTTCACAGACACGAACACACGGATACACGCACGCACACACGCACACACACACACACACACACACATATATATATATATATATATTGCATTTTATTCATTAACCATTTGTCCTGGCAATTTTTCAAAATGGGTGTGTACTTATAAAAACATACCACTTATTTCCGTTATATATATATATATATATATATATATATATATATATATATATATATATATATATATATATATATATATATATATGGTGTTAATAAATAGTGCTCGATGTAATATAACAGATCTATAAATTATTTTTATAAAGAAATATACATTATTTCCTGAACGGTAACACGACTCGGAATTTCAAGCACAACGCAATCATCAGGTGCTGAATTGTGCATATATTATAACTGCTGAATATGTATACCTAAATCAAATTATATATATATTACGGTATATCAACCTCAATGGGTAATTTAATGCCGACAACATTTTTAGGATAGATTCGTATGAATAGAATATGTATTCTTTGCTTTAGATTGGTTTGGTTTATTTTGTTTTACGGCATATCAACCTCAATGGGTAATTTAATGCCGACAACATTTTTGGGATAGATTCGTATGAATAGAATATGTATTCTTTGCTTTAGATTGGTTTGGTTTATTTTGTTTTACGGCATATCAACCTCAATGGGTTATTTAATGCCAACAAAATATTTTATTGCTGGTAATATTTCGTTTTGTCCAAAATCTGTTTCTGGTAATATTTTTCCATCAAAATTGTATTGCTGGTAATAATTTTTATCAAAAAATAGTTAACTATTTGCCCATAGCTGTGGTCCTAACAGGTGCTACCACCACGGGTCAAGGTGGACCTGGGAACACCAGCAATTAAGAGATGGTTCCACGCTCCTCAAAACTTCCTTATCAGAGGCCTTTCTGCTGGATGCGAATGTAGTTTAACGTCTTGCCCAGGAGGCTACAAATATTTGGAGTATACTACTAAAAGATATGATATGCTCTATGTTCATTAATATGAGCACGGATAACAGTTTCGGCTGACAAATGGCAAGCGAACCACTGGAATTGGTTGGTAATTACACTGATCAAGAAAACTATTGATATATAGAGCCAATAAGTATTTTAAGTCATTTATGTATTCATCATCTTAGCTAGACTGACAGTCGCAATTCCTTGGGCACATAACGAGAAAGGGGAGCTAACTGGAAATATTTAGGGAAAGACTGATAGGGAAAGGCGGCGAGCCACTTACGTTATGTGTTTGTATACAGTGATGACGGGAGAAAAACTGCTAAGTGCCACGAGGGATAGAAAATTGTAGCGAGTCATGATCGTCTATATACTGAAAGGTTGTTGGTTGGTTGGTTGGGTTTTATGGCATATCAACCACTGTGGGTCATTTAATGCCAAATTAAGGTATATATATATATATATATATATATATATATATATATATACCTATACATATATTAAATATACAGTACTATCAAACATATAGCTGGCAACATTATTTTTTTCAAAAACACATAGCTGGCAACATCATTTTTTCCAAAAAAACGTATAGCTGGCAACATTATTGTTTCAAAAATGTATAGCTGGCAGCATTATTGTTTCAAAAACGCATACCTGGCAACATTATTTTTTCCCAAAAAACGTATAGCTGGCAACATTATTTTTCCGAAAGCATTATCTGAAGCCTTGTTGTTGGACGTGGTTTATCGTCATACCCAGGACGCGGATGTAGTTTATCGTCATACCCAAGACGCATACTGAAAGGAGACTGCACATAAAAGAAGAATACTTAATAGCAATAGATTTAATACCATTATCATTTGTGAATTTCTTAGATGAAGCATTGGCTGTTATTAATAATTTTAACTAGTAAAACTATTATCTGATTTCTTTTACTTTACACTTAATAATGATAAACGTAATAGTCTTTAACGGGAAGGAGCAATGGAAGAAAGATTTATTTTTTCGTTTGTATTGTATTTCCCCCGTAATGAGTATTATTATATCCAAGATATATAATTGTAGTTCACGGACGGAACAGAATGGTTGAAAGGAAAACAAAGGGCAAACATGCTTTTTTTCTCAGAGAGGCTTTTATGCCACTAAGTCATACACATAACTATATATACATATATACACACTGCGGAGAATAATATCTCACATATATCTTCACAACAAGCAGAGTCTAGAGAGAAACTAAAAGGAAAGGTGTTATAATATGGACATTCTTCTGTGTTTCTGGAGAAGCCATGTTTAGGTTTCAAAACGGGCCGGATTCATCTACTATCTCCAAGGCGAGAACATATTCCACGAACGGGAAACAGCGAGTCTTGGGTTGTCCCAAATTGAGGACTCTGAGCTGAATTTCTCTCTATATCTGGGAACGATATATTCCCGAAGGGAAACTGCACCATGGGATTGTAAGTTGCAACATTTGCTGGACGAGGTAGATCTAGCCGTTTGGCTCAGGCTAAAAAAGCAACCGTAGGGTTTAGCTGCTGTAGAATAACTAAATGTTTGGCCACTCTTGTCACTGTATGACGTGAAGTCTATAAGCGAGCGTCACGTGATCCATGTGACTTATCTCCATCAAAGGGAGATAATCGTCTTCTGTATCCCGGGAGTTTCAAGTTTTGTGAATTTCTTAGATAAAGCATTGTCAATTATTATTAATTTTTGGTGAATATTTCTTTTCTTTTATCATCAGTTTAATATTTTCGTTTTGCTGATTGCTCCGTCACTACCACTCACGTAACCTATGCTGTGTTCACTTCTCTAATATCCTATATTTAGTTTGTTATAACGTACCAAACATAACAAACCATACACCGAAGTATTTGAAGTGTTTGAATTTATTCGTTCCACATCCTGATTTTTTATGATCGGTTCAGTGTCTTCCCTGCACCAATTCTAATTCCAGATCATTGTTTCTTGTTTTTTTTGGAAAGGTTTCTTGCAAATCCTACTTCTTGGAACACAGTTCAAGATCATTCCCACCCGGACTATGTATACCTATGTCATCAGCATATACCCATCTTCTCATCATCAGTACACTGTCCAACAAGGTGCTTCACATCTTGTGCACGCGCAGAGCATAGAGGTTGAACAGACTGGGGCTTTCCTTCCCTACTTTGTTGTCCTCTTGATGAATGCTGAAATGCTTCGGAGTTTTTGTCTTCACCACACTTATATAACTTATGAAACTTATTAGAATGCGCCATTTGACTGACAGGCAGATTGATTATCGACATGAGGAACGTACAGTGCTGTTCGATAAAAGTGACTCACCTGATTTTTTTTTTACTAAATGTTCTCTTCTTCGATGAAACGAAAGTTGAACTAAATTCAAAGGATAAGCGATCTAAAATCCGAAGAAGAAGCTTTAAAATCTCTTTGAATTTAGCAGTAAGTACTGTCAAGCATCCATTTAGTATAATGGAGCATTATAAAGTACAGTCTCTCGAGAAAGCAGTTGAGCAACATGCTACATAAGTTTTCTATGGGGTTGAGGTCAGGAGATTGGGGCGGCCATGTCATAACACTCACCTGTTTCTCATCAAAGTATTCCTTCATCAATTTTGATTTGTGACAGGGAGCATTATCCTGCATAAAAATGAGCTTGGTGGGGTTGATTTGCATCCTTTCAGCAGAAGGGAGCAGACAAGACTCTAAAATTCTCTTGTACTGCTCGCTCCTGAGGATCTTTTCAATAGTTTTTAAGAAACTGGTTCCATGAAAAGAAAAGCATCCCTGGAACATTATACTGAACGGATGCTTGACAGTACTTACTGCTAAATTCAAAGAGATTTCAAAGCTTCTTCTTCGGATTTTAGATCGCTTATCCTTTGAATTAAGCTCAACTTTCTTTTCATCGGTGAAGAGAACATTTAGTAAAAAAAATCAGGCGAGTCACTTTTATCGAACAGCACTGTATAACAGATATCTAGACAATAAAAAATGCAGACAGATGAAAGCATAAGCATAAAACGAAACGAATAGATGTGAAAAATTGACATTAATTTTGAATACAAACACAGGCTCCTCCAGGGATGCTTCTGAAACTGGATCGGTCACAAAAATGTTAACTTACCTGCAAAAGAAAAAAGAAATGTATTTTTGAGAATGTATATTCGTACATATACATATATATAGGGGTATCAATACGGGTATCATATATCAATACGGGTATCAGCTAACAATAACGTTTAATGTAAGAGAAATATATCGGATTTAAAATAGAATTTAATTCTTTGGAAATTGGTTTGTTTACGTTTCGAATAAGAAAATGTGCAGATTTGGCTTTCCACATAAATAATCTGAACGGGATGTTGCGTTAATGTGAATGGAACCCTGTTGACAACGACGCTCTTTGTAGCTGAGTGGTTCATGCACACCAGATCAGACCCAGGTTCCTCCCACGAAAGCGGTGACGTAGGTTCGAATGCTGCCGGAGAGACGATTGACTTTACTAAATTTTCTACAATGCGCAGGCCGGGAGACGAAATACCCCCTCCACACACACACACACATACACATATATATATATATATATATATATATATATATATATATATATATATATATATATATATATATATGATAAATGCGAATGTCAGTGTGTCACATTTTTTCAAGTTTACACGCAGACGCCGAAGCCCAACGTATCTTACCATTATGGAATCAGGCCGACTCCATGTGCAAATTAAAAACATTCCGGGCTGGATCCAGGTGCACAATCCTGACATTTTGGATTTCCAAGATTTCATTACTTCTATTGTGATTGGATTCGGCCATCTTAGCTTCTACTGATAAAAACAGTTAAACGGACACAACTGTCTAACTTTCAAATAAGGACCTGCGTACATTAAATTATCTTTAAATTAAGTGGAAGAATTATCGTTGAACTTTTAAAAGGTAAGGTTAAATGTTAAATATTAATGTAATACTTCAGTGCAACGATCAATTTGAGTTCATCTGTAGATTATTGTTGCATATTGCATCTACTCCACCATATTTATTGTGCTGAAAGCCCAACCAAGAGCCCTCCAAAAAGTGCTTTTAAGCTAGAATACACACACACACACACACACACACACACACACACACACACACACACACACACACACACACACACACATATATATATATATATATATATATATATATATATATATATATATATCCAGGTGAGATGAGAACGAATACAGTACGGTTCCAAAAATCGTAATATTTAACTTAAAAGAAAGCTCAATACAAATTTGAGTAGTATTATTTATTTTAGTATATTACATCAAAAACATGTGTTTTTGGTGCAATATCCTAATATATATATATATATATATATATATATATATATATATATATATATATATATATAAGGATATTATATCGAAAACGTCAAAATCATTACACAATTGCATCAAAACACGACTGCATTTGTGTAGCGATTTTGACAGGTTTTCGATGTAATATCCTTATATATATATATATATATATATATATATATATATATATATATATATATATATATATATAATAAAAAGGCTTAAACACTAATAATAATATTAGTGGTAAATATACACATACATAGTAAGGATATAATAAAAAGCCTTAAACACTAGTGTTTAAGCCTTTTTATTATATCCTTACTCTGTCCTGGACATTGAGTTCTACCTGGATTCTATCCTCTTGGAATTTTTTATTCCAAAAATATACATGTATCTGTATGCACCTATGTATATATATTTATATATTTTGCATATGTATGTGTATATTTACCACTAATATTACCTATATATATATATATATATATATATATATATATATATATATATATATATATATATATATCAACAATTTTTTTCATGTGATCGTCGGATCTGAGTAGGTGAATATATCATATTAAAATTGCATGAGAGTAAGACGAAGTAATGAAAGTTAATAGCAATGGTGAAATCAGATGTTTCCATACAGATAACAACATTCGAACATTCATTGGCCGCTACTGTCAGCGATATTGTAGGTTGAAATTAATAAAATGTTTTCTTTAAAAACAAAATTTCTAGTAAATTCAACTTCAGAAGTCTACTGAAAGTTATAATTCTTTTTTATACTAGTGGGGGTTACCTTTCAAATCATTTTTTTTTGTTTTCTGAGTGGTAGGTCAAAACTTTTATTATATCATTTCCCATGTTGTTACTGTTGATGCTGTTGGAAATGTTTAAATATGATTCGATTTTTGCTTTTCGGCAAAGCTATTTTTTGTAATTATATTGCACCAGTAAATAACATGGTATTTTTATATTTGCGAAACATCACAAAAACAAAGGAAAACAGATGAAGAGAGAAGTGAAGGGCATATAAGATCTATCTATCTATCTATCTATCTATCTATCTATTTCAGTCTGTTCATATCTATCTATCTATCTATCTATCTATCTATCTATCTATCTATCTATCTATCTATCTATCTCAGTCTGTTCATATGTATCTATCTATCTATCTATCTATTTCAGTCTGTTCATATCTATCTATCTATCTATCTATCTATCTATCTATTTCAGTCTGTTCATATCTATCTATCTATCTATCTATTTCAGTCTGTTCATATCTATCTATCTATCTATCTATCTATCTATTTCAGTCTGTTCATATCTATCTATCTATTTCAGTCTGTTCATATCTATCTATCTATCTATCTATCTATCTATCTATCTATTTCAGTCTATTCATATCTATCTATCTATCTATCTATCTATCTATTTCAGTCTATTCATATCTATCTATCTATCTATCTATCTATTTCAGTCTGTTCATATCTATCTATCTATTTCAGTCTGTTCATATCTATCTATCTATTTCAGTCTATTCATATCTATCTATTTCAGTCTATTCATATCTATCTATCTATCTATCTATCTATCTATCTATTTCAGTCTATTCATATCTATCTATCTATCTATCTATTTCAGTCTGTTCATATCTATCTATCTATCTATCTATCTATCTATCTATCTATCTATCTATTTCAGTCTGTTCATATCTATCTATCTATCTATCTATCTATCTATCTATCTATCTATCTATCTATTTCAGTCTGTTCATATCTATCTATCTATCTATCTATTTCAGTCTGTTCATATCTATCTATCTATCTATCTATCTATCTATCTATCTATCTATCTTAGCCTGCTCAATATCTATCTATCTATCTATCTATCTATCTATCTATCTATCTATCTATCTTAGCCTGCTCAATATCTATCTATCTATCTATCTATCTATCTATCTATCTATCTATCTATCTATCTATCTATCTATCTATCTTAGCCTGCTCAATATCTATCTATCTATCTATCTATCTATCTATCTATCTTCGCTTCGGTTTTTTTTTTTTTCTTGTTTTTTTTTCTTTAGACTAAAAGCTTAAGGCACGGATCGATTTATTTTGCACTGTTCGGATGTTTTTAGTTCTTTCCTTTTTATTTCCAATTTTTTCCTCGGCTGGCGATTTGTTTTGGCATATTTACAAGTTGAGCTATCTGAGTTTTTTTTTAATCAAACGAGTATTGGTATTAGTATATATATATATATATATATATATATATATATATATATATATATATATATATATATATATATATATATGTACTAATAGCAATGTTTATATATATATATATATATATATATATATACTAATAGTAATACTCGTTCATATGTATGTGTATATATATATATATATATATATATATATGAAAATTTCTCCGATTGAACCAGTAGAGAAGACAATATTTAGGAATAAAATTGACAATAGGAAAACTGGTAATTGCTGACGCGTTTCGCAAAATATTTTGCTTTGATAAAGTCCACATTGGACGAAACGCGTCAGCAATTACCAGTTTTCCTATTGTCATTTTTATTCATATATATATATATATATATATATATATATATATATATATATATATATATAAATATATATATATATATATATATATATATATATATATATATATATATACTAATAGCAATACTCGTTTGATAAAAAAAAACCTCAGATCGATCAACTTGTAAATATGCCAAAACAAATCGGCAGCCGAGTAAAAAATTGGAAATAAAAAAGAAAGAACTAAAAACATCCGAACAGGGCAAAATAAATCGATCCGTTTTTAGTCCAAAGAAAAAAAAAAACAACCCCCCACCAAAAAAAAAACCGAAGCGAGTCGTAAGATTAAAACGTAGAGTACTCAATACGCTAAGCATATATATATATATATATATATATATATATATTATATATATATATATATATATATATATATATATATATATATATATATATATGTGTGTGTGTGTGTGAAAAAAAATATACGGAAAAAACAAACAAAAATCCTTATATGCTATTATGCTGTTTTAATGTTAATATAATGTCAACGTCGGACGTTTCAGTCTGATAAACCATCTTCAGGACATATTCATAAAATATAATTAACATTATCAATTCAACATGACAAAGACGATGGACATAAGAACAAGACTTATCCAAACAGATAACTGAAATGTTTTATATGATCAGCGTTCCATTATCTTTCTTTGATTTTTGCAAGAATTTTTAAACTTAGGTATCGAAAATTTATGCCAAAAGTGGAGGTCCCTACTATTATATATTACCTAAGTTGCCTATTAGAAAGTTACTAATATATATTGCTTATGTTGCCTATTAGAATGTTAGATCTTGTATATTAGTTTTGTTGTCTATTATATATTTGGCGAGTATATATCGCATAATTTAGCTATTTTACAGTTGGCTATTATATATTTCCGCAGGTGGCTGTAATACTGTTTATTTCGACCTGTTCGGATGTTCATTATAATGCTGGCTATTATATATTGCTTCAGTTAGTAATTAGGAAGTTAATTTATTATATATTAAATATGTTGGCATAATATATTGCCTATTAAGAAGTTGGCCATTATATATTGCCTAATTTGGTTATTAGAAATTATTATATATTGCCTCAGTGGTCTATTATAATATTGGCTATTATATATTGACTAAATTTTTTATTATTAAGTTGGCGACGGGGAATTTTTGAGTGAGCCTATGGGCTCGGATTGCCCCACGTTAAATTTGGCCTTGTGTCATATCCTACCCCGTGGAGAGATTGGTAAATATTACTAGCTGGGATCTGTTGAGTACGACTCAGACTTACGCGAGAACTACCGACATTCCAATAGGCATGGAGTATTGCTGCCATATATGGTCTGGGGTACCTTCTGTTTACCTCGGAGTTCTCGACAAGATCCAGAGACGGATATGTAATATAATTGGCCTTGCTCTGGCGTCTCGTCTATAGTTGCTTTCTCACACACGTGCCGTCGCCTCTCTCTGTCTTTTCTACAAATACTTTCATGGTAATTGCTCCGCTGAGTTGCTTTCAGTGGTTCCCAGACTCCATGAATTCAAGCACCCTACGAGGCTGGCATCTCGCTCCCACCCTTACACTGTAGAAACTTTTAAATGAAGCCGTCTCTTCTACTCCAATAGCTTCATACCTCGCACCTCTCGCCTGTGGAACTCCCTTTCCTATTCCTGTTTCCTTGAGAGCTATAATCTCCAACTATTCAAATGTAATGTCAATCGACCTCTCCAGTTACCTTGATCTATCCACTATCCTTCTCCTCATCCTTTCTTCTATCACTCCTATCTGATCTCGCTCCAAATCTTCTGCAACCGCCTGCATCCTAGTGGCTTCACGCCTTGCTCGGGGCGTAATGCTTTAAAAAAAAGGAGTAATACTCACTACTGGATTGACTTGCGACGACCTTGTGCATAAGTGTTACCTTTATTCTTATTGTACTGTTCGAAAGGGTATATTTTTGGTTATTAGAAATTATTATATATTGCCTCAGTGGTCTATTATAATATTGGCTATTATATATTGACTAAATCTTTTATTATAAAGTTGGCTGTTATATATTTCATAATCTAATATTAGTGTGATGGCTATTAGAAATTTGGCCACTATATATTGCCTTAGTTGCCTATTATAGATTGTTTAATTTGGATATTACAAGTTGGCTATTATATATTGTCAAATTTGCTTATCATAAATTTGGCTTTTATATATTGCCAATGTTGTCTTTTTGAAATTTGACAATTATATACTGCCTCAGTTAGCTATTTTAAAATTGGGTAATATATATTGCCAAATTTGCTTATTATAAATTTGGCTTTTAATATTGCCTAAATTGCCTATTATAAAGTTGGCTATTGTATATTGCTTCAGTTTGTTATTATAAATTGGGCTTTTATAAAATTGGTTATTTAATTTTGCTAATGTTTTCTGTTATAACGTGGGCTATTATATATTGCCTAAATTGTCTATATTAATATTAGTTATTAACTATTGCCCAAGTTAGCTATTATAAGGTTGGCTATTGTATAGTTCGCTATTATATATTGCCTAACTTTTGTATTAGAAATTTGGCTATTAAATATTGCTTGAATTAACTATTACAAAGTTGTGTATTACATAGATGGCTATTATATATTGCCTAATTTGGCTATTGTAATGTTGGCTATTATAAAAATCTTCCATTTAAACCCTACCTGTTGGAAATGATGGTTTCATATCTATTCCATAGGTATTTGCGGGTAAGTGAATGCTACGAAATCGACTGGAATTCGAACACGGCTGTTCCGCTTCTCACCAGCCATACATCCACAATGAGAAACATAACTATCTCAATTACGATCTGCATATGCAGCTATTTTTGTCCGTTCGCAATCTTTTAGTTCATTATCGTTTCGTTTGAGATCTTCCTGATTGCAGACCTCACCCGTCAACTTAATTGCTGGAACACTCGGCGAAGATTACTTTTATACCCGTCATTCGGCATTCGAATCTGTCCATGATATAACTTAGCGTCCATTCCATTTGGACGTTTAATTCAGGTGAACATCAGAATTTAATGCTATTTGAGTATCCTTCTGGGATTGTTAATCAGATTTCAAGTGGTCAAGCACTATTTTCTCATTTTGTTGTTCTCCATGACGAATGACCAAATGTCTTTCAGAAAACAGTAGGTAATAATACGGAGTTCTTCTTTTTCTTCTTCCTTTTCTTCTTTTTTTTTTCTTTGTGTCATGTTTAGGAGGTGGGTGATCCTGCTGTCCATGCATTTTCTCAGTCTCTTTCTTCTTTTTCTTTGTTTTTCTCTTTCTTTTTCTTCTCTTTCTTTCCCGTCTTCTGACAATTCTTCTTCATCTACTTATTTTTCTTTATCTTTTTTCTTATTATTTTTCTTCTTTTTCGTCTTCTTTTTTTCTTCCACTTCGTTGTTTTCTTCATCTTTTTCTTCCTTTTCTTCTTTAATTCTTCTCTTTTTTCCCTATTTCTTCTTCTGCTGCCTCCTTCTTCTTCTTCTTCTTCTTCTTCTTCTTCTTCTGCCTTCTTCTTCTTTTTCTGCCTTCTTCTTCTTCTTTTTCTGCCTTCTTCTTTCTTCTTCTTCTGCCTTCTTCTTCTTCTGCCATCTTCTTCTTTCTTCTTCTTCTTTTGCCTTCTTCTTCTTCTTCTTCTTCTTCTTCTTGCGTCATCCTTCCAAAGCTCAACCCCTGCCTTTTTTCCCGCCATTCGTTTGCCTCCGATACGTAAAATTTACTCTAAATAATTAGATTTCCCCTAATATCCAACATCCACGCAACATCTTATGCTTTCTTCAGATACTCATTGATTCCCCACGTAATTCTGTTGACCCCCCCAATACGTAGCTATACCTCCATGTCGGTGGCTTCAAACCTCTGAAATTTCCTTTTGCGCCTTTTTTCTCCTTTTAACGCCTAAATGCTTCACCACGACATTCGCTTGACACCCAAATCTCTCAACCTTCTCTCAACATAATTCAATTGCCTCCGCTTCCTCAACAAGCTATTTAGTTACATCCATGTGGTGAATACGCGTCAGCACAGACGCAAAAGATGCCTCGGGTCACATGGGAACATATTTGTCAACATCAGTTACATCCACGGGGCTTTTTGGTATATCTAGTTAGATCAAGGATGGCCAACCTGTGGCGCATGCGCCATAAGTGACGCATTGGATGCTTACAAGTGGCGCATTGCATCCTTTTGATGAAAAGAAACTAAGCCAGTTCTAATCATTCATTACAGTGCTTTTATATTTATTGCACGTCCTTTGCGAAAGTGCTAAAAGGATATAAGCATATATTTTTCAAATAAATAGATTTTATTATAACTTTAAAATATGTCCATATTACAACACATACTGAAAGGAAGTGAATGTCTCTGTGGAGCATTTAAATTAATCGTACAAAATATTGGCGCATGGAATCAAAAGGTTGGCCACCCCTGAGTTAGATACGGGCCACCCTGCAACTGGTCAAGATCCGGGTGTTTGTAAGATGCTTCCAGGTGGGGGAAAACAGCAGTCGGCTGTTGGTAAGACACGATATCTTGGGAAGTCGGTCGCGTGGGCATATTTTTCCTCAAGTTGTGGTGACTTCCGAGGTAGTTTTATTTTTTTATTTTTTTATTATCTTCTGCCTCTGTCTTTACCTATCACCCCCTCCCTAGTTGTTGGTAGTGTAATTGGTTAGATGTTTCCTTACCCCCACCCAATCTCAACAGACTCATTGCCCACATTACAAAAATCTACTGCTACCACAGTAAGAAGAGAGAATAAAATAACTCGAATTATGCTTTCTTCCTCTGTCACTGCAAAAATATAATAAAGAATAAATCGAGAGAAGTATTCTTTTTATGCGCCGTGTCCTTTCAGGGCGTAGGCGATCATGGCCCTCCACTTCCTACTATCCCTTGTGGCTCTCAACAGGTTTTATGTTTCTGCCAACTCCCCGAGACCACACTCCCCCATCCACCTGCCCAAGACCGCCACGAATGTGATGCGCTGCTTTCCCCTGTCTCTTTTCCCCTCTATTCCTCCTGTGAGTATCAGATTCTCCAGGCTATCCTTTCTCATCATGTGTCCCAGAAATCTCATCTGCCTCTTTCTTATGTTAAGAATAAACTTTCTTCCTTCTTTGCATCGTCGCTCACATGCTCGGTCCATTATATCCTCAGCATCCTCGAGTCTCTTCTTTATACTTGAGGAGATACCGTCCAATATTCGCTGCCGTATAGGACAGGTGTCACGTAGCAGCTCAGTATCATAGAAATCCTCCTGTTTCGCAGTACTCTGGGCTGGCCAAGGATGCATTCTTGGCCATCCCAATCCGTCTACGCATCTCAGCGTCGTACGTACCGTCCTCTGTCAGAACACTTCCTAGATACTTAAACTTTCACACATGTTTGATTTTAGTGACCACGACCTGCAAATCGCATTTTGGGATCATCGTTTTACTGACGACCATGCATATTTTTTTTTTGTAATCATTCCATTTGAAACAGCGCAGTTATGGACCCTAAATGGCTGGTTTCGATAATTTTGCAAGCAGACATTTTGAAAAATCGCCAAGTTACATTGGTGTTGAATAACTATCAATGAAAGCTTACGATGATATCACATTTCAACACCGATTCAAGTGCGATCAGAGAAGCTAAGCCACGTCGAGCCTGGTCAGTAACTAGATGGTTTACCGCTTGGAAATACCGGTTGCTGTAAACATAAAAATGTATGTTTCATCTCTATTCTTTATTATTATTTTTTTCAAAATTAATTATTACCCGAGGAAAATATTTGACAGTAACTTTATTATCAAACTCTTCCTAGAGTTTTGGAGATAGACTCCCATAATCATATATAATCTGAAACTACATGACCCAGGGTACTTGGATAAGTATATTTCATTTTGATTAAATCTGGTCACCTGGGGGCACAAACACCACCGAATTGTTTTCCCTTTGATTTAAATTTAATTTAAATTTGAACAAAGGAATAAATGCTGTCCAAAATAAAGAAAGAGAAAGCCAGAAGATGGAGGTCACAGATTAAAATGAAACAATATGGATCTCAAGTTGAGCAACAAATCACCAATCATTGGGCAGTGCCTTAAAATACATATTTGTTGCTACAATTCAACTGTCAAAAATGTTGAAATCTGCTCTTTAATTCATTCAATCAAGGATTTCATCAAATACATATCAAAGATCAAGCTGTTTTTGCACACCCCACTGAAATTTTATCCCTTTAAATTTAAATTTGTACAATGGAATGACTCCTATCCAAAATATAGAAGAAGAAAGCCAGAAGATGGAGGTCACACCGGCAAGTTCATTGAGTAATAATGAAATGATTCACTTTTCTCCACAAATTATAACAATGACTTCAAATCAATCATTTTCTTACAAAAAAGTCTGACACTCAACAAAGCGCGGGTAATTCAGCTAGTATATATATATATATATATATATATATATATATATATATATACAGCGTGACCAAAAAAAAACGGGAATTTTTGAAGTGCGTATTGCCCGACATGAGCAAGTGGCAACACTGCGAGACAGTGACCTTGAGCAAGTAAACATTTCGCCATTTAGAATTCAAGATGAAATTCACAGTATCCCAGCTGAGATGTTGCAGAAGTCAATGAGGAATCTCAACAGCAGATTTGAAGAATGCATTCGTACAGGAGGACGCCATCTACAGGACGTAATTTAAAAAAAATGAAAATTGCATCATTGTTTCTTAAATGGCATGTTTTAAGGTTTCAATTACTATGAATAAAATATTTTTCTTCCATCACTCTTGGTTTTATTGGATGGTTGAAAAGTTGCCATCTTTTTGGGTTCAATCCTGAGCATTTTGTTCATAAGAAGGAGACTTTTTACTTTTGACTTATGATCCTAATGTCCCAGTAACAATTTTTTTTTTTACCAGAGCTCATATTATAAATTCTTGTTATTATTGATTTTCTCTTGTTATCTGTATTACTGGCTCTGATATTGTATTCATGTTTATGCTTGGACGACTTAGGAGATTTTTGTAGACTAGCATATATCTGTTTAAATTTTCTATTTTGTTTAAATTTTCTATTTTGTTTAAATTTTCGTACAAATTTTCTTCATGCAAAAGTGTACCAAATTCCTCAGTGAAAAATATTCAGATAAATATTTCTCTTTTTCTTTACCAAAGGTGGTTTTCACTTCGGAAAACTTCGGGATATTCGGAAGATTTTCTTATGCATTGCGTTAATGGCAGTTCGACAAATTTGTAAAAGTGTTGAATTTTAAATGTTGATTATTTTATTTATTACGTGTGTATATATAATTTCACCTTTGTAAGTATAAGGCTAGATTTAAAATACATTATATATATATATATCGTCTTAACATATAATTAAGTTAAGATCGTGAGAGCTAAGTTTATTTCATAATACATTACTTTGATAATATATTTTAATAAGTACTAATTATTTTTTTTACAACTAACGACAGTTTTTTTTAATGTAAAAAAGCCAGTAACACCCCGCGATACATAGCGTGTACACGTAAGTTCATCCTATTTTTTTATTTTAAAAAATATATATATTTTTTAAATCTTTCGTCTTTCGAACTGAAGACGTTGATTGATATAAATTATAATTAATTAATTTAAATATTATTTAATTTAAAAATTATTTAATTTAAATATTATTTAAATATAGGCACCAATAATAAAAGGAAAAAGTTTTAATGTGCAATTAAATCAAAACCGCGAGAACGCGAATTTTATAACTCACTGAGTATCATGCACCTGAAGATTGCATATCTATCTATCTATCTATCTATCTATCTATCTATCTATACATATATATATATATATATGTATATATATATATGTATATCACAATACTCTTTGTACATGTCTCTCGGGATTATATATTATCTCTCTGGCCCAATTTTATCTGTTTTGAGTTCTGGAAAAAAATGAGATTGTGTCCTTAACTAAAGTATAACATACAGCACACGATTTTAGGTGAAAAAATACCTCCATCTAATACACGTACGATTACGATATATATATATATATATATATATATATATATATATATATATATATATATATATATATATATATATATATATGTGTGTGTGTGTGTAATATATGTATATGTAACATGTATATAATCCAAGTGGATCCTAGTAACATCAAATATTAAAACTGATCCACAAGAAGTTCTCAATGTATTTATTATAACGGAGCTTATAAATTACACAACAAAATCCAAAATTATCTTATACTGGGATAGATCTATTAAGGGTGGTGCAAAAATAATGACGTAATAATGTCGTTTTTTGACGTTAAAAATACGTCAAAAAACGACATTATTACGTCATTATTTTTACACCAACCGAATGTTTCAACCGACGCGAACTACATTATTCTTATTTGACCATCGTGTATGAACTCTCTAATATACAGGGTGTTTTAAAAAGAATACGCCAAAATCATCATGTGATGTGTAAATAACGAAAAAAAATTACAAATCTCTAGCATGAACACATGTGTTGTATATACATTCAAGTTTCATTTCATGTTTTATAAGTGCTCAATGTGGCCACCACTGGCAGCGCGGACAACATCAAGCCGATATGAGAATTCCTCCCAAACGCGCCTCAGCATGTCACGGTCCACCGTGTTGATTGCAGCTGTTATTCGATCTTTCACGTCATCGATACTTGCTGGAAGTGCTGGAACATAAACTTGGTCTTTAACATACCCCCACAAGAAAAAGTCACACACAGTGAGGTCCGGGGATCTGGCAGGCCAAGCACAGAGAGCAAGGTCTTTAGCACCTCTCCTCCCAATCCATCGCTGAGGCATGTTTTCATTCAGATGAGCTCTAACCCCGAGATGCCAATGGGGTGCTGCTCCATGTTGCTGAAAAATGAAGTCATTCGAATTTGCTTGCATTGTGACAATGGCATTTGTTTTCACGAACTCAAGCACTGTTTTTGCATGCTTGAGTTCGCGAAAACAAATGCCATTGTCGCAAAAACAAATGCCATTGTCACAAAAACAAATGCCTTCTGCTGAGGAGTTGCGATTTTGATTGATCTTCCCACAATTCATCTGAACCGGAAGTTATACTAACGACAGTGGTGAAACTGACACCCAATCAATCGGGCCTAACACAACCTTGTTCCGCAAACGTTGGAAATGCCTGAATACAGTCAAAGACAACCAGCAAGATTTTCTAACGTTTGCAGCATCGGTAAACAAGCTCTGTAATTATTTTAAACTAGCCGAACTGACTGCCGATGATTTCAAGTGCTTAATTTTCGCACAAGGTCTAGTATCAGCAGAAGTCGCCGAAGTCAGACGACGGGTACTGACCAAGCTTGAGAACGAACAAGGATTGATTCTCCAAAAATTGGCAGATGGCTGTCAAAGAGTAATATCCGTAAAGTGTGACTCAAACACTATCGAGGAATCAGGTGTGGCTCTGATTAATAAAATCAGAAGCAAGTCTACCTCCTATTCCCCCCAAAAAGACAAAAGGCAAATCTCATGTCCTAAATTCCGCAGTAACCAAAACCCAAATAAGTTAGACAAACCGCCCGGACCATGTTACCATTGTGGTAAATGGCATTGGATGAAATTCTGTCCAGTTAAGAACAAAAAATATTGCAAAAATTACAATAAAAGTGGGGATACTTTAACTTCGTGCTGGTACGCCAACAGAACGAGAAAACCCAAAAATAAAATTAGGCAAGCTCAATCTGACAATATTGTCGATAGGAATTTAAGGAAATATGTAACTGTGGATATTTTCAATAATTCCATTAAAATCCAGCTTGACTCGGGTTCCAATCTTTCAACCATTAACTGGCGTCCTTGGCGAAAATTAAACAAGCCGACCTTATTAAAAACGGATAAAACGGCAAAATCCGTAACTGGCGAAAAGATTAATATTTTAGGCGAGGTAATACTTACAGTAACACTAAATGGAGTTACCAAAATCTCAAAGCCTACGTATTGAAAACTTCAGATAACTTATTTGGAACAGATTGGATAGAAAAATTCAATCATTGGGATTTCCCAATGAGTAAATTTTGTCGCAAGATACAAAATACAACGTCCAATTTGGTAATTCTCAAAAAGGAACTCAAACAACAATTTCCCCAGGTTTTTTCTGGCGGCCTTGGGAAATGTACTAAAATGAAAACTAAGTTCAAGGTGAAGGACGGCGCACAACCGGTATTGAAAAAGAAACGGAATGTCACTTTCGCTGCTCTAGAGCAAATCAACAAAGAGTTAGATAGACACGAACAAGCAGGTATTCTGTCAAAAACAGATTTCAGCGAGTGGGCAGCACCTACGGTCTACGTAAAAAAGAAGTCCAATCAAATACGAGTATGCGCAGATTTTTCCACAGGGTTAAACGATGCCTTGCAAGATCACCACTATCCTCTCCCAAGCCCTGAAGAAATTTTCAATAAACTCAATGGTGGAAAATTTTTTTCTAAAATCGACCTCTCGGACGCATACCTTCAGATAGAGGTGGAAGAAGAAAGTTCCAAATTGCTCTGCATAAACACCCATAGAGGGTTGTTCAAATACAACAGGCGGGCTTTTGGAGTAAAGATTGCGCCATAAACCATGGTCATGGACCCCGGAATGCCAAGACGAATTTGAGAAGATCAAGAAAACTCTTACTTCGGACCTTTCCCTCACCCATTACGACCCGAGTCTCGACATTATAGTCGCAAGTGATGCAAGCTCGTACGGCATTGGTGCTTGCATTCTGCAGAAAGTGCCAGATGGTTCGCGAAAAGCTGTGGCTACGCATCAAGATCTCTACTTCCAGCTGAGAAACAATGAATCCCAAAAGAAAAAAGTATTAACAGTTTTATGTTTTTTTTCTTCTTTTCAAAAAAAAAAAAAAGAAAAAAAGAAAACTCTTGGAAGGGGGTATTGTGAGACCGTAACATGGACTCTTCCAGAGAGAGAGAGAGAGAGAGAGAGTATTCTAATACCGTAGTATCAACCGCGTACGACTATCAATATTGGACACTAGCACATAGTAAGGTCCGCTTACACTTACACTATCTTTGTAACCTTTTTGTTTAATATATCTTTCTTCTTAACTCTAATCCGTGTTCCGTGTTTTCCTTCCGTGGTCCCGACTTTGGCCCCACATCATATATATATATATATATATATATATATATATATATATATATATATATATATATACACACACATGTGCATATACAAGATACAGGTATTAATCATCCTTTTTTTCTCCCCTATGGGTTAAATTAGTAAAATTTGCATCAATAAATCATTATTTCTTTATAAAATTCTTACAATCTAAAAATATTATCTAGCTTTAAATTACCTGCACAGGTTTGATAAACAGTAGCAAACGAATCAATAAAAAACACGCACACACACACACACATACACACACACACACACACACACACACACACACACACATATATATATTTGTTTGTGAGTGTGTGTTGTAATTATCATAATTTTCTCGTTCCTTTTATCCGTTTCACACGAATCCTTTTGATTAACAATGGCAAATTGCTTATTGTTCTTCGGGTTGGAAAATCCATTTGATTGCCAAATCCACACCTGTAAGGCCCGCCGAGTCTTTCCTAGCATTGCAAAAGCGTGTAATTATGATCGCTATCCCCTTAGTGATTAATAACCAGGAAAGCGTTTGCTTCAGTAGATATGTTCCTTAAGAAAATTGCAAAGCTGATAGGACCGAATTTAGCACTAACGAAAACGTTATTGCTTATAATATCGTTCGTCTTGATAGTTATGGACTGGAATTGAGTAAATAAATACAATTTTATGTTCATACAAGCAGCATGGCCCGGCGTTGTCCGGGCTTGATTCAAAAATCATACTACTCATACAACAATCGCTATCATTTGACTTAAAATATTTTTGCCCTTCCTTGCCTTTAAAGGAGTGCCCTTTGCCGTGCTGATGTTGCTACATGCCTTATTTCTTGCCTATCTCACTCGGCGAATTTTTTCTAAGCTCTATACTAAACATTAAATTGGTTACGAAAAAAGAACTAAACAAAATGAACACAAAACGATCAGCTTTAAAAAAGGACTCGTAACTGGAAAAACCGAATGAAAAAAGAATGTTAACAACAAATACTTTTCCACACCTAACTCAGTTCCGCGGAATCAGAATCAACGTTGAGTTTAAGCAAGCGAATGAGCCAATTGGAGTAAAGTGCCATGCAGATTTAATTTTTTTTCTACTTGTGACGAATGCAGCTATCAATTTTTTTTGCATACTAGCATGCTAGTTAACATTCGTGTCAGTCAGCTGTTGGCTCTCACGCTGGACAATAGAATCTTCCTGCCTATTTGTGGCAGCCAACTATAGGCTCCCACTCTGACCAGTAGAAAATGGCCGCAAACTACATGAAAACTGCCGTACAAGCATGAAAAAAATCGATTATTTCCACTATCGATGGGAGTTGGGAAATGCAAAGTCAGTTTCGTCCTTCCCGCTAACTTGGAGCATGTGCATGTAAATTTTGGTGCAAATCCGTCGAAAATTGCGACCGTGCACACACATACACACACACACACACACACGCATCCTGTCTTTTATAGATAGAGATGAAGTATTGGATTTCAGAGCTTTCGCAAAGACGTGAATGAATAAGTTCAGTCATAGCTGAAGATAATTGGATGTTTCGTCGTCTGGAGGCTGAGCAAATTTTCGCTTATATATATATATATATATATATATATATATATATATATATATATATAATAAAATAAGAAACCTACCTTTTAGTTTACGAAGAAAGTTTGTTTGTTTTTTTTAGAATATTTTAGAACGTTCCCTAATAAAAAATTTGAAAACGTAATGTTATTTCATATATTTTTTAAGTTAGGAAATTTAATTCCAGCCGTGTCTCTGTGGAGGCAACTTTAACTATTACAGCTGACACATGCAGAACATTCTTTGTGAGGCTAAGCACTTTCTGGGATTATGATAGCGTTGCTGAGAAAATTCTTGGAACGCGTTTCCCGGAATGCTGGATGTCAGAGACGTTAGCGACTCAGATAATTTTTTTTTTTTTTGGCAAATTCTCAAGATGCTAAAGGTGGTGAATAAGTTTGGTGATTTTTATTTTCCAAGGACAGTCTGCACATTCTGAGCCTTTAAACAATGTACTGACAGTGTTTTGAAAATAATAATAATAATAAAAATTCCCAGAACTCTAGATAACGACATAAAAATCTACACATTCCGTTATAATTAAAAATAATAATAAAAAACAAACCTTGATAATAGCTAAGAAAATAATGGCGAAAGCGGTCGGACACAAAAAACATTTAAACAATTTTTACTCCCGGTATTGTGAAATTAATCCCTCCCTATACTCTATCATGTCTCTTTAACTATCCCACTTACAGTCTCTGTTAAATTACAAAAACTTACACTACACATCAATTTTAATTTCATTTTTCGTTTCATTTCATTTTTGGAAGTGCTATCTGATGATCCGGCGTCCTTTAAAAGGACTCTGAAGAAATAAATTATTATAATGGTACCTTAAAGTGGTCTGTTTTTCTTTTAAATATATATATATATATATATATATATATATATATATATATATATATATATATATATTGTGTGTGTATTTAGGCAGCATTTTTTCATTGAAGCATGTTTCATTAAATAATATAGACAAGTATTGTCTCTATATTTTATGTAAATTCTTTTCATAAAGTCTGATAAGCTTAATAACATTATCATTAAACGAAGAAAGAAAATCACAAAATTGATACATATTTTTTAATCCAATCTAAGCTTTCGGCTTACATAAGCCATTATCAAAGATGACAATTACATTACAATATATTAGGCAAAACACGGACAAAACAGTGATGATAGTCTGTTTCTCTTTATAAGGAAGATTTCCAAGCAACGTCAAACTCGTGCATACAAGACGCTGGAAGCGAAAATCGCACCGCAGCTCATGACATGACATCACACATGAGAATTCGAGAAGTATGGAAATTGTATAAACCAATGGCTTCTATTACTAATTATAGACATTTAAGAATATTTGTGGAGATTTCATAGTTTATTTTATTCAGGTTAGGTTTCAACTGTTTTATGTATATATCTTCAAGAATTTTTAGTTTTTGTTTATTGTTTTCATGTTTAAGTATATATATATATATATATATATATATATATATATATATATATATATATACCGTCTGTGGATGACAATATATATGCTCCTGAAAAAATATTTCGATTGAGCTCTCTGGTGAAGGAAATTTGAGTTTGTAAACAGTGACTATTATGGCTGATAATGCAAGACTCTTCGGTAAAGCGAATAGTCCTCTCGGTCGCTGTGTGTTTATCTAAAAATGAATGTGCTTAAATTAACCTTCATCCCTACCGTGTGCTAATGGCTTAGTGGTAGAATCTCCGACTAACGCCAATTTAATCGATTTTCGAAACAGTCTGTCTGTGGATGACTATATATATATATATATATATATATATATATATATATATTCGAAATTATAACAAAAGCATTTTATAACATCCCCACAAAAACTGCAATTTTGTTTCAACACTACTGGTGTCCCTTAAATTTAACCGCGGTTAAATTTAGAATTTGGTATTTGTAATTTTCAATTTTTAATTTTAAATTTAATTGTGAAATTAAAACTTTATTTGTTATATTGATTTCTAATTTAATCTAATCTTAACTTTAATACAATAATAGATTGAACTTATCGTATAATGTTACGTTATTTTGAATTTCCATATACTTGTATTTTGATTGGTTATCATATTTTACGTAACAATTTTTCCGCTATTGAGTGTCTTTCGTTGGTTTTGAACTCTTAAAAGTCTTTATTTTTCAATCAACACCATCAATTGTTAAGACACCAGTAGTGTTGAAACAAAATTACAATTTTTGTAGTGATATTATAACATGCATATGTTATAATTTTACATTATTCGGAGGATTGTTTTCATCTTTGTCGCCATATTTATTACAACGTTTCGGGCGTTGTACACTCCGGCCTTCTTCAGATGATTGGAATGTCGAACTGAACCCATTATTTCGCTCACTGGAGGAGACTGTTCTAGTTCCACGTGCCATATTTAACCAACTTGTTCATGTTAAGCGTCATGTAGGCCACCCTTGGTTAAACTTCAAGGACAAACTTAAATACAATTTAAATTCTGCAAACATCCCTATAGAGGAGTTTGAATTTGCTTTTTTGAAAACCGAGCAAACTGGAGAAACAGCTGCCACCGAGGTATAACTAAGTTTGAAAAGAATCTTCTCAACCATCTGAGAGAATTAAGGATTAACACTAATTCTTGGGCCAATATATCAGACCATGTGACGATCAACCTTTCAGTATGCCCTTCTTCGTGAGGATCTGTTTGCAAATCCCGTGTAGGATTATTGTCTTATACAAAACATAAACATATAATCTGAACTTAAAGACACTCATACGTCGAAAACGACGGGAGAGTCCATCATATATATATATATATATATATATATATATATATATATATATATATATATAGATAGATAGATAGATTTGAACAGTGAGATAGATAGATAGATAGATAGATAGATTTGAACAGTGAGATAGATAGATAGATAGATAGATAGATAGATAGATTTGAACAGTTAGATAGATAGATAGATAGATAGATAGATAGATAGATAGATAGATAGATTTGAACAGTGAGATATCAAATATCCCTATAGAGGAGTTCGAATTCGCAGTTGAAAACCGAACAAAGTGGAGAAATAGTTGCTACCGAGGTATAATTAACTTTGAAAAGAATCTTCTCAACCATCTGAGGGAATAAAGAATTAACACTAAATCTCGGGCTAATAAACCAGCCCATATGAGAGTCAGCCCTTCAGCATGTCCCTCATGTGGGTTTGTTTGCAAATCCCGTGCAGAATTGATGTCTCATGCGAAACATGAACAAAAAAACTGAACTGAAAGACACTCATACGTCGAAAACGAAGGGAGAGTCCATCATCATCATAATCATCTGGAAAAAGTGGGAAAGATTTTCGTGCGTGGCATTTCGTTCATCAGACTAAAGTAATGCTTACATCGACTTAAATACAAATTAGCAAGAAGAGGAAGGTACGATGGTATTTTAAACCTTTGGATTGCATTTTTTTTTTAAATATATATTTCAGCATATCATCTAGTCAATTTTATTTGGCTTGTTTCTTTCTTTTTTTTTATCCCTTTTTATCACTTTTGTTATGAAGTATCCCCTATTGGGATAAATGAATATCTGAAAAAGAAACTGAAATGTTTTAAGAATATAGACACAAATTTACTGCGGATGATCCAGCGATTAATCCACTTTCTATACTTACATTTTAGTAAATTGCTTTCTCTTTTAATAGCGGTAGCATTTTTTAAATCCATTTTATGTGTAGTTGAAGCCAATGGCGATTTAATTGAACAAATTTACTCTATCGTATTTCAAGATATTTTTGTGCCATTTTGTTAAATATATATGTTAAAATGAGATGTCAGTGTTATTTTTATTTTTACGTAATTTACATAACAAATTATCCATCGCACCTTGTATACATATGTAGGGGAAAATGATATATGAATTTTATATATCTGAATAGTTACAGCAATTACCGGAGTAATTTACTCTATCACCTGTAATAATTGCTACAAGCAATAAGCAGGGGAAACCTCGAAGAATTTAAATAAATGAGCATATCAACACAAAGGGAGAATTTGTTTTTCAAATGAATCTTCATTTATCACAAGAGGGGATATTTCATAACAAAAGTGATGACACCTAAAAGACGAAACGTATCATCTGAAACATTTTTACATTTTGTTATACATTTTCCCCCATATATATATATATATATATATATATATATATATATATATATATATATATATATATAAGGTTCAAACACTAATATTCCATGGTTATAATTTATTACATTGGAATCGTAATCACGATCCAATTCTTTTTGAATTTGTAGGTCTGATAAATTGGATCGTGATTACGATTCCAATGTAATAAATTATAACCATGGTATATTAGTGTTTGAGCCTTTTATATTATATTCTTGCTCTGTCCTGGACATTGGGTTCTACCTGGATTTCTATCCTCTTGGGAATTTATATATATATATATATATATATATATATATATATATATATATATATATATATGTGTGTGTGTGTGTGAAAATATATAGAAAATATGTAGCGTTTGAATCATATTTTTAAATAAATAATTATATGTATGTATATATATATATATATATATGTATATATATATATATATATATATATATATATATATATATATAAATTAAACACTAATATTTACAATATCTCTCTCTCTCTCTCTCTCTCTCTCTCTATATATATATATATATATATATATATATATATATATATATATATATATATATATATATGGGAGAGTGGGTTTTACTAGTATTGATCTTGGGCGTGTTTTGCGTCTGGTAGACAATATGCCAATCAGAAATTAACAATTACGTCCTTTTAATCAAGGAATTGCTAAAAACAATTCGTTATTCTTTCAAATGAGATGTAATCTTTAAATGATAGAACGAATGAAGTTTTCGTTAATGACTGTTGTCTTAAGCTTTTTAATGGATTTAGACCGCTTATTTATTAGCTGGGCAGATATACATATCACAGCCTACATGGTTGGAAAACTAAAGAAGTCTTCATTTCTAAATTTAACTCCCTAAAATATGACGTCTGAAGACAATATAGCTTTTAGGTATGCTATATTTATGGGTAGAAAGTGGGCAATATTAGGGATAGAGTGGTCACTGGTTCACGGTTGATTGTAATCTTTAGTACATCTGATTTCATTGTCCACTAATTATCTGCATGACTCTGACGAACGTGACTTGTACAAAAGACCATGAACAAAATTGCTTAAAAAAATAAAAATAGAATATTAGTTTTATTACTAATATTATTATATATAATTATATATTATTATTTTGGTTGTTATTTTTTAATCGCTCGAATTTATTTAATTGAATATTTTATCTATCTATCTATCTATCTATCTATCTATCTGACGATTGTGTTTAGCAACAGTCTGTCGCCTCTGAGTGCTGTCTACTTTTATATTTACGTACGCTATAGAGCACTTCAAGAAGAACTATGAAGTTTGAAGTCAACACTCAGAGGCGACAGGCTGTTTCATGCTAAATGCAATCATCAGGCCACATGTGTTGTTTTTTTCTCGACTATTTATATATACGGGACATATATATATATATATATATATATATATATATATATATATATATATATATATATATATATATATATATATATATTTCAATTAAAAGGTGCAATTATAATTTATAAATTCATGTTTTCATTCAATTGTTTTTTGTATGAATGATTCATGAATATATATATATATATATATATATATATATATATATATATATATACGTGTATATGTGTGCATATGTATGTATTTATGTATATGTATGTGGAAAATGTGTGTATATGGTACAGGTGGATATATGTGTATATATATGTGTGTATGTATATATATGTATGTGTATGTGTGTGTGTATATATATGTATGTGTGTGTGTATATGTATACATATATATATGTATATATATTTATGTATATATATGTATATGTATGTATGTGTGTGGGGGTATATACATGTATGTGTGTGTGGGTATATACATGTATGTATGTGTGTAGATGTTTCTTTATATGTATGTGTGTGTATATATATATGTATATGTATATGTATATATATATATATATATATATATATATATATATATATAT
>OZ010600.1:29182134-29224651 GCA_963932145.1 Acanthosepion lycidas | reverse complement strand
ACACAAGTCTATACCCGATCAGTATCGGCTGGGTCACAGTGGAGAGAGGGTATGATGTTGAAAGACCCAAAACCCATAATGAACCTCGGTTAGAAACATCACTGATCATGTGTACCAAAACATCTAATAAATGTATATTACGACATATATATATATATATATATATATATATATATATATATTGGCAGGATATTTTCATTTAAGAATGTCTGATTAAACAATTTAAACATGTTTTGTTTGTTTATTTTTAAAAAGTATCCTTTTGTTCCATGCTTAAAGAGTACAAGGAAGGTTTTATTTATTTTTCCGAGTACTTTCGATATATTCACAGTACCATCTTCAGGTTATGACGGCAAAGACAAATTGTTGTTTGTATCCAAAGTAAAGTTTTACTTTTGTGGCTAAACTGTTAACGATTCCGGTCATGCGCAAAGTCACAAAAGGTGATTTTTATAAATTATTTGATATTGTAAACATTATAATGTAGGGAAGGTAACATAGACCCTAGAGAGTGTTTTTTGGTTATAAAACAGTGGTCGATGTGTAATAACTGACCTAAAATATTGTACTTGTAATAAATATACATTTTATTTCCCGCCATTAGCATACCTCTGTGTTTCACACACCATGCAATCATCAGGTATATATTGAAAATTAACCGTTTTAAAATTAAATATTTATATTTTTTTTACTGTACTGTTATGATAGATGAGCAGTCCATATATTTACAAACAAAAAAAATTAAAATTATATATATAATTGTAAAAAATATGGCTGATACTTTCATCAAACAGAGACCCCTTGATAATGAAAAACTAGCCCCAGATTACCCCCCCCCCACATCCATTTCAAAACTATAAGTGAGTAAAACATTTCGTTGCTTAGTTATTTCAAACATTGCTTGAGGATGAAACTGTCATCCAACTGTTATGATTTAATATTGAAATTAAACCTGAATAGGGATGACCAGTTTCGAAACATAGTAATTACTGTGTCCCGATGGAATCATATTTAAAAAAAAAATAATTATATATATATATATATATATAATATATATCATGGTAATAATAATGTACTGTCTCATCGATTTCGAGGTATGAGGATCTGACAACCAATTGATTCAGTTATAAAAAGTTGTGCGATAATCTTAAGTGCCACTTAAGGCCTGCTAGTAATTTACAAAGGAGGCCGCATGCGGAGCAAGAGTGAGGATTGTGGGATGAGATCACTATTAAATTGGCTGATCTTTTAGATCTTGCTCTCGCTTCTTGAAGACGATTCAGACAAGCAGTTTGAAAGCTGGTGAATCCACTAAAACACCTTGATCTCCATTCTACCTGCTCCAAGGCTAAGCGCTCAAGCGTGTTATGTGGTATATTGACAGCTGATAATTTGCTATTAAGCTTGTCTTTGTATCTTAGCTATGGACGTCATACAATCCTGTAGACCTGTTCTAACTGGCAGTACATTAGGATGCTAGGTACCCTGTCATCAGATATTCTTAAGACATGGCCCGTCCACCGTAACTGAGACTGTATGAGAAAAGTCTCGATTCTTCCAATATTACACCTGTTAATCAGGTCTACGTTAGATGTCCTATCTTGAAGGTTAATTCCACAGATTGCACACAAACAGCTTTTATGGAAAACATCCAGATGGCGTATATGGTACCTGAGCCGTACACAAGGATGGCAAGTACAACAGCTGTGTAAACCTGAATTTTCGTATCCAGTCGAATATCCCGCTCATTCCACAAGCGAATATATATATATATATATATATTCAGTTTTATGGATATGAATTTTTGGCGTTGGGTTTCATGCTTTTGCGATCATCAGACAAACTGGTTTATTTTTTTAAAGAACTGGATCTTTTAACACTTGTTTGTGTTTGACTATGTTTGGTGGTAGGAGGGGGAAATCCTCTTTCCTGTCCGTTTTGGGATGACACCCTTACACACACAGACACACATATATACATGTGTACGTATTATAATTCATGCAAACATGACGACATAACCAATTCGAGATTTGTCACCGACATATATCCATGCGTCTATATGGATATTTTCTTGCGTATGAAAAGCTGAAAATGCTTAAAGAAGGGTTATCAGTAGGAAAGATATTAGGTGAATATGTAGGATGAAGCAAAATTTCATAATTCAGGCTATGCAGCTTTTAGTTAATTAAAAAGCATGCAGCTATGCATTGTCTTGCAGCAAAATTGGGCCATCCCTATTCACAAGTCTAGGATGTTTCTTTTTCAGTTTTTTATACATACATTCAATTACTCTACAATATAAATCTTTTAAAATATTCTCATCTTTTGATGTGATAAACAGTTCAAATGCTTCATTTACAATTATCTTCATTATTTGATAATGTTTTATTGGGTATGAAAAGCTCAAAATGCTTAAATAAGTGATTATCAGTCAGGTGAATATGTAGGAGGAGGCAAAATTTCATAATTCAGACTAAGCAGCTTTTAATTAATTGATAAGCATGCAGCCATGAATTGTCATGCAAGCAAAATTATTATTGTTTTCCCTTGAGACAAGAATGAATGAATAACCCCTTTGAAAGACCACCATACAGTAAACATTAAATTTTTAGGGTAAAGTGAAAGCTTTGGGTATTGTTTTGGTGATTCATTTGCATCTAACCACTGGCCTACTCTCTTACTATTGTCAAAGAATATCCATTTCTCATCGCAGAAACCAAACAGTATCACTGATATGTCTTTTCCATCTTTCAAAATTGAATAGTCCATTATTCATGAAGGACTGGCAGAGTGTAATGTATATGCTAAGGAATAACTAAATTAAAACTTTATAGTTAATATCATAGTGTCCATTCCCTAACTAATCAGCCGCTCTTATTTGGATATCTGGGTAAAGAGGTGGGAGTGAAATGTAAATGCAAAGAGGAGGAATTGTCTTAACAGGAACAGCTAAAGAGAATCTCGTCATCATATACCTGTCTAACAGTGATCTTAACTGAGAACAACAACAAAAAGAAAAAAAAAACACCCAAGAGCATTGTATGTACAAATATTAGATTGTCACACATGAAATGATGCACTTTATAGGAAATGAATAAAACACTTCTGAAATGTTAAATAACTAATTTATTTAGTTGAAATAGGCACCATCATACCTCTAAATTCTTGACCCAGTTTTTAAAAAATTCTCATCTTTTGATACGATACACAGTTCAAATGCTTCATTTACCATTATCTTCATTATTTGATAATGTTTTATTGGGTATGAAAAGCTCAAAATGCTTAAATAAGTGATCATCAGTCGGAGAGATATCAGGTAAATATGGAGGATGACGCAAGATTTCATAATTCAGACCATGCAGCTTTTAGCAAATTGAAAAGCATGCAGCCATGCATTGTCTTGCAGCAAAATTGGGCTATCCCTATTCACAAGTCTAGGATGTTTTTCAGTTTTTCGAGCATAAACTCAATTTCTCCACAGTACGAGGTTGCTGTTATTGCTTTCCCTTCAGGCAAGAATGAACAATGAATAACCCCTTTGAAAGACCATCATACAGTAACCAATACCTTCTTATGGTGCATTGGAGCCTTTGGGTATTGTTTTGGTGATTCACATGCATCTCGTCGCTGGCCTACTGTCTTGTTGTTGTCAAAGTGCATCCATTTTCCCATATATATATATATATATATATATATATATATATATATATATATATATATATATATATATATATATATATATATATATATATTTCGATTATAGGGGCAGTTTAATTTATAATTACATGAATCATTCATACAAAAAGCAAATATAGCGGTTAATGATTTAAATGGCGAAGAAGTATTCTCGCTATTTGGTCTTACTGTTTTCGAAGTGCATCCATTTCCCATCTATCTATCTATCTATCTATCTATTGTCATCCACAGACAGACTCTTTCGCTGTATCACAGCTCATCAGTATGGCTAGACGTCCGGTTGCCTCTAACTAGGATCGAAACCCGATCGAATTGGCATAAATCGGGGATTATACCACTAAGCCGTTGGCGCACGGCAGGGATGAAGGTGAATTTAAGCGTATTTATTTTTAGATAAACACCCACTGACTGAGAGAACTCGATTCGTTTTACCAAAAGAATCTTGCATTATTAGCCGTAATAGTCATTGTTTACAAACCCACACTTCCTCACTAGAGAGCTTTTTCAGGAATATATATATATATATATATATATATATATATATATATATATATATATGTGTGTGTGTGTGTGTGTGTGTGTGTGTGCGTGTGTGTATGAAAAATTTATTTCGGTTGAGCTCCCTGGGGAGAATGTGTTGGTTTGTAAACAATGATTATTACGGCTAATTATTTATATATATATATATATATATATATATATATATATATATATATATATATATATATATCGATCAACACATATAAATTAACTGATATGAATATACAAATACAATCGATTGATTAATTAATTTCATTAATTTTTCTCGATGTAGCGTTATGGCACTTTTGATCAATCTTTGTCTAGAATTTCTTGCATTTTATTGCACCTTCATGCCTTCTTACCTATTACCTCTTACACTGTAACACTCTACATCGAGTGGCTCTTAGACCTTATACATGGTGGATATTTTCGCAAAAAACATGACAAACTTTAAAAACCCGTACATACTCTTGTATAAGCCGATTTCATACATAGTGAGAACACTGAATTATTTTGCATGAATTTTAAGCCCCTCTAAAAAAAAAACAAAAAACGAAAACAAACCCTGTGTATTGTCCAACCGGTCACCTCAAAGGTATAAGTTTTAACCTCTTCAAAAAATTACCTGTCTATAGTGCTTCTCCCACTTGTAAAAAAAAGAAAAAAAAAGAAACTTATCATAAAAACACGGACTGTACACAGGTAGATAAGATAGATATCTATCTTTGCATTAAGTCTCTTTTGCTTTGTGTGTCTATGTAAATTTTTGAGGGGGATTTATCTTATAAAAAATAATTTTCTGAAATGTCAAATTTGTCACGCGTGAGAAGACGGCTGTCATCTCTCGCATGCAACCCCCCAGTGGCGAGGTCGAAATATTTATTCTCGTGTGTTCAAAATATCGGCGAACGAAAGATGGTTTAGGACTAGAAAAAAAAAAAGGGGTCACATTCACAACAAAAGGAAATGGAATAAATGATGATTTCTTGAAGGTTGTAAAGATATATAGGACAGTCTTTGTCAGGTTGAAAAGATACAAAAGTTCGAACTATGGTACGGTGAAAAAAAAAACACTTTCAGTCTCTGGTGCATTGGGATGACACACATTTAAGTCTCTGTCAGGTTGGAAAGATACACACGTTAAGTCTATGGAAGGTTAGAAAGAGACACAAGTTCAGTCTCTGGTTCGTTGGGATGATATACATATTAAGTCGCTGTCTGGCTGGAAAGATACACACGTTCAATCTATGGCTGGTTAGAAAGATACATACCTTCAGGTATCGTCAGGTTAGAATGATACACACGTTCAGACTATGACAGATTGGAAAGATACACACGTTTAGTCTATGGCAGGTCGGAAAGATACTTACGTTCAGATTCTGGTATATTGGTATGATATACAATTAAGTCTCTGTCAGGCTGGAAAGATACACACGTTTAGTCTCTGGTACGTTGCAATGATATACCAGTTAAGCCTCTGGAAATTTGATCGCTGGAAAACTGGAAATATACGTTCAATCACTGGAAATCTGGAAATATACGTTCTGTCAACGTGAAACAATTTTTGGCAATCATGTCTCTTTCGATTCATGTCTGACTATGAGACTTTTTTTTTTTTTTTTCATCCATGCTAATTCTGGGGGTGGCTTCAAACTTTTAAACTGTAGTGTAGTTCCAAGCCTGTTTGAAGAATTTCTCTTGTTGCAACATGACAATGAAACTAGAGCGTGCGCAAATGATTTCAGACCAGTTCAAAGCTTCACAACTGGTACCCACCATGCTACATACACATCATCAAATCATCCTCACTCTCTTCATATTTCATTTGTAAAGATGAAGTTCCATTCAAACAGCTCCGTCCCAAGAACTACTTTGTGGAACAGACTTCCGAGAGGTGACTTCTTTGGAGCGTTACAATCTTCAAGTTATTTCATTATTGATGTAGATCAGACGACGAATCCAAGTTTGCTTGAAGAATTTCTCCTGTTGCTACATGATCAGGTCAGTCAGTTAAGTGCCATGCGTGATACACGTTTGAGCGATCATGTCTCTTTCGATTCAGGATTCATTAGGAAGAATATTTTCCCGTAGTAGTTCACTGTTTCTTTCCGCGGTAGACTGGCTGCCAACCGAGGCTATAGAACCCAATCTCTTCTGACATTCACCCCATAGCTGGAGTGAAAATAGATTCATAGATTTCTTAAGGTTATTTAAATGAATGTAACGAAACCCGACAGGAATTCGAACTTGAATCTCCGATTTATCACGCTGAGCCTTTATCCATTATATTACTACGGACATCCCAGGTTATATCGGGTGTAACAGTAAAATTGTCCAAAACATGTCGAACAGGGTACTTGAACATCTCTCAAAATATTTAACATCTAAAACAAGCAATAAACTAATTGAGACATTTAACGATCTTGACACCGTTTCTCTTAAGAATCACTGAAAAACCCATTCAGTTATTCATTCAGAAACAGAACAGGTTAAAATCGTTTGGTGTCAGATCCACTGTCTTCCCAACTGAGCAATGATGAGAGGAAAAAGATCATTCAGGCCTTCATTAATGGTAGCAACATTTATTCTCTGGTTTCCATCTTCAAAGTCCATCAAGAGAATGGCAAATAAGTTTTAAAAAAGTGTGAACAGTAGAGAGGAAACGTGGATCACGATGTCGCAACAGGAAGACGGATGATCATTTCAATTTCGAGCTAAAGAAATCAATGAGAAAAGATCTATCGCAATCCATAAGACATTTGGCATGTAAGAGAGAAGTTTCAGCAATGACAGTCCATACAGCAGTGAAAAAAGACTTGAAAAGGAAATTGTACGTGAAACATGTGAGGTACCTTGTTACTCAAGGACAGAAAGTTCGAATGATCATCGTGAATAAGTTGGAAAATGATCCCGGAATAATATATATATATATATATATATATATATATGAACTTTATTTCAATCCTTCATGAGCATCCGAGCCTTAGTAATTAATTAATGATGAATTTTCTTTAATGATCAATTTCATCACGATTCTTCTGTTAATCTTGGAGAGTAATTATACATTCTTATTGCTCAAAGTAGAGTTCTATAGTGTTATGAAAACCTCGGAGAATTCCAGTAAGATATCTTTAATCATTTCTAAGATACGACGATTAATCTACCAAATGGACAATTATGCTTTTATACGATTTGGACAATTTTGCTGTTACACCCGGTACATGTTATACGATCGAATTTGAAAACCAAGTCGTCAATTAAATATGATGTGTGTTTGTATGAGTTTTCTGGGTTTCGCCTATGCATGTGCGTTTGTGATGTGGTTTAATTGTAAACTTATTTTCTTTTCTCCCTGTCTTTGAAAGACATCCGCCATACGTGGACATTTTCGCAGTCCTTCAAGATCGGAAAATGAACAAAGTTAATAAATTCTCAAGTTTGTGGAATGCTAACTGGATTTTAACAAAAAAAAAAAATTCCATTCCTGAAGATGACTGAATGTACAGTTGAAAGTACTTCTGTATTAAAGAAAGACCTCATACAGCTTACAATTTTTAAAAACAAGGATCATAAATTTCATCGAGTGATTTGTAGGGTAATGCATTTTTAAAATTTTGTTGGCCATTGTATATCATTAACTTTACTAATCTAGTTTTTGTATGAATGATTCATTGTAATATATATATATATATATATATATATATATATATATATATATATATATATATCTGGTACCAACATTCATACTCTGGCTTCCATCTCCTCCTCCCCCAATACTAAGTATGATTGAGAGAGATATGAAATTAATCCGTCCCTAAACTCTACCATGTCTCTTTAACCATTCCTTTTACACCCTCTGTTAAATTACAAAAACTTACACTACCCATCAATTTTAATTTCATTTTTCGTTTCATTTCATTTTTGGAAGTGCTATCTGATGATCCGGTGTCCTTTAAAAGCGCTCTGGTGAAATAAATTATTATAATGGTACCTTAAGGTGGTCTGGTTTCCTTTAAATATATATATATATATATATATATATATATATATATATATATATATATATATATATATATAACAAGTATATGATTGGAGTATACGGAATAAATAACCAACAGTTACTATTATTAAAAGAGTGCTCAATACAGAGTAGAGCGAATATAATTATTTATTTAAAAATTATAACATAAATATGTCATAAAATCACTACAAAAATAGCCATTTTCTTTCAACACCTCTGGTGTCTTAATAAGTGATGATCTTGAATGTAGATTGTAGAATAAAGGTTTTAATCAAGCAAGGCGGGAATGCCACAAGCTCGCAGGAGGTTACAGAAAGTGAAAGTGAAAGACTAAGTATAGGGAGGATTTAGGAAGGGACATCAGATGAACGGGGTTTAGGAAGATAGAAGATGGCGATTGACGTCGCATTTAAATTTTTGAAGATTGTATTTATCAGGAAAGCAAGTAAACGGAAGGGAGTTTCACAGGCGGAAGGGCGAGAAAAGGAAATGTTGGTGTAGAAGCGGCGGTTGTATTGAAATAGTTAAACAGGGCACCAGGGAGAAAAATCTCGTCAGAGCAAGTGCCATGAAAATATTTGTAGAAAGGACAGAGGGAAGCCACGTCACATCGGCGAGAAAGTGACTTTTAGTCTCTCCATCCGCGATTTCCCTCCAAATAATCAAATGCTTGACTTTCTATCCTCGTTGGTCGATTGAACTCTCAATCCGCAATGTCCTGCCATTATTTATAATAGAATCGACGCTTTACTTTTCTTTGTTCGGGGGGTGTAACGTATAGCGTATAGGAATCGGAAAGAGGAGAGCCGGATTCGATCTTCCAGGCAAGTTCATTGCATTCACTTACGCTCAAATGTCGCATGGGATATTGTTATGGGACTGGGACCTCACCTATAATCACATAATGGACTATTCCATACGTAATAAATACTGCGCCTCAAGTGGAAGCAGGGAGTTCAGACCGAAGTTGGAAGACCGGCTGACCGGCTGATCGGTTGAACTCTCTGCCTTCGGGCGGGGAGGAACCCGAACGAGGCTATGCCGATGGGTAGAGTCTCTTTTGGGGAGGTAAACCGACCCTGAACCCGTTTTATGCGCGTTCAAAAGGCATATTTTTGGCCGAGCTCACGGGCTCGGAGATCTCATGTTAAACCTGCCTTGTGCCACATGATGCTTTCGTGGGGGGGGGGTGACTAAATACCGTTCAGTCCGAAGTCAGGCGAACGGCTGATCGGCTGATCGGTTGAACTCTCTGCCTTCGGGCGGGGAGGAAGCCGAACGAGGCTATGCCGGAGGGCGGAGTCTCTTTCGGGGAGGTAAACCGACCCTGAACCCGTTTTATACAGGTTCAAAGGGCATATTTTTGGCCGAGCTCACGGGATCGGAGGTCCCACGTTAAACCGGTCTTGTGCCACATGATGCCACTGTGGGGGGGTGACTAAATACCGTTCAGTCTGAAGTCGGAGGACCGGCTGACCGGCATATTTTTGGCCGAGCCCACGGGTTCGGAGATCCCACGTGCTCGGAGATCCCACGTTAAACCGGCCTTGTACCACATGATGCCATCGTGGTCGGGTGACTTAATAGCCTTCAGTCCGAAGTCGGGCGACCGGCTGATCGGTTGAACTTGGGGAGGAACCCGAACGAGGCTACGCCGAAGGGCGGAGTCTCTTTCGGGGAGGTAAACCGACCCTGAACTCGTTTATACGGTTTCAAATGGCATATTTTTGGCCGAGCCACGGGCTCGGAGATCCCACGTTAAACCGGCCTTGTGCCACATGATGCCCTCGTGGGGTGGGTGACTAAATACTGTTCAGTCTAAAGTCTGGAGTGAAGTCCGTCAGGAGTCTGTCAGTCAGAGCGAGTCAGTCGAGTCAGAGGCAGTCCGAAACAGAGTCGCGTTCAGACAATTACTGCAAGACATTGGAATAGTGATACTGGTCGAGACTACATTGTTCTCTCTACTAAACCTGATTGTTCATACTAACCCTTCTACTTCTCTGTATATATTCCTGTTTGTAATATATCTGTGTTATTCCATACCTGTGTTCGCGTTTTTTATTTATTGGTTCTACCTTGGATTATCACCGTGGTACAAGGGACCGTACCATAACAAAAATGTATCAATATATGTTACCCGAAAGCTAATTAGATAATAGAGAAAACAGGTTTCTTCGGTCTAGGATGAGAACCAGGCAAGGGAAAGTCCAACTCTGAATTCAAAAACCGTATGTAGCCCAGGGGAAGCACATACCATGCAGCGGCTAATGAAAGAATCGTGGAATTCAAAATGATTCTATGATGCCGACCGGTCGGTTTTCCTTCCTTCCGTTTCTCTCTTTGTCATTTCATTAATCCCCAAAATGGAGACATTGATCTTTTTTATAATCACGCCAAAGTTTTCGTTCTGTTATCTCGATACCGCATCAATTATTTTCCTTCCTCGCTTTCGTTCGTATCCTTAATCCGCATTTGTCTTAATCCGAGGCTTTCCCTATCTTTATAATCATATCAATTCTTTTCTTTTCTCACTAACGCTCGTATCATAATCCGGATATCTCTTCATCCGTGGCACTTCCTATCTTTATAATCGTATCAATTATTTTCCTTCCTCACTCTCGCTTGTAGCCTTAATCCGCCTATCTCTTAATCCGCGGACCTATCTTCATAATCGCATCACTTATTATCTTTTCTCACTTTCGCTTGTAGCCTTAATCTGCCTATCTCTTAATCCGCGGACCTATCTTCATAATTGTATCAATTATTTTCCTTTCTCACTTTCGCTTGTAGCTTTAATCCGCCTATCTCTAAATCCACGGACCTGCTTATCTTTATAATCGTGTCAATTATTTCCCTTTCTGACTCTCATTTGTAGCCTTAATCCGCCCATTCTCTTAATCCGCGGACCTCCGTATCTTCATAATCGTATCAATTATTTTCTTTCCTCACTTTCGCTTGTTGCCTTAATCCGCCTATCTCTTAATCTGCGAACCTCCGTATCTTCATAATCGTATCAATTATTTTCCTTTCTCACTCTCACTTTTAGCCTTAACCCGCGTATCTCTTAATCCGCGGACCTCCCTATCTTTATAATCATATTAATTATTTTCCTTTCTCACTCTCGCTTGTATCCTTAATGTTCTTCTCGCTTAATCCGCGGCCCTCCCTATCTTTTTATAGCACCAATTATTCTCCTCTCTCCCTCACGCTATTATTCTGTTAATCTATAATTCCGGGATCATTTCTCTATTTACGATCTCATTATTTTTCCATTTTACTAAGGCTGCGGATTAAGAGATAAGCTGACTAAGAATATAATCAGCGTAAGTCTTAATTGGTGAGACTTCCTCTCTTCATAATCCTACCATTTTTTTCTTCCCTTCTCGCTATAATCCTATTAAACTCTTAATTCGCAGCCCTTCTTCTGTTTATAATCCCATCAAATATTTTCCTTTCTCTCTCTGGTTAGTATTCCATTATTCTCGTAATACGGGGTTCTTCCGGTCTTTATAATAGCATCAACTAGCAGGAGAGCCCGGCGTTGCCCGGGGATGTAACAGTAAGAGATAGATCAAGTATCGACCATCATAAAGACTGATAAATAAAATTGACAAAGATTATTGTTTAAAGGTGACGGACACGCATGTCTTAATTAGTTTTTTTTTTTTTTTTTTTTTTTTTTTTACGAATTGGTCAAACCGAAACTCAAACAAAAACATTGTTTTCAATCGTTATGAGTCTACCGATTGAATAGAATTTTATTATAAACAATTGTCTTGTAAATGGAATTTTTAAAGCATTCTGAATGTAAAAATAAAGAAAAAAGTGTGCAAGACAATAAGAAACACTACCTGCCAAAAAAAAAGTGAAGTTTTGTTGAAATCAGTTGAAAAATGTAGGAAATTCGATCCCATATATAAACGAACACACACACACACACACACACACACACACACAGACACAACCTGGGTTTTATAATAAGTATAACTCGATAACTCGATATTAATAAGTATAACTCGATATGAGTTGCCCCCCTTTCATTAATGACTGTTAATCGTGTTTTCAAATTTATTTTGTGCAAAAACAATTGTGTTTTTCCAATTTTTGGCGCTGTCAGAACCACCGCAAGGTAATTTTACGTAGTCCTGTGAAGTTTTGTTGAAGTCGGTTGAAAAATGTAGGAAATCCGATCCAATATATAAACGTACAGACACACACACAGACACACAAAATATGCGTTTTATAATAAGTAAGATTATTTTCCATTAGGACCTTGCTATTAAAACCATTAATCACTTAATCATGTTATAATCTCTTCAAATACTTTCTACCTCTTTTTCATTGTTAATATCTTGATTCTCCGTTTTCCTCCTCACATTATAATCACAAAGATGCTTTTCTATTCTCTCTTGATCATTTCAGTAATCTCTAAAACAGCGATGTTCATCGCCTAATCCTTGCTGTGTTTAATCGCTTCCCTTCTTCCTTCTATCTCTCTTATTCTTAATCCCTGATGTCCCTTTCCTCTCAATAATCTCTTTTCTAGTATTCTCTTTTCTTTCCTTCTCACTCAATCTATTCTTTCAATCTTTTCCTTCTATTCGATTGTCTTCAGAATGTTTCCGCTCTATACTTCCAATGGCGGAGGCTAGTGGACTAGGGATAGCGGCTCGGATTGAGGAATTGGAGAGCCAAGTTCGAATTCCAGTCGAATCCATTACATTTACTTACGTGCTAATACTCTTGGGAAAGGTACGAATCATCTTCTTTTCCCCCGCAGCTATGGGTAAATAAGCAGACCGGGTCCTGGCAACTGATCTACCGCAAAAAGAAATGTATCGAATGATACATGATCGCCTAAGCGTGTATCACGCATGACACATATCTGACTGAAATTCACTTACGTGCTAATACTCTTGGGAAAAGTATAAGTCCTCTTCTTCTCTCCCCAGCTATGGGTAAATAGCAGGATAGACCGGGTTCTATAGCCTTAGATTGCAATTGGTCTACCAAAGAAATGACAACCAAATGCGGGAAAAAAACAGTCATGTATTGAAAGATACATGATCGCCTAAGCATGTATTACTCATAGCACATAACTGACTGAAATTCACTTGGATGGCAGAAAGAAATGGCAACCTAGTAGGGGAAAAAATCTGCCTCGTCAGTCAAGTATCGAAAGATACATGATCGCATAAGCGTGTATCACGCATGGTACATAACAGACTGACTGACTTCCAATGTTGAAACAACCATACACATCTGTTGTTATTTTAATGAGTAATCAAGAATGGAAAAAAAAACTTAATCCTGGCCTGTCGGAAAGACATCCGACATATTTTTATTTCTTTATATAAACCCATGGGCAAAACGTGGACATTTGCAGTCTTTCAAGTTCGAAAAACGAACAAAATTAATAAATTTTCGCGTTTGTGGAATATATATATATATATATATATATATATATATATATATATATATATATATATTTGAATTTGAATGAAAACTAACATTTTTAGGCATTTAAAACAACATGCCTGCCCGCACACACAATTCCGTAAAATACTTGTCGAAAACACAATTATACTTCGACATGAAAACAATAGACAAAAACTAAAAATCCTTGAAGCATTATACATCAAACAGTTGAAACCCAACTTAAACAAAATCAATTATGGCATCTCTACAAATATTCTTAAATGTCTATAATTGGTAACAGAAGACATTGGTTTATACCAACGGCTTTCCATACTTTTACAATTCACTCTCGTGTGGTCATGTGTGACGTCATGAGATGCGGTGCGATTTTCGCTTCTAGGGTCTTATATGCACGTGTTTATCGTTGCTTAGAAATCATCTATGTAAACAATGACAGACTATCATCACTGTCTTGCCCGTATATTGTTTAATATGTTGTAATTGACATCTTTGATAATGGCTTAAGTAAGCCGAAAGCTTAGATTGCATTAAAATAATATGGATCACTATTGTGAATTTCTTTCTTCGTTCAACGATAATGTTATTAAACTTATCAGATGTTACGAAAACATTTTACATAAAATAAATCGACAGCACTTGTCTATATTATTTAATGAAACGTGTATATATATATATATATATATATATATATATATATATATATATATATATATATATATATATATATATGCCTCTAGCATCCAGGGGTTTACAGAGACTAAAAATGAGAGAAAATACTGTGCATAGATAGGATTTAGGAAAGGACAACATTTTTCAAAGTAGCAAGTAAACGGAAAGGAATTTCACAGGCGGGAAGGGCGAGAAAAGAAAGTGTTGGAGTAGATGTGGCGGTTGCATTTAAGTAATTAAACAGTAAAAGGGTGGTATATAGATGCTAATCTAGTATCACGCTTAATTTCATGTCGTCGGGCACCAGGGGAAAAAGCAAGTCAGGACAGTTGGCATAAAAATATTTGTAGAAAAGACAGAGGGAAGCCACGTCACGTCGGTGAGAAAGCGACTGAAGTCGAGATGCTAAGTCAGGGTCGATTACATTGCAGATGCTTCTTGTCAAAAACCTCGAGATGAATAGCAGTAGCGCCTGACCAGATATGCCAGCAGTATTCTATGCACGGAGGAATGGTAGATTTGTAACTGTACGAGATGGATTCTGACGAGAAAAGCTTTTGGCACGACACAGTGACCCAAATTTTCTTGTAGTAGATCCAGCAGTTGAATTGATGTAGTCGCTTTACTTCAAGTTAGTTGAATACGCGAGGCGCAGTGTATTGCTCGCCAGGCGTCTAGCGTCAGACATGCTAATGGCAGACAGAAAATATTTTCTATGGTAGTTCAATGAGGGCAGTTGAAACGTTTCACGTGTATTTTTCATAAATATATTCCCTGTAATGTCGTAAATGCCACGCAGAAATACATAATCTACACATTAACGGACACACAGCAATAACAAGTGCTATTTGAGTGTTCAAATGAATTCTACACATGTGTTTGATTATTTAACTGATAAAGACAAAACTGATTTACATCCACCGACGAGAGTATATTTGATTTTTTCTTAATATGCACACATGCTTGAAGCTGTACTTTTCTAAAAAAAAACAAAAACAAAACAAAACAAAACAAAAACAAAAAAACAGCAAACTATTACTTATGTAACAGCCTGGAGTATATCCCCAGCTCATGTCATACACTCACCTCTGTGTATACCGTCAGCTATACACTACATCTCAGTATACACCCAACACATAACACATCTCCAGCCCAAAGTATACCTCCAAGCTTGAGAATACCTCCAGCTAGAGTATACGCTAGCCAAGAGTATACTCCAGCTTAAACTTTACTCAGATAAAAAAATATACCTCCATATCATAATATATCACATCGCAGAGTATACCTACAGCTCAGAGTATACCCCCAGCCCAGAGAATACGCTACTCAAGTTTACACACAAGCTAAGACTATACACTCAGCTCAGTGTATACCTCCAACCCAGAGGATACGTTACATAAGTGTATACACCAGTCAAAATTATACACTCATCTCAGAATATACCTCCATCTCATAACATACCACATCCCAGAACATACCTCCATCTCAAAGTATATCTCCAGCCTAGAGTATACCTCCAGAGGATACGATACTGAAGTCTTTACTCCAGCAATAATTATACACTTAACTGAAAATAGACCTCCATTTATAATATATCACAGTCCAGATTATACCTCCAGCTCTAGTACAACTCTAACCAAGAGAATACGCCAAGTTAAGAGTATACATTCAGCCCAGAGTATGCCCGCAGCTCGGAATATACCTCCATCACCGAATATATCCTCAGACAGATTATACCCTATCTCAAACGATACACCATCTCAGTATATTCTTCCAGCTCAGAAGATCCCATACCATAGATTATACTTCTGTTTCAGCATACCTCCAGTTTAGAATATACCTCCATCCCAGAGTATACCCTCAACTCATACATATTCTATGCTCAGAGTATATGTAAACCTCAGACATATGTCGAATATTCTGAACTTTGGACACTTTATCCAAGACTTTGGGTGCAATACTCAACCCCTTATCCGACAATTGAAAACATATAATGAAAAATAAACAGGTAGACCGTGTCGGTTCTATCTAATCAAACTTGTTTATATATATATATATATATATATATATATATATATATACAAATGAGAGAAAAAACAGATGAAATAAAAATCCACTGATCGTACCATTTACTTTTTAAAAAGTGCTCAATACAAAGTAGAGAAATATTTTATTATTTTTATTATAGGAGATTATAAAAACATGTTAAAATCCCTACACAAAATGTTTCATGTTTCAATACTTTGATTGTACTTCTTCAGGCCATGATAAGTAACTGGTGATTTGATGATTTTTAAGAAAATTTAAAAACAAAGTGTTACCTCTTTTCCGACAGTTAAAGTGGGGAGCATAAGGTCAGAATTAAAATTAGACTCGTGGGTGAGTTATTTTTTCATGCCATGATAAACCGGAACATAGACTAGTCATCAGTGGCAATTACGGAAAATATGTCAAAGCCAAATGTATCTTGATTTTAGCCAAATATGACATGTTCAATTGTTTGAAAGGACTTTGAAGATTGGGGTAGGTTAATGGACGTAAATTTAACAAAAACAAAAAACAAAAACAAACAAACAACTTTTTTTCTTAATTTTGATGTTCAGGAAGCTTCTTAAACCTGTAGATATAATTTAAAAGTGGAACATCTATATAAGATATTAATAATACTAACTGGACGGAAATAGATGGCAATATTAAGGCTGAATAAACAAAATCAGGTAATTATCCGTAGAGGGTGGACCATTATATGCTAATAAATTATGTCTATAGGAAATAGTAATACGTACTTTTTAAAAGTTAACTATATTTTAAGGTAAAAGATAAATTGTCTCGGAAATCCTCTCCTTTGATTTAACAGGGATTTTTGTTTCATAATTTCTAATTTTTCATGTAAATATAAAAACATGGTTCATTTAAAGATTTACAAGTTCTAGTTTTTTTGTTTTTTTTGTATTTTCATTTTACCTTAGGGGTTTATTAACTTCTTTAGAGTCCCATAAATATTTAGAAAGCCTCATCCTATTTCTGTACGCGTCATTGGAGAAAGATAATACATGTTGGTACCACCTAGTTTTAAAGGAATTCGTGGTACTTCTGATATAAGATTTTTTAACTGTTGGATTTTCTATAGTAGAAAGTAGTGCTTAGTCAAAGAATAGAGTCTGTTTGACATCAATTTTGTAATAGACATTCGTTAGAATTTCTATAATTAGGCTTGTTGGTATCATCTGCGTTTGTTGCTTTGGAATGGCAATTATTACCAAGGATTTTGATTTAAAATTTTATTATTATGTTTTTTTAATAATTTTTCAAGATATTCGGTACAGCTATAGCTTAGCTTTAGTGTATTTCTGCTAAAAAAATTACTAAGTGGATTATTTCTGGGGAAGTGTTTCTTAATTAAATGGAGAAACTTCAGACCTAACCTAGCACTAAGCATTTGGTTAAATGGGGGTGGGTACCAAATGATTTTTCTATTTCTATTTTTATTCCTAATATTGCTGTTGTTATGTTTAAACCATTAACTGCCAGTTTTTTTAATTATGTTTAATTTCAGTAGTTACCATTGTCGTTTTATATAGAAACTAGAACATCAAATATATATGTGTATAAAACATAAAAAAATAATATTGATTCGAAATAATAAAAAAATACTTTTCAAAATAGTCATTATTTTTCTACTCGTGAAATGTAAAATTACGACAGAAAGTGTCTTCTTACGGCTAATAATAAAAACTTTAAAGGCTAAGTGTTGTAAAATATAGCTCTGCAAATGCAATGTATGTAAGCAATTCAATGTAAATACAAGGAATAACATGTAGTGAGTTTAATTTTAACAGATCCCCACATGGGGCTCATGGCAGGTAATGAGTTAATATATTTGATGTCAGGTCACTTGTAGCCATAATTTTTTGTAAAAAGTACTGTTTGTAAAAGACATTTTCACTGGAAGATTTATGGCTAATCCTATATTCTATGGAGGAGGCTATGTGTTTCATTACGGATGGAAGGAGGTTAGAATTTGGGTGTATATATACTGGATTGGCGCTTGTTTTCATGTAGGCTTGGAATATATTATTAACTAGGTCGAATGTAACATCAAGGATATCTACTTTTTTTTAGAAAATAAGTGTCGAAAGATCAAAATCCCTTCGCAAAAATTAGTGCTGATCTTTTACTTTCGACAAAGAGGCAACACTTCGTTTTTAAATCATTTAATCAACAGTTACTTACCACCGCCCGAGGGAATACAATGAAAGTGTTGAAACATGAAAGCTTTTATGTAGCGATTTCAACTTGTTTTTATTATAATCTCTTATAATAATAATAATAATAATAATAATAATAATAATATATATATATATATATTTTTATTTTTTTTATTTTTTTATTTTTTCTATGGAGGAGGGTATGTGTTTGATTACGGATGGAAGAAGGTTAGAATTTGGATGTATATATACTGGATTGGCGTTTGTTTTCATGTTATTTTAGAAACATTCGTGTGTTTGATTTTAAAGATATTATTGATACGTGTATACTCCGTCTCAAGTTTTCCGTTTCAAAGATTACTCGATATAAACAGACTGAAATATTCAGGTACAGACCAATACAGCTATGATTAAACCCAGATTGGTTTATCAACCGACAAGTTTGAAAAGATTAACCAAGAAAGATTCATGGATACGAATAGAATGTAATAGAAAAAGAAACTATGGACATACCAAGCAAAAACGTAATCGTGCGCAACTCATTTGATCCTTCGACAGATAGTGTCAACATATTGCGAATGTATCACTGATAAAAACCGCCTAGAATCGATAAATGTGTGCAGGGCAAGAAGTCTGTGAATACATCAATGAGTAGAGAAATATTTTTGACTGCACTGATTGATAGTAAATGTAATTAAATCTGATAAAAGGTAAAAAGAAGTCGGCTGTAAAAGAGGTTGATGACTTTCAAATTATCAGTTTGAGGCACGGCAGTTTTCAATAAAATACAGACACATATCAACGCAGGAAAACTGTTGTAATTCTAACATTTATGTTTTAATCGGATATTTTGACACATTTTTTAAATCTACTTCAAATCTACTTTGAGTTTTTTTTTAATTATGACAAATCTAATTAAAATTTAAACGAGAACTTTCAGTAAGTTTCCTCATTTATATCTCACTTCCTCTCACTTCCTCTCTCTATATATATATATCTATCTTAGTCAGTTCATATATGTCTATCTATCTCAGTCAGTTCATATATGTCTATCTATCTCAGTCTGTTCATTATCTATCTATCTTAGTCTGTTCATATCTATATCTATCTATCTATCTATCTATCTATCTATCTATCTATCTATCTATCTATCTATTTATCTATCTATCTATCTTAGTCTGTTCATATCTATATCTATCTATCTATCTATCTATCTATCTATCTATCTATCTATCTATCTGTCTGTGCTGATCTCTATATAGTTAAGTATTCTAGCAGTTAATCAAAATCTATCTATCTATCTATCTATCTATCTATCTATCTATCTATCTATCTGTTCTGATCTCTATTTAGCTAAGTATTCTAGCAGTTAATCAAAATCTATCTATCTATCTATCTATCTATCTATCTATCTATCTATGTGATGATCTCTATTTAGCTAAGTATTCTAGCAGTTAATCAAAATCTATCTATCTATCTATCTATCTATCTATCTATCTATGTGATGATCTCTATTTAGCTAAGTATTCTAGCAGTTAATCAAAATCTATCTATCTATCTATCTATCTATGTGATGATCTCTGTTTAGCTAAGTATTCTAGCAGTTAATCAAAATCTATCTATCTATCTATCTATCTATCTATCTCTGTGCCTACCTCTTACTTTCTATTACTCAATTTACCTTAATCAATTACTCTCTTTCGCCTTCTTTCTCTGTATCTCTCTCTCTCTCTCTACCTATGCTCCTGTATCTTTCTTTTTATTCTTTTCTATCTATCTATCTATCTATCTATCTATCTATCTATCTATGTCTACGCCTATAGCTTTCTTTCTATTACTCAATTTAACTAAGTCAGTTACTCTCTCATGCTCTTTCTTTCTACGTATGTTCCCATATATTTCTCTCTGTTCTTTTTTTATCTATCTATCTATCTATCTATCTATCTATCTATCTATCTATCTATCTATTTTTATCTATCTATCTATCTATCTATCTATCTATCTATCTATCTATCTATCTATCTATGTTTAAATGTAATGTCAATCGTTATCTACTGTCTTCTTGATTCCTTCCCCCCTCCTTCAATAATGTCTCTTTTTCTTATTCTTTCCTAGTAAACACCTTGCGTCTTAATGACTATAGTGTCTCGTTTGGTGTGAAATTATTAAAAAATTAAAACAAAAGGTACCCAGATGAAACACTACGTGATTTATATAAAAAGTGGTATGATTGGGAAATTAACTTAAAACTGTCAAGTCAGCTATAAATTTACAGAAACAATTTCAAATACCCATTATAAGATACGAAAAAAAAAAAAAAACTAACAGGAAAACAAACCAAAAACAGTAAAATGGAAAATATTATAATTTTTTGCCGCTGTCTACCTGTCAGTTGTAATTTGTCTATTTAAATGTTGCATTGTGCCACAAATGTAATTAACGAACATACAATTTAAAGTGAAAGCGTTCTACTTGTTTTGTCGAAAAACAAAAAAAAAAAAAGCGATCAATTCGACGTATTTCAATAGCAGATGACAATTTTACGCTTGCAAATTTTAATAGCCGTTAAATATTGGTTATTTAAAACGAACGTTTCTTCTAAGGTTTTGTTTGTAAATTATTTTTTTTTTAAGGAATTATTTTCTTTAAAATTTAATCATTTACCACATCGTCTTTATATCAGTTGTGCTTTAAACAATTTTACCGAAGCTTGGGATGATAAATAAAATTTCATAACACGAAAAAAGAAAGTTCTTTTCCTTCTTTTTCCTCTTCTTCCCCTCCTTTATATCCTTCTTCTTCTTCTTCTTCTTCTTCATCTTCTTCTTCTCTACCCTTTATTCTTCATGTTTCTTCTTCTTCTTCTTCTTCTTCTTCTTCTTCTTCTTCTTCTTCTTCATATCCCCCTCTTCTTTCTTCTTCTTCTTCTCTACCCCTTCTTCTTCATATCCCCTCCTCCTCCTCCACCTTCTTCTTCTTCTTCATATCCCCCTCCTCTTTCTTCTTCTTCTTCTCTACCCCTTCTTCTTCATATCGCCCTCCTCCTCCTCCTCCTTCTTATTCTTCTTCTTCATATCCCCCCTCCTCTTTCTTCTTCTTCTTCTCTACCCCTTCTTCTTCATACCCATCCTCCTCCTCCTCCTCCTCCTTCTTCTTCTTCTTCATATCCCCCTCCTCTTTCTTCTTCTTCTTCTCTACCCCTTCTTCTTCATATCCCCCTCCTCCTCCTTCTTCTTCTTCTTCTTCTTCTTCTTCTTCATATCCCCCTCCTCTTTCTTCTTCTTCTTCTTCTCTACCCCTTCTTCTTCATATCCGCTCCTCCTCCTTCTTCTTCTCTGCCTCTTTCTTCTTCTTCTTCTCTGCCTCTTTCTTCTTCTTCATATCCTCTCCTCCTCCTTCTTCTTCTTCTCTGCCTCTTTCTTCTTCTTCTTCTTTTTCTTCTTCTCTACCCCTTCTTCTTCATATCCTCTCCTCCTCCTCCTTCTTCTTCTCTGCCTCTTTCTTCTTCTTTTTCTTCTTCTCTACCCCTTCTTCTTCATATCATCTCCTCCTCCTCCTCCTTCTTCTTCATATCATCTCCTCCTCCTTCTCCTTCTTCTTCTTCTTCTTCTTCTTCTCTGCCTCTTTCTTCTTCTTCTTCTTCTTCTTCTTCTTCTTCTTCTTCACCACCCTTCTTCTTCTGTATTTTTCCTTTTTCCTTAACATTTCCTTGTTACTCACACCGTTGCTGTTTATATATTTTGGAGGTAATAATGGTTCAGTGACATAAGTCTAACTAATTAACCCATAGCTGGGGGAGAAGACATGTATTCATGTATTTCCCAAGTTTATTTGAACGTAAGTTAATATAATTAACTCAATGGGAATTGCAGCTCACCTCTCCAATTATCGTTTAACATTTGCTCGCCATTATCCATTATACCACCGGGATAACCAAGATTACAGCAACTGGTATTCCCAAACAGTCACCCGTTCAGGTACTGACCAGTCTCGACGTTGCTTAACTTGGGTGTTGTGTCCGTAAGCTTAATCTGTTTCTTTATTCCTAGTGAAATTCTTAATTTGTTTCTTAATACTTTGCTTAGCTTTTGTAAGGCATTTTACGCTATTGCAATGAACCTTCGTATTTCTGTGTCTAAGTTTTCATTGTTTGTTATAACTTTCACAGATGATTAAATTTATGTACTCATTTCACCCCAAGTAAGGAAATAAAGCCACTAAGACGCAAGGCCTTACTAAGTGTTAGAGAATATGAGAAAAAATATTCTATGAAAGAGAGAGGACAATGACAATAAAAGAACAAGAATTAAGATAGAAGATAACGATTGATATTGTGTTTAGGTGTTTGAAGATCAAAGTTGACAGGGAAGCAAGAAGCCAGAAGAGATTTCCACAAGTTAGAGAAGAAACTGTTAGCATAGAACTTGCGGTTATATCTCGCCATTTCAACTGTAAATTGATGAGACCTAGCCGCCAATCTAGTACTGCGCTTAAAATTATAAAGCCTAGGTACTATAGAAGAAAGATCCCATGAACAATTACCATGAAAGTATTTATAGAAAAGGCAAAGGGAAGGACTTTACGACGGTGGGAAAGTGGCTGAAGCCGAGTTGCCATGTCAGGAATAAGAACATTATTCATTGGATTTTAACAAGAATCTCTTAATATATATATTTGCTTTATGGTGTTCCCATTTCGTAGCTCACATAATGAGCAGTTCATTATTTGCCTGACTGCTGCTGAAGCCTTGTTTCTATTTCTTTCGTTATTAAATTCGGTGGAAAGGGAATCATTATAACTATAACGGCGGTTCCCGCCGTTATAGTTATAATGATTCCCTTTCCACCGCATCCCAAATGTGCTCTAGAAGACTGAGATCCGGTGACTGTGAAGGCCACTTTAATACAAAAAAAGATTGCTGTTTTCAATTAACTAATTTGCAACTATTCATTTTTATTTATAACAAACTGCATTGTCCTTTCGGAAGAAGGCACCGGAAGATAAGTGTGACGTATTCTTAAATTGACACACGTGATCAGGTTGGCTGATGAACTTAAAGATCTTTTAGCTGTACTAATATTTCCCATTGTTTGCGAATATTGCCCGTGCTTTTACAAAAATTCAAAACCGTATGTATCCTGACGTAACACGTACTCCAAGCCTTCGACATGATCAAGAAGGTCACACTAACCCTATAATCTCGACTGCGATCGACCTACGACCTATTATTATTATTAGGTTGTTACAAAAATAATGTCGTTTTCTCACATATGTTACTTTTATATATGATTTCTGAATTAATTCATTGATATATATAGCCATGTTATATACCATTTCGAAGCGCGTTTTTCGCTCTATCGAATCGTGTTATTCGTTACCGTTCTCAATCTCTTCATTCATTTGTTTTGCAGCCTTTCGACAACATGGACAAAATTCAAATCTGCACGATTTTCTTGTTCCAGTTCAAACTAGGCCGAAAAGCTGCCGAGACAGCTCGTGATATCAATGATGCGTTTGGCCCAGGAACCACTAACGAACGTGTGGCACAACGGTGGTTCAAGAAAGTTCGCAATGGTGACGAGAGCCTCGAAGATGAAGACGGTCGCGGCCGGCCGACTGCGGTTGATAACGAACATTTGAAAGCCTTAATTGAAGCCGATCCTCGCAAAACCACACGAGAAGTTGCTGTTGAACTCGAGGGCGACCACTCAACAGTCGTTCGCCATTTAAAGCAAATAGGGAAGTCAAAAAAGTTGGATAAATGGGTGAACGATAATAAAAAAAATCGTCAAAAAACGACATTATTTTTGCACCAACCTAATAATATTATTGTTGTTGTTGTTGATTTTTATTATATAAAATTCAAAGAATACATGTGTCTACTCGCAAAAGCAAAAATTAACTATATAAAGTTTGTTGTCTCTCATGGTTCGTGTGTGTGTAAATGCGCTTCTGAAATAATATTGATGATTTATTTTTATGTTCAGCTTTGAACTAAAATAACTGTGTTATTATTTCTTTGCTATCTACCTTTTGTGATATATATATTAGGTTGGTGCAAAAATAATAACGTAATAATGTCGTTTTTTGACGTATTTTTTAACGTCAAAAAACGACATTATTACGTCATTATTTTTGCACCAACCTAATATATAAGCAATTAGTTTGTCAATGACTATTATAATTAAATTCTCCAAAAGCATCTTCTGCCAATTAAGTGGCAACGCTCATAGCATTTCGCTCATAGCAGTTTGTGAGTAAAAGGCGGATCCAAATGAATAACGGGAAGGAACCAATGTTGATATCTATTATCATTGTATTTTGAAAATCTAACAAATATTATCATATCATTAGCGTCATCATCATAATCATCTCCGTAGGGCGGATCCAAATGCAGAAGTCGCACTCTTTTCCACGACGGTCTATCTAAGGCAGCCATCATGAATTCTGGTACAGCCATTCCTGTATATTGTTTGACATTGTCCAAACAGTTTTTGCGTTCGTTTCCTATGTCCACCCTTAACGGTGCCTTGCATGATGGTCTTGTCTTGTAATGTGTCCAAACCACGCCATTTTTCTCCGTTTGACAGTGGCAAGAATTTCCTGGTGGTTCACAAAACTTTCAACCCTTTTTCGCACAAGCTCATTGGTTTTTTGTTCCCAATAGAAGATGCCAAGGAGTTTTCTCGTGCATTTGTTCCCAAACGCTTGGATCCTTCTCTCTATTTCTGCCAACAGTGTCCACGTTTCATATCCATATAGGAGAATGGAGACTACCAGCGATTTGTACAGTCTGGACTTTATTTAAAATCTGATTTTACTTCTCCATATTCTTGTCAATTTGGCCATCATAATCTTATAACATAACGTAAATGATAAGAATGACTACTAAAATTGCTAAACATTTAATTAAATGTTTAAATATTTTCGTTTAAACCACTTTTAAAACAAAATTTCTAAAGAAATTTTAATTACCGTCTTAATTACTATTTTCATTTTAATTCCACTCTGTTTAATCCGCTTTAATTACAATTTCCCTAATACGATTTAATTGATTACGCAAATATCTCAAGCAAGCAAACTTTGTCTTGCAAAGAAAATGGACTTGACTAGTGCAACGCGGAATATCATTGCGAGCGCAAATAACTAGGACCAGGATGTAATTCAATAACGATAGGTTTATGGCAAGAGCAGCGCAAGGAAACTGTTGGGAAATGTCGATGTCGATGACCTACTATTCGAGGTAAGAACCCCCCCCCCAACTAAATTATATGGGCACTTCTTCTTCTTCTTCTTCTTCTTCTTCTTCTTCTTCAGCTTCCCTCCTCCTCCTCCTCCCCATACCACCTCCTCCTCCATGTTGGCGATTATGACTTCCAACATTTCCCCGTCCTTTGTAGCTCTTGATAAAATAGGAGTTTTCCTCCTTCGAATTGTAGTTATGGGTGTTAAGAAGAGATAAATATTATCATTGTGGCCGGAAAAGGAAAGGAGACGAAATTTGGGTTAACCCTCGTGTTGCCTGATACTGTGCACGTCACGTGTTTGGGCGCGGGTAGAGGAGAAGAGTAGGGTTGACTGTCATTGAGTTAGAAACGTTGAATCGTACTTATATTAATTATAATTGTTATAATTGCATTATTTTAATTATTTGTGGTTGTATAATTACTTTTTATTTGTTTATTTTTAAATGGACTCGGCAAATGTAATAAAGAAAGCCATCGGATCATTTGAAAAACAACGAAACCAAGATTATACCCAAATATTCAAGAATAAAAATAATGACAAAACTAGAATTTTTGAGCCTGTGGATTCGTAGTGTATGTGATGCAGGAATCTTTTGTAGATAAGATACGGACATTTTTCCTAATTTTTCCTGTTTGAAGAAACGAACCCGTATTCGCTGTTTAGCTTTATCTGCAGGGATTGACTTCAGTATCAATCAAGATTGGTGATAAAAGACCCAGAGAGAATAATTCTTTGATTTAGTAGTATTTATGGTAATGGTAATATTAAACGTTTCCTTATAAGGAAACATTCTCCATTTATTGACTGAGCAGCCAGTACTGCTACTGGTTGAAATTTATAAAAATCTTTCTCATAAAACGATTTTTCAGGAAAATAGCTTTCTCAAGTCCAGTAGCTGTTATCACTCTTTCCATTATTGATGGAGGTTTCCTTCCTGACCTTTTGTTTGAAGTGGTGTGGAATATCAACATCTTGATAATGTCATTATTTTTTGTCATTTGAAATGTATAAAAATCGTTCTCCTTAAACAATTATTCACGAAAATAGCTTTCTCAAGTCCAGTAGCTGTTATCACTCTTTCCATTATTGATGGAGGTTTCCTTCCTGACCTTTTGTTTGAAGTGGTGTGGAATATCAACATGTTGATTATGTCATTATTTTTTGTCATTTGAAATGTATAAAAATCGTTCTCCTTAAACAATTATTCACGAAAATAGATTTCTCAAGTCCAGTAGCTGTTATCGCTCTTTTCATTATTGATGGAGGTTTCCTTCCTAACCTTTTGTTTCGATTTGTGTGGATTGCCAACATCTTGATTATGCCATTATTTTCTGTCGGTTGAAATTTATAAAAATCTTTCTCATAAAACAATTTTTCAGGAAAATAGCTTTTTCAATTCCAGTAGCTGTTAACGCTCTTTCCAGTATCGATTGGCGTTTCCTTCCTAACCTTATGTTCGGAGTAGTGTAGAATGCCAGCTTTTTGATTATGTCATTATTTTCTCTTCGAGTTACACCTGCTATCCATTTTAGTTATTACCACTGTTGGTATTCCTCAAGTGTTGTGGTGTTTGTTATTTGCTACAGTTATCGATTTTTCCAGTTCGATGGACGTTTCCTTCCTAACTTTTTGTTTGAAATAGTGTGGGTTATCAAGCCAAGTCCTCATGTAATGCTTCTGTGAATGTCATCTGGTTCTATGACTTTCCCTTGTTTTGTTTTTGTTTTGCGTTTTTATTATGATGCTAATATTTTTTAGGTAGCTTGTTTGTCTGTTTAACGGTGCATCAACAACTTAAGGGTCATTTAATGCCGAAAATTAATTTGTTTCGAAGCTTTTGTTATTCTGCTTTCACAAGTGAGTAGATGGTAGAAGGTATCCAGAGTTTGTGCATATATATGCTTGTGTGATCTGACCTGACGTAAATTGTATTACGGAAATTGAATTATTAGAGGCTTTTTATGCTGTAGTTAACCTATATTTTGGAACACAGTTTGATTTAAGAAATTCTAGGATATTATACATATTAATGTCATGAAATAATTCTTTCATGTTGCTCTGATGTTTGATTTTTGTCTAACGGCATATCAACACCTATATGGGTCATTTCATGCCGAAATCTAAATATTTTGATCACCCTTTATGCCTTCAGCTACAGATAAAATTTTATTATAAATAAGTATTGTCGCTAATTTTATTATAAATATGTATTGTTGCTAATTTTATTATAAATAAGTAGTGTTGCTATGTTTTACATAAAAATGTATTGTTGGTATTTTAACTATAAAAAATTTTTTTTTTAATATTTTCATAGTGATTTGCTTGGGGGTTCGCTGTTTGCCCATAGCTGGGAGCCTAACAGCCGGTTCAGTGTGGACTTGAGAACGATAGAAATTAAGAGGCGGTGTCACACTCCTCAAAACCTCCCGATCAAAGGCTTTGCTGCCGGATGTAGTTGATTGTCATAACCAGGAATATTTAGGTAATGATAACCACTAGAAAGATGTATATATTTAATCCTAGATCAAAAACATAAAATGAAAAAACGGGAGACTGATGTGGATATTGAGTGACCCTGTAAGTGTTGATCAGACGTTAAACCTGATGTAAATTGTATTATTTTCTATGATTTTGCACGAAATTACCAAACCTTGTGTCTCCTACCTCACATAACGATAACGCGTTTCTATTTTCAATAAAAGTTGAGTGGTACACTCTTGGGCGATCATGTTTCTTTCAGTTGATGACTGGCCGGGAAGATGATTTTTTTAAATTTCGTTTTAAGGCAATTCACCTCAAGCAAGGCGGGAGTGCCACTAGCACGCAAGGGGTTACAGAGGATTGAGAACAAGAGTAAAGAGGCGTGTTTGGGGAAAGGATACAGAGAAGGACGGGGAACAACTTCAAGGTATCAGATTGATATTACACTTGAATATTTGAAGATTAATAGTCATCGGGGAAGCAAGTAAGGGGAAGGGAGTTCCACAGACGGGAAGTGTGGGAGAAGCTGTTTGAGAAGAAGAGATGGTTACATTTAACCGTTTTGACAGTGAAAGGGTGAGACCAGGATGCTAGCTTGGTTACCATGTTTAAATTCATGTAGTCCGTGAACCAGCGAAAGTAGATCGTCAGGACAGTTACCGTGAAAATACTTATAGAAGAGACAGAGGGAGGCCACGGCACATCTTTAGGATAGCGATTGTAGACGAGATGCCAAATCAGGACCTATCATCTTGCATATTCGTCTCTGGATTTTGTCGAGGACCTCGAGATGTACAGCGGGAGCACCAGACCATATATGACTGCAATATTCCATGCAAGGACGGATGGTTGATTTATAGATTTGAAGGATGGACTCGGGCGAGAGAAACTTTCTGGCACGACACAATAGCCTGCAATAGACTGTCGTTTCTTTCTGGGGTAGATTTCTTAATAACCAAGTCTACAGGATCGAGTCTATCCTTCTATCTAACGCATTGCTCGCAGTGAGCGGAGCATAGGGAGAAGACATGAATTCAAATCTTTCCCAGGGGTATTTGCACGAAAGTGAATGTAAAGAACTCGACTGGGATTCGAACTTGGCTCTCTGATTTCCCATCCGGAGTCGTTATCCATTACGTTACATCTCACATAACTCAAAATACCTACGCTCGTCTCTGACTGGTTACTTTAAGCAACAAGAAAAAAGCAAGAAATATACTAAAAGACCACATCACGTTCAAAAACCAGTTCTCGAACGATAGTCGAAGTTAAGCAACGCCGAGCCTTGTCAGTACCTTGGTGGGTAACCGCTAAGGAATACCAGATTCTGTAAACTTGGATGTGCAGGTCTGTAATGAATAAAAGCTTGGAAGTGTCATACGCAGAGCCGAGTTTCAATTACAGTAGGCTTGGTTATATTCCCTTTAACGCAAATTCCCTTGGTAAAGGTATGAATCTACCTTTTCTCCTCTAGCTATGGGTTAATTAGTAACTTTTACCACTAAATCATTATTATCTCCCCCCCCCCACCAATAAAATAAAATTGCGTACAATATATTTAGATTTCGGCATAAAATAACCAATAGAGACTGATATGCTGCTAAACAAAAACAACCAAAACAAATATAAAGAAAGTGGTATGTATCCGAACGGGAGAGGACATTTCATTACCACCGACTCACCACCAGGGTTGGCTGTCATTGTGTGCTCATTTAGATCGGCTTTGAGTCGATTATTAGTTACAATAACCCCTTTTGAGTGACTGGTGTTTAATTTTAAAACTTTTCATCACACCTAAAATAGAAATTCTTAGTGAAAGAGGAAAAGAAAAATTTACACACGAAAGCCATACGTTTGTATATAATAAGTTTACTAAAAGACAGCAACATAACATTTTAGCGTTATGATCAAAGCTCTAAATAATTAAGGCTGTTAAAGTTAAAAATATGTATTAAAAATGATCCTTAATGAATTACATTTATTCGGTTTTAAGAAATTATGTTTTAAAAATGATCTTTAATTAATTGCTTTTATCTGGTTTCAAAAAGTTATATTTTAGAAATGATCCTTAATAAATTTACTTTGTTTTCGAACAGTTGGCCAAAAACATTTCATAGTTTGTATGTTGTTGAGTTGGCGGTGTTAATTCGGCGGTGTTGAGTCGGCGGTGATGCGTCGGTCTGCACCTTATCGAAATGGCTCTGTGAGAGGTATGTGGCACGAAAGCGACTATATTTTAGAAATGATCCTTAATAAATTACTTTGTTTTCGAACAGTTGGCCAAAAAAATTTCATAGTTTGTATGTTGTTGAGTTGGCGGTGATGCGTCGGTCTGCACCTTATCGAAATGGCTCTGTGAGAGGTATGTGGCACGAAAGCGACTATAAAGTAAGCGTCCCACGAATATAATGATAATTAAATTCAAGCTTAAGTAAACCTTTTGAAAGCGAGAATAGCCTTATTGAAACAGCCAGGAGAATTCTTATTTAATTTATTGGATTTAATTGCTGTTTCTTTGTTATTCCAAATTTTGTTTCCGTTTTCCCTTTTAAGGATTTCACTTTTGAGACGTTGAAATAAACTTTGTTTCCGATATTCCTGTGCTCAACGTGCTTCTCGATAAGAAGCGTTCCGATTTTATTTTTTTTTATTTTTTTTATTCGACTTTCAATAACAAAAATATCGAAAGTGCTTTAATGGAAAAGACTTGTAATTAGATCAATTGAACTGAGTTTTGATAATAAAAGATGGAAGGCAATAAAAAAAAATCGTGTCGTAACGAACAAATATTGGGAGCGGGAAATAAAAGAAAAATAAAATGATGAAGAAAATGAATAGAAAAAAAAAGCAAAAAAACTGAAACACAAAGATTAAAACAAGGAAGGAATGAAAAAACAACGGTAGGCCGAACGAATAACAGTAGACAACAGATGAACAAAAGGTGGAAAGAGGAGAATATATTGATTTGAAAGATCAAGGAAAAATATTAAAAATGGACGGGACGAAGTGGAGTCAAGAGAAGAGCCTTAGCAAGCTAAATTGTTATATAAGAATAGTGTCGCTGCCGACACTTGGGTTTGAACATAGATCGGAAGTTAGCAAGCACGGGTAATCTCATTATTGAATTAAGTAGACCACGTGATCATAGAGGAAACGCATATATGTAGGGATGACGACAAACGATTGTATTTCTACTCTATCCTGGCTTACTATTCGGATCACCATTTCTATTCTATCATATATCACTATTTCTACTCTATCCTGCCTTACTATTCGGATGACCATTTCTATTCTATCATCTATTACTGTTTCTACTCTATCCTGCCTTACTATTCGGATCACCATTTCTATTCTATCATCTATTACTATTTCTACTCTATCCTGGCTTACTATTCGGATGACCATTTCTATTCTATCATCTATTACTGTTTCTACTCTATCCTGCCTTACTATTCGGATGACCATTTCTATTCTATCATCTATTACTGTTTCTACTCTATCCTGCCTTACTATTCGGATGACCATTTCTATTCTATCATCTATTACTGTTTCTACTCTATCCTGCCTTACTATTCGGATGACCATTTCTATTCTATCATCTATTACTGTTTCTACTCTATCCTGCCTTACTATTCGGATGACCATTTCTATTCTATCATCTATTACTGTTTCTACTCTATCCTGCCTTACTATTCGGATAACCATTTCTATTCTATCATCTATTACTGTTTCTACTCTATCCTGCCTTACTATTCGGATCACCATTTCTATTCTATCATCTATTACTATTTCTACTCTATCCTGCCTTACTATTCGGATCACCATTTCTATTCTATCATCTATTACTATTTCTACTCTATCCTGCCTTACTATTCGGATGACCATTTCTATTCTATCATCTATTACTGTTTCTACTCTATCCTGCCTTACTATTCGGATCACCATTTCTATTCTATCATCTATTACTATTTCTACTCTATCCTGCCTTACTATTCGGATGACCATTTCTATTCTATCATCTATTACTGTTTCTACTCTATCCTGCCTTACTATTCGGATCACCATTTCTATTCTATCATCTATTACTGTTTCTACTCTATCCTGCCTTACTATTCGGATGACCATTTCTATTCTATCATCTATTACTGTTTCTACTCTATCCTGCCTTACTATTCGGATAACCATTTCTATTCTATCATCTATTACTGTTTCTACTCTATCCTGCCTTACTATTCGGATCACCATTTCTATTCTATCATCTATTACTATTTCTACTCTATCCTGCCTTACTATTCGGATCACCATTTCTATTCTATCATCTATTACTATTTCTACTCTATCCTGCCTTACTATTCGGATGACCATTTCTATTCTATCATCTATTACTGTTTCTACTCTATCCTGCCTTACTATTCGGATCACCATTTCTATTCTATCATCTATTACTGTTTCTACTCTATCCTGCCTTACTATTCGGATGACCATTTCTATTCTATCATCTATTACTGTTTCTACTCTATCCTGCCTTACTATTCGGATAACCATTTCCATTCTATCATCTATTACTGTTTCTACTCTATCCTGCCTTACTATTCGGATCACCATTTCTATTCTATCATCTATTACTATTTCTACTCTATCCTGCCTTACTATTCGGATCACCATTTCTATTCTATCATCTATTACTATTTCTACTCTATCCTGCCTTACTATTCGGATCACCATTTCTATTCTATCATCTATTACTATTTCTACTCTATCCTGCCTTACTATTCGGATGACCATTTCTATTCTATCATCTATTACTGTTTCTACTCTATCCTGCCTTACTATTCGGATCACCATTTCTATTCTATCATCTATTACTATTTCTACTCTATCCTGCCTTACTATTCGGATCACCATTTCTATTCTATCATCTATTACTATTTCTACTCTATCCTGCCTTACTATTCGGATGACCATTTCTATTCTATCATCTATTACTGTTTCTACTCTATCCTGCCTTACTATTCGGATGACCATTTCTATTCTATCATCTATTACTGTTTCTACTCTATCCTGCCTTACTATTCGGATAACCATTTCCATTCTATCATCTATTACTGTTTCTACTCTATCCTGCCTTACTATTCGGATCACCATTTCCATTCTATCATCTATTACTATTTCTACTCTATCCTGCCTTACTATTCGGATGACCATTTCTATTCTATCATCTATTACTATTTCTACTCTATCCTGCCTTACTATTCTGATCACCATTTCTATTCTATCATCTATTACTATTTCTACTCTATCCTGCCTTACTATTCGGATGACCATTTCTATTCTATCATCTATTACTGTTTCTACTCTATCCTGCCTTACTATTCGGATCACCATTTCTATTCTATCATCTATTACTATTTCTACTCTATCCTGCCTTACTATTCGGATGACCATTTCTATTCTATCATCTATTACTATTTCTACTCTATCCTGCCTTACTATTCGGATGACCATTTCTATTCTATCATCTATTACTGTTTCTACTCTATCCTGCCTTACTATTCGGATCACCATTTCTATTCTATCATCTATTACTATTTCTACTCTATCCTGCCTTACTATTCGGATGACCATTTCGATTCTATCATCTATTACTGTTTCTACTCTATCCTGCCTTACTATTCGGATGACCATTTCTATTCTATCATCTATTACTGTTTCTACTCTATCCTGCCTTACTATTCGGATGACCATTTCTATTCTATCATCTATTACTGTTTCTTCTCTATCCTGCCTTACTATTCGGATCACCATTTCTATTCTATCATCTATTACTATTTCTCCTCTATTCTGCCTTACTATTCGGATCACCATTTCTATTCTATCCTCTATTACTATTTCTACTCTATCCTGCCTTACTATTCGCATCATGAGGGTAACATATTTAAAATAAAAAATTTTTTACCAAAATTTCCTAAAAATAAAATATTTAAAAAATAATTTCATTCATTTGTGAATAAGTCCTGAAAATTTCATTAAAATCTGATAATTACTTGAGTTTTACAAGAATTTCCAAATCAATATGTTTTAACGGAAAAAAATCGTAAAGAAAAACAATGTTATTTTTTATGTCGCCGCGATGACGTAAACAAAAGAAGACTTTAACCAAAATTTCGAACGTGTTAGAAAATATTAAAAAATAATTAAAAGATACTTTGGTCTTTCAGCTTAATAATAAGTCCGGGTGGAAACACTCGGATCCCATGTTAAATACCGACGATGTGTCACAACCTGACTCAGTGCGGAGTAATGGAAATGGCGGATATACACTACAGTTCAAAAGTTTGAAGCCGCCCCCAGAATTATCATGGGATGAACAAGTAAAACGATTCCATCGTGTTAAACAGTAATGTAAACGACATTATTTTTGCATCAACCTAATATTATGTTGGTGCAAAAATAATACCGTTTTCTCACATGTGAGAAAGCGACATTATTTTTGCACCAACCTAATAATTTAATATTAACTTACTTTTTTTTAACACTAGAACCATGGCTAAAATTTCTGCCGAGACTAAGACAAAAGTTAGAACTTTGAAGAGGAAGATGACTGAAGGAGAGATGGCCAGGTGGCTGGGAAATTTTAGAAACATTATTCAAGGCAACCAAAAGTCTTTGGTTACCACTGGAAGTTAATAATTTCAGTTAAAAGAAAACCGAGAAACCACACTAAGAGATGAAATAAATATTGCGCGGCTGGAAGAGTTCTTGGATTGCAAAGGAAAATATCTGTCGCAGATTACTTCAACAACGACGAGAACAAATCACTGTAAGTTCAGAGACAGAAAGAAATGTAGAAATCTCGATTTGCAGGTACCATGTCACAAATCACAATGCACGTAACCAGTCAAAAAATAACTCATTCCCAGCGAACGCAGTAACCAAAATAAACGAATTTTATCTTTATTTTTTTTTGTTCATCCCCGATTCGAGAACACCAACTTCTTTTATCCGCCGAGCTTTTTTTTTTTAATTCGTTGACAACTGGGAGAGGACGCACAATATTAGCATATCAAAATACTTTTATGGCGGCTCCTGCGACTATTGTTTCTAATTTGAATATTCAGGCTTCAGCATATCATGTAGAAAACGTAACCATTTTTTTTTTTTTTTTTTTTTGGCAAGTAACTTTCTTTTTCGACACATTTTCCGTCGTAGGATACAAGCGACGCGCTGTCGCTTGGTTTGACGAGGTCATTCACCGTTTTTTTCGCTATAGAGTGTCTCCGTAGGGAATCCAGACTTAACACCCAGTCAAGTCGATTTCTCTCGTCCTACACTGATTTTATCCTCGTCGAACTCATCCTAATCTGGTCTCATCGTCATCGATCTCATTCTACACTGATCACATCGTCGTCGATTTCTCTCGTCCTACACTGATTTTATCCTCATCGATCTCATCCTAATCTGGTCTCATCGTCATCGATCTCATTCTACACTGATCACATCGTCGTCGATTTCTCTCGTCCTACACTGATTTTATCCTCGTCGATCTCATCCTAATCTGGTCTCATCGTCGTCGATCTCATTTTACACTGATCACATCATCGTCGATTTCTCTCGTCCTACACTGATTTTATCCACGTCTATCTCATCCTACTCTGGTCTCATCGTCGTCGATATCATCCTACACTGATCACATCGTCGTCGATTTCTCTCGTCCTACACTTATTTTATCCACGTCGATCTCATCCTAATCTGGTCTCATCGTCATCGATCTCATTCTACACTGATCTCATCCTCGTCGATTTCTTTCGTCCTACACTGATTTTATCCACGTCAATCTCATCCTAATCTGGTCTCATCGTCGTCGATCTCATCCTACACTGATCACATCGTCGTCGATTTCTCTCGTCCTACACTGATTTTATCCACGTCGATCTCATCCTACTCTGGTCTCATCGTCATCGATCTCATCCTACACTGATCACATCGTCGTCGATGTCTCTCGTCCTACACTGATTTTATCCACGTCTATCTCATCCTACTCTGGTCTCATCGTCGTCGATATCATCCTACACTGATCACATCGTCGTCGATTTCTCTCGTCCTACACTTATTTTATCCTCGTCGATCTCATCCTAATCTGGTCTCATCGTCGTCGATATCATCCTACACTGATCACATCGTCGTCGATTTCTCTCGTCCTACACTGATTTTATCCACGTCTATCTCATCCTACTCTGGTCTCCTCGTCGTCGATATCATCCTACACTGATCACATCGTCGTCGATTTCTCTCGTCCTACACTGATTTTATCCACGTCTATCTCATCCTAATGTGGTCTCATCGTCGTCGATATCATCCTACACTGATCACATCGTCGTCGATTTCTCTCGTCCAACACTGTTTTATCCACGTCGATCTCATCCTACTCTGGCCTCATCGTCGTCGATCTCATCCTACACTGATCACATCGTCGTCGATTTCTCTCGTCCTACACTTATTTTATCCTCGTCGATCTCATCCTAATCTGGTCTCATCGTCGTCGATCTCATCCTACACTGATCTCATCCTCGTCGATTTCTCTCGTCCTACACTGATTTTATCCACGTCGATCTCATCCTACTCTGGTCTCATGGTCGTCGATCTCATCCTACACTGATCACATCGTCGTCGATGTCTCTCGTCCTACACTGATTTTATCCACGTCGATCTCATCCTACTCTGGTCTCATGGTCGTCGATCTCATCCTACACTGATCACATCGTCGTCGATTTCTCTCGTCCTACACTGATTTTATCCACGTCGATCTCATCCTACTCTGGTCTCATCGTCGTCGATCTCATCCTACACTGATCACATCGTCGTCGATTTCTCTCGTCCTACACTGATTTTATCCTCGTCGATCTCATCCTAATCTGGTCTCATCGTCATCGATCTCATCCTACACTGATCTCATCCTCGTCGATTTCTCTCGTCCTACACTGATTTTATCCACGTCGATCTCATCCTACTCTGGTCTCATCGTCGTCGATCTCATCCTACACTGATCACATCGTCGTCGATTTCTCTCGCCCTACACTTATTTTATCCTCGTCGATCTCATCCTAATCTGGTCTCATCGTCATCGATCTCATTCTACACTGATCTCATCCTCGTCGATTTCTCTCGTCCTACACTGATTTTATCCACGTCGATCTCATCCTACTCTGGTCTCATCGTCGTCGATATCATCCTACACTGATCACATCGTCGTCGATTTCTGTCGTCCTACACGGATTTTATCCACGTCGATCTCATCCTACTCTGGTCTCATCGTCGTCGATCTCATCCTACACTGATCACATCGTCGTCGATTTCTCTCGTCCTACACTGATTTTATCCACGTCGATCTCATCCTACACTGATCTCATCCTCGTCGATTTCTCTCGTCCTACACTGATTTTATCCACGTCGATCTCATCCTACTCTGGTCTCATCGTCGTCGATCTCATCCTACACTGATCACATCGTCGTCGATTTCTCTCGCCCTACACTTATTTTATCCTCGTCGATCTCATCCTACTCTGGTCTCATCGTCGTCGATATCATCCTACACTGATCTCATCCTCGTCGATTTCTCTCGTCCTACACTGATTTTATCCACGTCTATCTCATCCTACTCTGGTCTCATCGTCGTCGATCTCATCCTACACTGATCTCATCCTCGTCGATTTCTCTCGTCCTACACTGATTTTATCCACGTCGATCTCATCCTACTCTGGTCTCATCGTCGTCGATCTCATCCTACACTGATCACATCGTCGTCGATTTCTCTCGCCCTACACTTATTTTATCCACGTCTATCTCATCCTACTCTGGTCTCATCGTCGTCGATATCATCCTACACTGATCACATCGTCGTCGATTTCTCTCGTCCTACACTTATTTTATCCACGTCGATCTCATCCTACTCTGGTCTCATCGTCATCGATCTCATCCTACACTGATCTCATCCTCGTCGATTTCTCGCGCCCTACACTGATTTTATTCCCGTCGATCTCATCCTACTCTGGTCTCATCGTCGTCGATATCATCCTACACTCATCACATCGTCGTCGATTTCTCTCGTCCTACACTGATTTTATCCACGTCGATCTCATCCTACTCTGGTCTCATCGTCATCGATCTCATTCTGCACTGATCACATCGTCGTCGATTTCTCTCGTCCTACACTGATTTTATCCACGTCGATCTCATCGTAATCTGGTCTCATCGTCATCGATCTCATTCTACACTGATCACATCGTCGTCGATTTCTCTCGTCCTACACTGATTTTATCCTCGTCGATCTCATCCTAATCTGGTCTCATCATCGTCTTCAAGGTCAATGATGCACAGAGAAGAATGGTTGTCTAATATATTTATTTACTCTATTTACATTTGGACTATTATTCTCATCTTTATTTTGTTTTGAAGCCATCACAACAGTAATAATCTTAGTAATTCTAAATTACTTTATTCTCATAGCAACCAGATTAAAATTCAAAAACACACTTGGCCCCTGGGCCCTGAGGTGTTTATATTAATGTTGTGTCATCGCAGTGAATGTTACACAGAGAAGAATGAGTGCTGCATATATTTATTCAATACAAGTATCCGGTGCTAACGGATACATACAAAAAACGCAGAACAATAAGTTACGAAACAATTAACAAGACAACTTACAAGGAATAGAAGAGATCCAAACGCTTTATAGCCAAACGAATAAGATCAGTCCGAATATTAATCAACTTAGTATTAACTCATTAATCAACTGTTGAAGTCTTTTATCGTAGATTATTTAAGGTTATGAGTCAGGCCTTCTGGTAGAGTGCCGGGCGGGTGATAGCTATTCTATAACATAATTTAACAAGCCAGTCTTTTCCCCCGATCGAGTCACTTGGGCGATGTCAGAGGAGACATGGGTTGTTAGGTTCTGCTCATCGAGATTTCCGGCGGCGTTTCAAAATATAGTGTAGCGTCGGTTTATGTGTAGTGATCATTGTCATGAGATGCAAGCGTTTGAACTACTTTTCTCGCAGTTGATTTTGAATGCAACTTTGGTCGAGTGAAGACTGAATAGGTGAAATTGAAAACCGTCATACCTTTCTCGTGGTAACACGAACGTATTTTTAACAATATCTTTTGAAAAGTTTCTCTATCCCCCACCCACACACATTTCCTCTTATGTGTGAAATAATCGATAATGCTTCTCCCGAAGAGACTGTAATTCATCACACAAACACAAATACACACACACACAAAAACAAACACTCAGGCACGCGCGTGCGTGCGCACACACAGAGAAACAAACAAGAACAAACACACGCAAACTGACACACAAACAGAAACACACAGACTCACAAGCACACCCATCCACATAACAATGCAATCACACCCACAGACCCAAACACAAGCGAACATACACACAAACACGCGCAAACACACATACATACAGAAATACACAAAACTGACAAGAACACACACAACCACACCAACCCACACACAAAAACACATTCTCACCTACCCACCAACAAACAAACACACACACACACACACACAAAGACACACAGACAGAAATACACAAACACACGCAAGCACACACACATGCAGAAACAGACACACAAGCAAACACACATAAACGCCCACACACAAACACAGACAAACACACACATATATAGAGACACATATACGGTCAAATACAAACACAACACACGCAAACACTCACAGATCCACATACAAGCAAACATGCACACATACAAGCAAACACACATATACAGAAACACATCTGAGCTACGCTTGGAAAATCACAGGGCACCTCGAGGTGGTGTAATGGTGAGCAAGCTTGTCTCGCTAGAACAATTACGGCTGAGTAGTGAGTTCGATTCTCACTGGGTACCCCCTAATTTCGGCCTTGTGCCACATCCAAGCTACGGTTCGAAAATCACTATACAGAAACACATACAAGCAAACACACACAGACAAACACGAGCAAACACATACACAGACAGAAACACAAACAACCAAACACAGAAACAAACACATACAAAAACTAACAAATCCACAAACACGCGCAAATACACACACACACAAGCAAACACAAAAACACCCACACACAAACACTGAAAAACTCACACATACACGCAAATACAGACACAACGAAATACATACAAGCAAACACACACAACAACCAAACACATAAATACGCGCAAACACACACATAGAGACACACACACACACACAGGCAAATACACAATCCCACCAACACACTCACAAACAGATACGCACACACAGACACACACACATATACAGAAGTAATATTAGGTTGGTGCAAAAATAATGTCGTTTTCTCACATATGTTACTATGTAAGAAAACGACATTATTTTTTGCACCAACCTCATAATACTACAGAGACATTGAATTAAAATGAATCCTCGCAAAATAGCAATGACATCAGTAGAAAATAAAATGAAGGGCGTCATAAACGAAATCATTTTTTTTTTCATCAGAGAACACAACAAAGGAACAATCTGTTTGATGAAACAAAAGAAAAATGATTGAACTCGTGTTACAAGCGAATTCTTTGCACCTGTATATTCACCTGTATGTGCCTGGAATATTTCAAGATAAGACAGGAGACAATCTTTTCGTGAGGTGTGTTGCGAATGACATTTGATTACTTAAGGGAAATTAAAACACTGTCAGGCGAACAAATAAAGGGATCATATATATATATATTCGAGCGGAAGACCATTTTGCTGAGAAGTAAAGGTAGAAAGAAAGAAAGAAAGAACAAAAGAAAATGTCGGAAACATCTGATAAAGTTGAATACACCCCGGAAAGTGACGTCCCAACGATCACACTTGCGCATGCGCGTATGCTCAGTGGAACACAAGAGAATCCGCTCAAACTTCCTCTTCCTGCATGTGATCATTTCTATCTCAGTAATCTTTAGAATTGCTTTTCAGCAATAAAGATTCTGGGAGCATTATATATACAGTGTAACCCGGATATAAGAGACCCGGATATAAGAGAGATTTTATCTGGTTCCAAAGTAGAGCCATACTTACCTAAACAAAATAGACCAAACCCGGATATAAGAGACTTATTCTCCGGTCCCAACAACTCTCTTATATCCGGGTTACACTATATATATATATATATATATATATATATATATATATATATATATATATATATATATTACGCAGGTTAACAAAATTTGAAGCATAAAAAGCCAACAAAACTATACTAATATTCTCATTAAAATGGATATTTATTATAAACTTTTGACTGAATTAAAGTCGGAATTTTCGAACACGCCTGTGTTCTTTTTCAATGATACGAGGAACTTACTCTTCCGATGAATACTGTTGTTGGTTAGAGGTCTGCCTTTGAAAATTATAATATCAGACTAAACACCAATCCCTGTTTAATCTCCCAATGGGTGAATTTCAACTCCGATTTTCGTTTTTCTTCTCGGTTGTTGAATGAAGACGATAAAAACACGCATCTGATGCCATCGACGCTATGAAATGCGTTGCTGAAGTGTGCTATACACACACACACACATATATAAACATATATATTTATATACTAAGACATTTTTATGTTTAACATTCTTGTAAATGCTCTGTTTATAATAAACAGTATTAAACAGCATTTACCGGCCTGAATGTCCGAGAAATTTTCACAGAAAATATTCGTCCTCCGACAGGATTCGAACCTGTATCGTATACGGAACCGTCATTTAGCTTGACGTGCCTTTAACCAATTTGGCGTTCGGTTAGCAAGGTCGAATTTACTGTATTTAAAGGTAAATGTTCTTTAATACTGTTTATTATAAACAGAGAATTTACTTAAATATTTGTATCTACAAAAAGAACGTATAAACATAAAAATGTCTTAAAATAATTGGCGGACTTTGTCCATTTCATAATATATATATATATATATATATATATATATATATATATATATATATATATATATATATATATTAACCTGGTGCAAAAATAATGACGTTTTTTGACATATTTTTTAACGTCAAAAACGTCATTATTTTTGCACCAACCTAATAGATGTAGATATAGATATAGATATATAGATATATATATTTATACATTTACAGGAGGACGAATATTTTCTGAGAAAATTTCTCGGACATTCAGGCCGGTAAATGTTGTTTAATACTGTTTATTATCAAACAGAGCATTT
>OZ010600.1:28997134-29179634 GCA_963932145.1 Acanthosepion lycidas | reverse complement strand
TGAGGGCTGCAAATTCTAAGTGCTCTTAAGTAAAATCCAACGATTATCCCGGATTTTTATTTTGTTTTTCTATTGAGCATAGAAATTTAAGAGATAGTTTTTATTAGTTGATTTGTGGGGGACACTTAGTTTTAGGTTAGTGGAACATGATATCTAGAAAAGGTAAAGTAGTGCTCGTTTGAGTAGAGTGGGAAACAGATGATAGACGAACCTATCTACTCCTATTGAGGAAAAAATTAAAATAAAATGAAAATTATTTATAAATAAAATTTCAGAGCTCAATCAGAGAAATTAAGAATATAGAATTGAAGTCGACTGCAGAAGGGACCGGAAACCCAGTCCTAAACAGGGAACAAGTGATAAACCTCTACTTCTATTCAGAAGATCGGAGAGGAGTGTGAACCAGACGATAGACGACCATATCTACTCTTATCCAGAAGAAGGAAAATTTCAGAATTTAGTACAGAGATTTTAGAAGTATCGAGTTAAAGTAGACTTTAGAAGAAAACAGAGACCAAATCCTAAACAGGAAACCAAGGATAAATCTCTATATACGATCACGGAGACATTTTGAGGATGCCAATAGGGATTTAGCAATGCCAGATGTGATGATAAAACCAACACCTGAGTGGCGGTTGTTATTCTCACCTTTCCCGGACAAGAAGATTATGTAACCTTTGCCCACTTCTTCTCTTTAGGGTGTGTCAGGAAGCTGGATTTCACTTACGGCGCATATTTCAATGTTATCTCCGTTGAGTATATTGCAGATGGGTGCTGATTTTCGTTCTAGATTTGTGTTACTGTCCTGGAGTGTTCTAACATCCCAGAAACCTCTTATAAGATTTGTTATCTTGTCACTCTGTCTGTTTGAGATCCATATTTGATCTCGATTTGATCCCAACTCATCTTGTCTGAACATGGAAACTACATGTAAAAGACAAGAACATTCTCTGCTAAAAGTAAAACATAGATGAAAAAACCTTTTTTTTTCATTGTTCTTTGTTCTATCATTCTGTCGGATCCCGATCCAATATATATCTCTGTTTGATCCCAGCTCATCTTTTCTGATCATGGAAACTTCTTCAAAAAGGCAAAATTCTTTACTAAAATTGAAAGATGCTAGATTGATAAAACTTTTCCTTTATTCTTTATCTAACCATTCTATCATATATATATATATATATATATATATATATATATATATATATATATATATATATTGTGTGTATTTAGGCAGCATCTTTTCATTCATACACGTTTCATTAAATAATTGTCTATTTATTTTATGTAGGAGGCATGGTGGAGTAATGGATATCGGCTTGGATTGAGGAATCGGAGAGCCGAGTTTGAATTTCTGTCGAATCCATTACATTCACTTACGTGCTAATACCCTTGGGGAGGTATGAATTCTCTTCTTCTCCCTCCAGCTATGGGTAAAATAGCAGGACAGATTCTATAGCCTCGGATGGCCACTGGTCTAGGAGGGGCGTTTGGGAACCTTGAGGCATTGAGGTGTACCAGGTCTCTGTATTCGTCCCTCCACGAGGCCTTCACCACTATAATCAAATCTCATGTGCCGGTGTTGGGCTGTCGGTTTCCTGGAAACTGATCTGCTTGACCCTCATACGTCGAATCTCGACGGGAGAGTCGATTATTATTATATATATATATATATTATATATGGCAGACAAGGCCATATCTTTAGGCATTATCAAGGGCATTTTGTAAGCCAAACATATATATATATATATATATATATATATATATATATATATATATATATGTGTGTGTGTGTGTGTGTGTGTAACATTCTCGTTGATAACACAAATATAATATCTTCATGCATATGTAAAAATAGAGTAAAAATAATGGAAGCATTATTAATAAAAAAAGAAAAAAGAACAACAGTCTGTAATACCAACTATAAACAAGGCCACAATGTGCTGACCGTGTTTCGAACATAAAGCATACGTGTAATCCCAGATACATACACAAAACAATCCTTATATTTAGTTAAAAGTAAAATAAAATTCATCATTTATAATCGGTAAAAGAATAACCGAAAGCGTTTGAATATATAAAATATTTGCGCAATTTTTCTATAATTTATGTCCTGAAAAAAATAAAACTTAACCACGGCACCTTGTTGGTTATTTTTAACGAAACTTGCATATATATATATATATATATATATATATATATATATATATTTGCAATTTTTATGTATATTATTTATATATTATATATGCGCGGTGCTTATTGGAATTCGCTCAATATCAGTGATAGTGTTAACATATTTAGTTGCGTTGATATGAATTTGTGCTCCTGGGTTTCACACCGTTTGCGGTCGTCAGACAATCTGAGAGTCTGACGATCGCAAAGGGTGTGAAACCCAGGGTCACAAACTCACATCCGAGCAAATATATATATATATATATATATATATATATATATATATATATATAGTAAACGTAATAAATCCGTTTTTGTATAATCGAAGTTGATATAAAAATGATCCACAAAAAGAGATCAATGTATTTATTATAACATAGCCAATAAATACTATTACACACACAAAAAAAAACCCCAAATTACCTAACATTTCAACCAACGAAAACTACGTCAGTCTTATTCAACCCCGGTGAATAGACTGAGTTTGTGTCGGAATCAGAAATTTAACTGTAGCAGCCTACGGAAAATTCATACAGAATTTATCCATTTCATTGTTTCAGTCAGTCAGGGGAGGGTGAAATCTATTAACCTTAAATGGAAGAAGTTTTATAAAATTAAACCGGGATATTAACTTTATGACATTAAACTGGAGTTATATGAAGAATGAAGTGTAAATTTGACACTAAAAAACAATTTATATATAAGGTTAGTTTTCTATTTAAAATACAGTTCCAAAGATAAATTATACTTAAAAATAAGATATATCTAAAAAATTGAAAATAAGTCATATTTATAATCAATGTTAGTGAGAATATATTTAAAAAATTAAATATTAAAGAATTAAAATATATTTAAATATAAAAATATAATAAGATGAAATAAATTATGTATTTTAACTTTAAAGATAAGCTAAATCAAGTGTTATTAAAAAAAACAACCATAGTAACTTATATTTAAAAAAAAAGTAATAAAAACTTTAACAAATGTATAGATAAAGATGTGTAAGTTATAAAAGAAAATTAAATGTTTTCATTGGAATTTTCCCGGAGGAATGGAAACAGAGGTTTTATAACCATAGGTAGTCTTTTACCAACCCTAAATTAAAACACCAGACAGCTCTTTCAAAAAAAAAATTTGGGGAATTGAAGGATAAATGTCTGAACCCACAGAAGATTATAGGTTCCGCGAATAGTCTAATAGTCTTAGAGATAGGTGTCACTTGTGTTTAGAAGGAAAAATACAATCATAAAATACAATAATCAAATCAAATTATTAAATCAAAGGAATGGATTAGTTTAAAATGCCGACATAAAAACAAATTTAAATTTCCATAATATAGACTTTACTATACTACTTTATAATTCTCTAACTCTTCAAATGTCGAATATATATATATATATATATATATATATATATATATATATATATTGTTACGTGTTGATAATTGTAACAAAGTGAAAAAATGATTTACCACAACACAGAGCTAAATCACAAACAAATATTTAATTTACTAAAACACAACATAAAATGTATACAAGATAAACAATTGTGGCCTACAAAACAGAAAACCCAGAGTTACTGGCGAAGTGTTACGAGGGAGAGGGAAAGGGAGTCAAATATCTTTATCACTTTAGGGCTAGTGAAGTAATCTAAGTGCTATATTTGGAAATCCACAAAAGTGTGTAAATAAATATTATTTTTTAGTTTGGTCAATGAAAATTAGTCATAATTCTATTTACCAAATTTGTTCCATGAAATTCTCTTTTGCGTTTTTGTTGGTCGGCAACTTTTTATAGAGATTCTTTCGGCTGGATAAGATAATCCTCGAATCAAAAAGCCGGAGTTGATACTGGCAGAAATTTCTTTTCAACAACTCACAACCCTTTTCCAAAATCCCATTTTTATAGAGGCTAACACCTAATATTTCTAGATGTTTCTCGAATCAACTAGATTCTTCTCGAATATACTGGAATGACCTAGAATCTTCCAAATGTTCTATTTCAAATTTCTCTATTTTATATCTACTTCAGGAAAGAAAACTTTTTTGTATTAACAGGTATGACTCAGTTGAATCCATTACTATAAATTCTAACCTTATTGAAACTTTCTTATCATAGAAATGCATCCTCGTAACAATATATATATATATATATATATATATATATATATATATATATATATATATAATTTGGTTGGCATTTTTTTCAATTACTTCTGGTTTAAAACAAATTATTATTTTTATTTTGACATTGTGTTACTTCCCGTTTCCATATTTGAGGATTGGTTTCCGATGAGGAACTTAACAAAACATGTTTAATGTCTTTGGAACTCTTTCTCTTTTTATAAATCGAAGAACATCTTGTGGGTTAACAGGTTTTATTCTATCGATTCGCATTGTATTCTTTTGTTGTTCACGAATGTCGCATCTTCCCGCCTCGTTGGGTGTCAGGATTTTTTTTCAAAAAAGTATTGCGTCTTTAAGTGTGAGTTTATGGTGCCGTGTCGTTTTTTTATTCCTGGCTCTCGATTTACTGTCAATTGATCTGCAGTGGAAGGCGCCAATTTCCAAAGGTGTGGACATTCAATGGCTACAAAGAATAATAGAAAAAGTTCATCGAATCAAAAGGAAGAAATCCGTCCATGCTTTGGATGTTGATGTCACACCCTGTCTGGCGCTGTTACGATGCATTTAGAAATTCTTAATAAAATACAAAGAAGAATCTGCAATGTTATTGGCCCTGATCTGGTATCTTGGCTTCAATCAATTTTTCACCTCTGTAACTTAGCTCCCCTGTGAAATTTCTATAATCATTTTCATGGTAATTTTTCTGAAGATCTTTCCTTTTTGGTACCCAGATTTTACGAACTTAAGCGCATTACAAGATTGGCAGTTAGGTCTCATCATTTTACAGTTGAAATGGCTAGGTGAAACCTTAAGTTCTCTGTTAATAGTTTCTTCTCTCGCACTTCTTACTTGTGGAACATTTTTTTCCGGTTTCTTTCTTTCCTATCAACATTGATGTTCAAAAATTTAAATGCAATGTCAATCGTTATATTTTGTCATTTTAATTCACGATTTTTTTTTAATTGTTTTTTCTCCCTAATAATGTTTTCCTTTTTCTCATATTCTTTCACCCGCAGTAACACTTTGCGTCTTAGTGGCTTTATTGCCTTTCTTGCGGTGAAATAATTAAAAAATAAGAACCAATGTGAGCCTGCTGGTCTGAATGGTAAGAAATGTAATAATATATCCTACATATACACGTCACTTCCTTTTACGTCCTCACAACACCCCCCATTCAGCAACCTTGTATATTGAGTGACACATACTGCTTGTATTTGGTAAACAATAATATAAAAAAAAAACTTTTGTGTACCTTGTCACTTCAGGAAATGGATGATCATGGCTCTCCACAACTTCTTATCCTTTGTAGCTCTTACTTATTCTTTTCACCTTCGTTCTTGCTCCTCATACCGCTGCCCTTCACTGCCTTTTTTGTTTTCGATATGTTCTGTGTGTGTCAGATTCTCCAAACCTTCCTTTCTCCTTATGTACTTTAGAGGCCTCAGCTATCTCATTCTAAGTATTAGGTTGGTGTAAAAATAATGACGTAATAATGTCGTTTTTTGACGTTAAAAAATACGTCAATAAACGAGATTATTACGTCATTATTTTTGCACCAACCTAATATATAATGTTCTTTTTGTTTCCATTTTCAGAAAAAGTCCCGTTAAGTCCGTATTATTCTCAGCAGCCTTCTGTTGAGCTACATTTCTGTTGCTTGTATTCTTCTCTTCATCTTTGAGGAAATTATGCAACATTCACTTCTATATAGAAGGACCGATATTACACAGCATTCCAGCACTCTTTTTAATTTTCTACCGAACTTTTCCTGCTTCTTAATACTTTACTTAGTTTCTGGAAGTCATTTTTCTATTACAATGATGGATCATCGGTTTTACACGTCATTTTTTTCTTCCGTATCAAGAAAATTGTTCGAAAATAATAGTTCCGAAACAATTATTCGAAAACATTTATTCGAATTGTAAATCATTTGAATGAGAATTAATCGAAAGGACAATTATACTAAATGATAATTATTCGAAATAGCTACGTTTGAAACATGTATAAGGTCTTACTGATTTAATAACGCCATTGAAGGATGGCGAAGGGCTTTTTGCAGCAAATGACATCCCATCATTCCACAATATGGAAATTCTTAGACGCATTTAAAAGAGAACATGGCTTGCAGGAAAATCGTTATGCAAAAGTAAGAGTGGGTTGATAAACTATCAAGAGCGTCAAGAAATCATCACCCACTTAATTTTAGTATTCGTAGTTGGGGATTCCAAAAGCAGAAGCCATATTGAATCTCCTCCACAAAGCTCTATTAACGGCAGCCATCAACAATTCTGGTATAGTAATACTTGTCCATTATTTGACATATCCAAACTGTTTTTTGCGTTGGCATCCTATCCAACGTCCACCTCCTCATCCAAGGAGGCATGGTGGAGTAATGGATAGCGGCTCGGGTTAAGAAATCGGAGAGCCGAGTTCTAATTTCAGTCTGGTTCATTACATTCATGCTAATAATATATCCATACCTTGGGAAACTCCTCTTCCCACAATCTTCTTCCCACAGCTATATATAGTAGCAGGGCAGACTGGGTTCTTTAGCCTTGGTTGGCAACCAGTCTCGGAGAAAATAACGCTGAATTCAAAACTGTCTGTAGCCTAATACAGCTAAAGGAAATAATCGTTCGTATTAGCTCGATGATCCCGACTGCGGTCGACAAGTGATAACGTCAATCCTCAACGGTGTCTTACCTGATGGTCATGCATAGGCTGTCTTGCCTTGTAACGTGTTCAAATCACGCCATTTTTTCTATTTTTCTTTTTTTCTTCTTGTGGCGAAAAGTGGTTCCTGCTGGCCACAAAACATTCAACCCTTTTCCGCACAAACTCATCGGTATTTTGTTCTCAATAGAAGATGCCAAGGAGTTTTCTCATGCATTCTCAAACGCTTGTATCCTTCTCTCAATTTCTGGCAACAGTGTCCATGTTTCACATACGTATAGGAGAATGTAGATTACCAGTCTGTACTTGTTTGAAAGATGATTTTGCTTCTCCATATTCTAGCCAATATTGTTCAATAATTACAGTAATGTAATTAATTCATGCCATATTCACGGAAAATCTACCAGTAAAACAGAATTTTCTTATTGCTATATTTGTACAAAAAGGCACAACCTTAAAATTTAAATTCAAACTCAGCGTTGCGACCGCACGTTCCAAAACAATAACACATTTCTCATAGCATTTTTTCGGATTACATCTCTATTTTCGTTGTCCTCTTAGTACTGAGAAATAAAAACAAGAATAAAATCTACTTCCATACCTGATGATGTCTGTAGGAACAGACGAAAGCTTGTAAAAAAATTAAAAAGACCTTATGCAACTGGAATTTATAAACGGGGATCATATCATTCATATACAGGTTCGGGGTTGATATATCTTACTTATATTGTTTGCGAAGATGTATTCTCGCCATTTAAATAATTAACCTCTATATTTGTTTTTTGTATGAATGATTCATGAATATATATATATATATATATATATATATATATATATATATATATATATATATGTATATATATATATATATATATATATATATATATATATATATATAAAAAAGGAAAGTCTTGGTTGTTTTAATTATCCATTTATTCTTATATCTTTACTATATTATATCTGTTATGTTATTATGTATTTATTGTATTTAATATACCTTTTTATATAATCTTTTATACATATATGCTTATTTTTAAGATAAGTCGTGATATAAGTCTTATTTAGCAAGTGTAATTTATTAAGAATATCTTACTAAGAGTTATTATATATTAAGAACATTTAATGCATTGTAACTTTTAAATTACTTATTGGCACGAATAATTCTAATCTATTCATATTTAAGCGAAATATTTCTCCTCCATATTAGTGCCAATTTGGCCATCGCTGCCATGGCTGCGACAATCCGTGTGCAGATTACCGAGTTACAGGTACTAACTTTAGACAAGATTGCTCCTAAGTATTTAAAACTGGCAATTTCTTTCCGTTCATCGTAATGTTGACACAAGTGTTACTCTTTGTGCTATTTGCCTATACTTTGGATTTCTAGGGGCTTATGTCTATTCCATATCCTCCTGCTCTTTCAAAAGGTTTGTTGGTGAAGTCCTGGAGCTCAATGTTACTACCTGATATGAAGTCAATGTCATCTGCAAAACGTAGGTCACAGACAGGTCTGCCACTGATAGGGGTTGAAGAATCATAGTCATTCAAGATTTTTTACATGATTCTCTCTAGAATCTTTTTTATGAACGCTAATGTTGGAATGAAAGACGTGTTTTATTGCATGTATGTCGGTAGTAAATGTTCATTCAAACAAGTGTTGTTAAAGATAATGTTATACCTGTTATATGCAGTTTTCACGTTGGCGTCCTCTCCTACGTCCACCTTCAATGGTACCTTGAATGATTGTCTTGCACAGAATACCATGCCTTGTAATATGTCTAAAACCGCGCCATTTTTCTCTGTTTGACAATGGCGAGAATTTCCTGGTGGCCCACAAAACTTTCAACCCTTTTCCGCACAAACTCATTGGTTTTATGTTCCCAAAAGAAGATGCCAAGGAGTTTTCTCATGCATTTTTCTTCAAACGCTTGGACCCTTCTCTCTTTTTCTGCCAAAAGTGTCCATGTTTCACATTCGTATAGGAGAATGGAGACTACAGCGAATTGTACAGTCTGTACTTTGTTTGAAAGCTGATTTTGCTTCTTGCCAATTTGGCCATCGCTGCCACGGCTGCGACAATCCGTGTGCAGATTACCGAGTTACAGGTACCATCTTTAGACAAGATTGCTCCTAAGTATTTAAAACTGGCAATTTCTTTCCGTTCATCGTAATGTTGACACAAGTGTTACCCTTTGTGCTATTCGCCTTTACTTTGGATTTCTAGGGGCTGATGTCTATTCCATATCCTCCTGCTCTTTCAAAAAGGTTTGTTGGTCAAGTCCTCAAACGCTTGGATCTTTCTCTCTGTTTCTGCCAACACTGTCCACATTTTCTTCACTGTAGAAGAATAGAGACTACCAAGGATTTCTACAGTCAGTACTTCGTTTGAAAGCTGATTTTGCTTCTCCATATTCTTGCCAATTTGGCCATCGCTGGCATGGCGTCGGAAATCCTATGGCGGTGATGCATATATGCAACCAAGACGTACCGCGACGTAAACGTACAACTTCAGTAGTTAAGTCTTTGCATGCACTCATGGTGGTGGAAGGTTACTCCATTACATCAATATTCAAAGGCATGTAGATTTGATAACCGATTTCATAAAGCCTCACAAATGTTCAATATGTGCACCACCTGTGACACGACACACGTCAAGTCGGTAGTCCAGCTCCTGCCAAACACGCTGTAGCATGTCTTGCGTAACACTCTCCAGCGCCATAGTGATTCTCGGCTTAAGTTTCTCTAGGCTGGTAGGAAGAGCTGGGATATAGACCTGTCCTTTTACATAGCTCGATAGAAAGAAAATCAAAAGCTGTCAAGGTGGTGGCCATTTCAACGGCACATGGTCATTGTCACTTGCGCGCCCGATCCATCATTCTGGTATATTCTAATTGTTTTTATTTAGTACTGCTGAAACTACTTCGAGGTTATATTATTTGTTTCTTACTAAATAATTTTATTAACGATAATTGCATTTCGAATAATTAACATTGTCCTTTCGATTAATTTTCATTCAAACAATTTACATTTCGAATATATGTTTTCGAATATTTGTTTATGAACAATTATTTTCGAACAATGTTCACATCATCTTTTCCCTTACCAAATATTTAGATTAGTGTACTTGGAATTTGAAATTTTCATTTATTGTACAAATATATCTTTTCTCTTGCTGACAACCGTATATATTGTCTTTTTACAACAGATGCTTAGTCCTTTCTTCTTGCTTTCCTTTGCTACTTTATCTAGAAAGTCTTTCAACTGAAAACTACTTCAAAAGTAAAACTGCACGCCTGGCAAGAATAGAGAAATTTGCAAGGCTGTAAAATCTTGAGAAGGAACTTAAGTTACAATCAATAAAACAAAAGAATTTACAGATTAAAAAAGAAATGAAATTCAAGTATATTTTTGAGTTTTAGAATTTACAATAGACAATCAGAGTATGCTGAGACAAAAAAAAAAACTTTGTGTAACACTAAATGTTGATTCACATAAAATGGAGCATTTTTTATTTTACCAAGAAAGCCACTTATCAAATATACAACTTTGCCGTCAGCTCTCATCCAGATAAAATGCGAATCTTGCTACACAGTGTTTGTGGGATTAACTTGGCATATATTCATAGGCGGTTGGATTTTCGAAAGCTTCTCGCTTCCCACACCGATCACCAAAGATAAAACACGAAATTCCTTTTTGTTCTTTATTTTATCATTCTGTCGGATTTCCATCCATATTTGATCCCAACTCATCTGAATATGGAAACCTCTTCAAAAAGACAACATTCTCTACTAAAAATGAAACAAGTTAGATTGATAAATGTTTTCCTGTTTGTTCTTTATCTTATCGTTCTGCCGGATTCTGATCTCTATTTGATCCCAGATCATCTTTTCTGAACAGGAAAACTACTTAAAAAAAAAAAAATCAAAAAACAACAACAACATACTCTACTAAAAATGAAACATGTTAGATTGATAAACCTTTACCAGTTTGTTGTTTTTATCTTATCATTTTGTCAGATTCTGATCCATATTTGATCTCTATTTGATCCCAACTCATCTTGTGTGAACATGGAAACTACTTCAAAAAGACAAAAACATTCTCTATTAAATGTGAAAAATGTTAGATTGATAAACTGTTGTGGATTCCTGCACAAATAAATAAACCACGCCAGTAATTGAGATAGAAAAATAAGTGTATTAAACGTAAGAATACAGACTTGAAGTGACGATTAGTAGTCCAGGAATGCGGGTTAGTAGAAAAGTATATGTACAAGTCTCTGTAAGGAAAAGCCGTAATCATCTCTCTCTCTGGACACTTGTATAACTCTGAGAACACCCTGTGTCTGTCTCCGTATCTCTCAACCTGTCTCAACGTATCTCAACGTATCTCCACATATCTCAACGTATCTTCACGTATCTCCACCTAACTCAAGAGCAGGCATTCTCTCTGTCAGTATCAGTATACTTTGGACGAGTCCATTTTATGTAAAAAGGGGGAGAGCCACACAACATACACATTTTCCTGTTTGACCTAAATCTTATTCTGTTGGATTCCGATCTCAATTTGATCCTAAGTCAATCTTGAGTGGACATGGAAACTACTTCAAAAAGACAACAATATTCTCTACTAAAGTGAACATGTAAGATTAGGAAACCCTTTCCTATTGATTTTTATATTATCATTTTGTCAGATTCCGATCCATATTTGATCTCTATTTCACCCAAACTTATCTTGTGTGAACATGGAGACTACTTCAAAAAGACAACAATATTCTCTACTAAAAGCGAACATGTAAGAATAATAAACCCATTCATATTGTTATTTATATTATCATTTTTTTCAGTTACCGATCCATATTTGATCTCTATTTGACCCAAACTTATCTTGTGTGAACATGGAAATTACTTAAAAAAAAGACAACAATATTCTCTACTAAAAGTGACCATGTAAGATTAATAAACCCTTTCCTATTGATTGTTATATTATCATTTTGTGAGATTCCGATCCATATTTGATCTGTATATGATCACTATTTGATCCAAATTTATCTTGTGGGAACATGGAAACTACTTCAAAAAGACAACAATATTATCTACTAAAAGTGACCATGTAAGTTTAATAAACCCTTTCCTATTGATTTTTATATGAACATTTTTCCAATTCCGATCGATATTTGATCTCTATTTGATCTCTATTTGATCCAACCTTATCTTGTGTGAACATGGAAACTACTTCAAAAAGACAATATATTCTCTACTAAAAGTGAACATGTACGATTAATAAAGGCGTTTCTATTGATTTTTATATTATCATTTTTTCAGATTCCGATCCATATTTGATCTCAATTTGATCCAAATTTATCTTGTGTGAACCTGTATACTACTTCAAAAAGAAAACAATATTCACTACTAAAATTGAACATGTAAGATTAATAATCACATTTCTATTGATTTTTATATTATCATTTTGTCAGATTCCGATCCATATTTGATCTCTATTTGATCCAAACTTATCTTGTGTGAACATGGAAACTACTTCAAAAGGACAACATTCATTCCTAAATGTAAAACACGTTAGATTGATAAAAGTTTCCTATTTGTACTTTATCTTTTACTGTCATATTTTGATCCATATTTGATATGTATTGGATCCCAACTCATCTTTTCGGAATATGGAAGCTACTTAAATAGACGGTTCTATTTAAGTAGCTTCCATATTCCGAAAAGATGAGTTGGGATCCAATACATATCAAATATGGATCAAAATATGACAGTAAAAGATAAAGTACAAATAGGAAACTTTTATCAATCTAACGTGTTTTACATTTAGGAATGAATGTTGTCCTTTTGAAGATTTTCGAAAACTTCTTGCTTCCCTCGCCAACCACCAAAGAGAGAACAGTTTTTACCTCTCATAAAACCGTAAAATACAGATTATCCCCACCAAAATTCACGTCATTTAAAATGTGAATATTTGAGTAAATATACGCCCCAAGAAAAAGAAATTAAACATTCTTCATATTGAGCAATAAAGATTTATTTCTCAAAATTTTGAACAAGACATTTGTCATATTCCTTGCTAATAGGAATATGGACTGGACGAATACGATGAATAAACAGTAAAATGTTTATTGTAGAAACCAGTACAACAAGCATGGAAGTAATAGTTATGCGCATGGTCGTCGCAAGTCAGTACAGTTGTGTGTGTGCTGCTTTCGGAAGGCCGGTAGTTCTTGCAGATCCCAGCTCGACGCTATTTAGTAACTGCACCACGCAGTCACATGTGGCACAAGGCCGAATTTAAAATGGGGTTCTGAGCCCGTAGGTTCGGCCAAAACATCCCGTAGACCCCGCATAAACGGGGTCGGGTCTGTCTACCACACCGGACGAATCTCTGCCCTCCGGCATAGCCTCGTCCGGTTTCCTCTCTGCTCGAGGGCAGAGAGTTCGACTAGCGCAGCTTGGAAAGATCCCAGGACTCTCCTGCCCGCTGTCCTAACAGATACTTATAGGTGTTTACTAACTATAGTGCCGCCGCTCATGGTGGTGGCAGGTTATTCCATTGCATCAATATTCAAAGGCATGTAGATTTGATAACCGATTTCATAAAGCCTCACAAATGTTCAATATGTGTACTACCTGTGACGCGACACACGTCAAGTCGGTAGTCCAGCTCCTGCCAAACACGCTGTAGCATGTCTTGCGTAACACTCTCCAGCGCCATAGTGATTCTCGGCTTAAGTTCCTCTAGGCTTGTAGGAAGAGCTGGTATATAGACCTGTCCTTTAACATAGCTCGATAGAAAGAAAATCAAAAAGTGTCAAGCTGGGGGCCATTTCTACGGCACATGGTCGTTATCACTTGCGCGCCCAGTCCATCTTCCTCGTAGATTCTCAGTGAGTTCGCGCACTCAAATTCGTTTTTACACAATTTGTTAAAATTTGAGATTATTTAAACTAGGATTGGCTATGTTGTTAGACGATAAAATGATGTCATTTTTTTTGGGGGGGGGGCTGGAGTGACACCTTTGCATGTCCCTTATTCTTCGTTTAGCTCCCGTGTCCCTTCAGGACGCGAGCAATCATGTCTCACCGGAAACCCACATATCCTGGAGCTCTAAATAATATTTGACTCCTTCCTCTCCCTGTTCTAAATAATATTTTACTCCTTAATCTCCCTGTTCTAAATAATATTTGTCTCCTTACTCTCCCTGTTCTAAATAATATTTGTCTCCTTACTCTCTCATCTGTTCTGCACATCCTCGTCATCCACGCGTTTCATCTAAAGTAAAGCCATGAAATTGCTAGGAAAACATTTTTTTTTATATATTCTTGACATTGATAGGATAATGAACATATAGGAAACGATTATAAATCTAGCATGTTTCGCTTTTATTAATACTTCACCACCGAATGAAATATGAACAAGAAGAAGAAAAAGAAAAGAAAAAAATTCTGCTTGAAGATACCCGTGAGGTCTACTTAACCGATTAAAATAAATAATACCAGAAATTTCATATGTCGGCCATATTTAATTCCCTGGCGTTGATTTTCTAAATGTAGCTTAGGTGTGGCACAAGACCAAAAATGTGGAGCATGGAATGAGAATCGAACGCACTACTTTATTTTAAATGATCTAATAAAACAAGCTTGCAAACAATTACAACACGTCGAGGTGCCTAATGGTTTTATAACCATAGCTGAGATGTGGCACAAAGCCGAAAGTGTGGGGCACACAGTGAGGATCAAACTCACTAGGCTGTCGTAATTGATTCAGCGAGACAATCTTGCTAACCATTACACCACGTCGAGGTGTACACTGATTCTATAAGTATTGCTTAGATGTGGCACAAGGCCGAAAACGTGGATCACTACTCTGTAGTAATTGATCTAGCGAGATAAGCTTGTTGACCATTACACGACGTCGAAGCGTTTATGAAATATGTTCGATTTATGAACTTTTCCTATTTGATTCCTATCCTATGAGTCTTTGGATTCCGATCGATATTTGATCGATATTTGATCGCAGTTCCTTTTTGATATTTTTTGTTTTCAAACAATTTTCATGATGAGTCTGTCTGTATTTAAATCTAGCATGTTTCGCTTAATTTTCATTCAAAAAATTTACATTTCGAATATATGTTTTTCGAATATTTGTTTATGAACAATTATTTTCGAACAATGTTCACATCATCTTTTCCCTTACCAAATATTTAGATTAGTGTACTTGGAATTTGAAATTTTCATTTATTGATCACATATATCTTTTCTCTTGCTGACAACCGTATATATTGTCTTTTTACAACAGATGCTTAGTCCTTTCTTCTTGCTTTCCTTTGCTACCTTATCTAGAAAGTCTTTCAACTGAAAACTACTTAAATTAAAACTACTTTCATTATCTTTGATTCTATTAGTCCGTTCAAGCCGCCATGCTTTGCGACCTACTTCCGTTTTTTTTTTTTTTTATCGATCAGATTATGTTTAGGGGATTTCGTGCTGAAATCTTCATTGAAGCTACGCTATATTTTGTACTAGTTCCGCAGTTTTATGACTAAGTACATCCGCTTTTGTTTTTATTTAGTGCTGCTGAGTTATTGAATTATAAATGATAGATTAAGGAATCGAGAATATTGTACCAATAGTCAAAAATGAACGAAATAATCAACTCCAAATGCTTTCCTACAATTTCGAAAATTACGTAAAAAAGAGAGAAATATTACGCTTAAATATGAATAGATTAGAATTATTCGTGCCAATTAGTAATTTAAAAAATACAATGCATTAAATATTCTTAATATATAATAACTCTTAGTGAGATATTCTTAATAAATTATACTTGCTAAATAAGACTTATATCACGACTTATCTTAAATAAGCATATATGTATAAAAGATTATATAAAAAGGTATATTAAATACAATAAATACATTAATAACATAACAGATATAATATAGTAAAGATATAAGAATATATTGATAATTAAAACAACCAAGACTTTCCTTTTATATATATATATATATATATATATATATATATATATATATATATATATATATATGCGTAAATGCTTTCTTTGAGCAATAAAACACGTCTTTCATTCCAACATTAGCGTTCATAAAAAGGATTCTAGTGAGAATCATGTAAGAAATCTTGAATGACTATGATTCTTCAACCCCTATCAGTGGCAAACTTGTCTGTGACCCTACGTTTTGCAGATGACATTGACTTCATATCAGGTAGTAACATTGAGCTCCAGGACTTGACCAACAAACCTTTTGAAAGAGCAGGAGGATATGGAACAGACATCAGCCCCTAGAAATCCAAAGTATAGGCAAATAGCACAAAGAGTAACACTTGTGTCAATATTACGATGAACGGGAAGAAATTGCCAGTTTTAAATACTTAGGAGCAATCTTGTCTAAAGATGGTACCTGTAACTCGGTAATCTGCACACGGATTGTCGCAGCCATGGCAGCGATGGCCAAATTGGCAAGAAGCAAAATCAGCTTTCAAACAAAGTACAGACTGTACAATTCGCTGGTAGTCTCCATTCTCCTATACGAATGTGAAACATGGACACTTTTGGGAGAAAAAGAGAGAAGGATCCAAGCGTTTGAAGAAAATTGCATGAGAAAACTCCTTGGCATCTTCTTTTGGGAACATAAAAGCAATGAGTTTGTGCGGAAAAGGGTTGAAAGTTTTGTGGGACACCTGGAAATTCTCGCCACTGTCAAACGGAGAAAGATGGCGTGATTTTAGACATATTACAAGGCAAGACAACCTGTGCAAGACCATCATGCAAGGCACCGTTGAAGGTGGACGTAGGAGAGGACGCCAACGTGAAAACTGGTTGGACAATGTCAAATAATGAACAGGTATGACTATACCAGAATTGCTGATGGATTCCGTTGATAGACCGTTGTGGAAATTCAATATGGTTTCAATATGTGGAAGAGATTTAGTGCGGCTTCTACATTCGGATCCCCGCCCCCTACGATTACAAAAGTCATGGGAATGATGATGATGATGATGATGATGAAGAAGAAGAAGAAGGGAAGGCGGAGGAGGAGGAGGAGGAGGAAGAAGAAGACGAAGAAGAAGAAGAGGAAGGGGGAGGAGGAGGAAGTAGAAGAAGAAGAAGAAGAAGAAGAAGAAGGGGAGGAGGAAGAAAAACTACTACTACTACTACTGGTTGAACATGGTAAACAATGGACAGTTATGACTATACCAGAATTGTTGATGTCTGCCGTTGATAGACCGTTGTGGAGGAGATTCAATATGGTTTCAGCATTCGGACCTCCCCACCTCTACGATTACAAAAGTCAAAGGGAGGACGATGATTATAATGATGGTGATGATGATGATGAAGAAGAAAAAACTGGTTGGACAATGGTAAACAATGGACAGTCATGACTATAGCAGAATTGTTGATGGCTGCCTTTGATAGACCGTTGTGGAGGAGATTTAGTGACGCTCCTGCATTCGGATCTCCCCATAAAATTACAAAAGTCAAGGGTATGATGATGATGATGATGATGATAATGATGAATTATTGATCACCCTGTTTCGATTGAGTCTAAGTCTGCACTTTCTGAACTAAGCATTGAACTCACCATTATCATGCCGCCAAATTCACAAATCTTTAAATCCTTCGTCTTGCGTTTATATTGTAAAACTTTATGAATAAAATATTATTAATAACGAACACTTTATAAATGTGAGGCTGAAACAGTTTTCCGCTGGATGTCGAACCAGCGTGCATCATTCATAAAAAAAAAACAAAAAAAACTCTTAGTAAATTGATCTCAGCGGGATTTGAACCTTATTATTTACTGTTTATATTCGCTCCTATATCTGCAATTTTTTCAGCGATGTGTCATGGAGACAGATTTATAGTATTACTTCTACTTTAGTTCTTTTTTTTCTTTTTTTGGAATCGGCATCCATTTAACTACAACTGCTGCGCCATGTTCGCTTCAAAAAAAAAAAAATTCTTACATTTATTCCCGATAGAATTTAGCAAATCGAAAGTGTCAAAGGACATTTTAATATTCGAACGAGAATAAATATTATTCGGTGGATAACACCTTTCTGGGCGGCTTTAAACAGCTCTGTAGAAATGCGAAGTTGGCGTAGGAGGGCAAAAATACAAACGTTGAATGAAGATGGCGAATGTTTCCGCCTAAGTTGCATGACGTTGAAGATTTGACGACGTTATTTAAGTTGTGCTAACGAATAACACGATGGATTTGTTTGCCTTTTGTTTTATCATAAAATGCTATCCGATTGATAGGAAAGTTCTCGCGGTTTGTAGCACATTAAAGCAAAACGAGTTTTTAAAAGACTAGAGAATATATTCATATAGCGATAGGGTAACAGTGTTCAGTTGAGGCGCAGTGCAACCATCTGAGTCAGCGACCTTCTGTCATTTAAACAGGCAGGGGGAATAATTCTGACAGTAGAACTGGACGAGGTTTTAGGCGAAGTATTTCTGTCAGCCACAGTCGTCAAACGGTCCTCGACAGGGTGTTGTACACAGAAATGAATAGGCAATCTGCGGCTCGCAGGCCACAAGCAACCCGATTGGCATTCAGAATGGCACGCTTAATTCCATGAGGAAAATAACATTATTAACCCTAGAACACTAACCATCAATTAAAGTTACACCGCTACTAACCATGGGTATATCATACCCGATTTTGAAAATATCAAAAAAAAAAAAAATATATATATATATTAAATATAAACCTTTATTTGAAATATTTTACATGCAGGCACTTCAAACTTTGTACTTTAAGTTATTATTAATAGGAACTGAAAAACATTATTAAGGTAAGAAAATCAGGTACTGAAAATTGTAATTAAAAATCGGAAAATTTGCGCTGGGTACTATGGGTACCCATGGTTAGTGTTCTCGGGTTAAAATGCTTCTTTTTGTTTTTTTTCGTTCTCACGTATTTACTTACGCACTCTCAAGCATAGTCACATACATAAGCAATGCTTAAATACAACATGTCTTAAATTTTGCAACTTTTCGGTGAAGATAACGTTGTCAGCATTTTAAACCATTGGCAGTTTTCACTAAGGAAGATCATAAGTGTAAAAACCTTTTGCTTAAGAAATAGGAAACGTTAATAATAATTATTTTTCTCTATAGAATAAATACACTTCTTTTAAAAAATGTTTTTACGTCGTCAAATGAATAGATTAGAAACAGATAACACACAGTAATTTATATTAATTACTGTCATCAGTTATATTATCAAATCAAGACTTCGCTTTATTCTTATTATAGAAGGAACCTTTTTTCAAAGATATATATATATATATATATATATATATATATATATATATATATATATATATATACAAAACTAGAACTTGTAAAACTTGGGATGATCCATGCCCTTTATGCCTACATGAGAAACTACACATTATTAAGTTTCTAAATAATAAAAATCTATTAAACAATAGACATGAGTTAACGGTTTTTTCCGACATCATCAAATTTTTGCATTGAATAATTAGCATAAAAACAAACAAACAATAAAATAATTTTTAAAATCCATAGTCCGAATAAATAGTTTAAATCTCCTCAATAATGAATCTGCTATTAAAACACGTAAATTTCAGAAATAAGTTATTCCAAAAAAAAATTTCGCTTGAAGATGGAACAGAGCTTACTTTAATTCAATTTAATTCAAATAATTATATTGAAGTTTTCGGCTCTTGTTTTGAAACATGAGAACTCAAGTGTCGTGTTGGAATCATATTTTTAAATAAATAATTATATTTATGCTCTACTTTTGTATCGAGCACTATTTTTCTTTTTAAATAATAACAAAAATACTAAAGAACTTTGGATTATTTACCTAACGAGTTCTTTCCTATTTTCTATATATTTACACACACACACACACACACACACACACACACACACACACACACACACACACACACACACATATATATATATATATATATATATATATATATATGCATAAATGAAATGAGAACGAATAAAATATAAATGCAAACATTCACAACATTAATTTAAAAATTCTGCTCAATACAATAGTAGAGCGATAATTCTTTATTGTAAGATATTACATAATAAAGGATATATATATATATATATATTGGAAAAATATTTGCTGGAACATTAAAAAAGTAATCGTTCATTTCCCTCAACCCCCCACCTCCAATTCCCTAGAACTCATTATCACAGAGCACTAATGTTTTATTCCCGCTTTAGAACATCCGCTACTTACACACACACACACCCGCCGGCACGCACGCATGCACGCACACACACACACATACACACACACACACACACAGATTGCTAAAATCTTATCTGACAATCTGGCAAAATAAAAATTAATTTAGTGTTGTTTTTTTGTTTTTTTTTTGACATATTAAACATTTCGTGGGATGGCCATAGATGCTGTTACATGATTTGGACAATTTTGCTGTTATACCCGGTATATATGATAAAGATATAGTCTTAAATTATGCTATATTTATGGATAAAGTGCTCAGTATTAAGTATAGAGTGTATGCAATTATTAAATTGATAGCCTTAAGATTGAGTTGAATCATGAAACAGATATTTGCCGCTTGGTTTTGACCTAAGTGTCCAGCTTATGTATATTATTTGAATCTTTTAAAATGTCCGTTTTGAAAGACATACGCGGATAAATGAGGCCGTGGATAATGAGGAACTACTGTGTACCAGTTTGAGGACAATGCATAGCTTGAATTTTAATATTGTTCTGATTTTTTTTTTTTTTTTTTATTGCAGGAGTTTGAATGTCAATCTTTGGCAGTACACGAGAATAAATGTCTTCGACTTGCAGAGTGTTTATGCTCCTCTCTTCCCGCTTTGCATCAGAAAGTGCCATCTTCGCAGGTAATCAAATGCGAATTTCCTTACATGTTAAAAAAAAAGATATTTTTAGAATGTTTTATCGGATTTCATTTTAAAGGAGAAAAAAGGAAAAGAAGAAAAGGAAAAGAAAAAATGAAAAAAAAAAATCTATTTTCTCATTCGCACATATCTATTCAAATTCAATACTATCCAAATAGAATTTCTTTGTTGTTTTTCTGTCATGTTTTTTTTACTGAAAATTCTCTTTCTTTCCTTTCGTTCGTTCGTTTCATTTTACAGTCTTTTTTTTCATTCTTCTTCCATTTCTTTCTTTCTTTCTTTCTTTCTTTCTTTCTTTGCCGGCTCGTTCTTTCTTTCTTTCTTTCTTTCTTTCTTTCTTTCGTTCGTTCGTTCGTTCGTTCCATTTTACTGTCTTTTTTCTTTCTTCTTCCATTTCTTTCTTTCTTTCTTTCTTTCTTTCTTTCTTTCATGAGATTGTTTTTTTTTACTTTATTTTCTATGCTCTTTCTTTCTCTTCCGATTTTATTGTTTTCTTTCTTTCTTTCTTTCTTTCGTTCGTTCGTTCGTTCATTTTTACGGTCTCTTTTCCTTTCTTCTTCCATTTCTTTCTTTCTTTCTTTCTTTCTTTCGTTCGTTCGTTCGTTTATTTTTACGGTCTTTTTTCCTTTCTTCTTCCATTTCTTTCTTTCTTTTTTTTCTTTTCTTTTCTTTTCTTTTCTTTCTGCCTTTATTCCTCTTTTGCTAACTTTTGTTTCTTTCTCCCTTTCTTCCTCCGGTTGTTTTTCTTTTGCCTTTCTTGCTCTCTTTCATCCTTTGTTTGTTTGTTTGATTGTTTCTTTCTTTCTTTCTTTCTTTCTTTCTTTTTTTCTTTCTTTCTTTCTTTTTTTCTTTCTTTCTTTCTTTCTTTTTTTCTTTCTTTCTTTCTTTCTTTCTTTTTTCTTTCTTCTTTCTTTCTTTCTTTCTTTCTTTTTTCTTTCTTTCTTTTTTTCTTTCTTTCTTTCTTTCTTTCTTTCTTATTCTCATTTCTCGAGTTGTTCCGTTTTCACTTCCATTCTTTCTTTCTCCTTTCAAATATTGCCGTTTATTCTCTATGACTACCTTTCTTTCCAATTTTTCCCTCCATTCTGTTTTTCGTTTTAAACCTTCAATTCAGTGAAAGTTTTCTTTCAAATAAACATTTCAATATATTTTATATATATATATATATGTATGTATATATATATATATATATATATATATATATATATATATATATATATATATATATATATATATATATATATTTATATATATATATATATAATTATTTTCTTTTTAAAATATGATTCCATCGTGACACAGAAAATTTCCAATGTTTCAAAACTGAAACTAAATTTATAAATTTAAAAATTAAAATTAAAATTAAAATCCATAGTCTCGTTCCATTGTCAAGCGATGTTAGGAATAAACTTTCAAAAAAACCTACTTACTATAAGCACAGACAACATTAATATTATGAGTTGTTAAGGTTAAGAAAAATCTATTTTATTTTAGAGGTGGCTGGGTTTTAATTTCCCTAGGCAATATATATATATATATATATATATATATATATATATATATATATATATATATATATATATGTATATTTAATAGATTTTGCTTAAAAAATCAGGTTAATGTATAGGTGAAGTGGGGGTGTCTGCTAACGAACGTTTACTTCTGTCCTTCCTTTGACTACTAAGAACACCGGATTATAAATCTTACTGTTCTTTCTCCTTATTTTAATATCTATCTATCTATCTATCTATCTATCTATCTATCTATCTATCTATCTATCTGTCTATGGGATCATTTGTTATCTGTTTGTGTTCATTTTCTATCTATCTATTTGCATACATCTATCAATCTATCGCAGATTGTTCATATCTATCTATCTATCTATCTATCTATCTATCTATCTATCTATATATATATATATATATATATATATATATAGATCCGATGTATCAAAAATAAATCTTACTGTTCTTTCTCCTTATTTTAATATCTATCTATCTATCTATCTATCTATCTGATCATTTGTTATCTGTTCGTGTTCATTTTCTATCTATCTATTTGCATACATCTATCAATCTATCGCAGATTGTTCATATCTATCTATCTATCTATCTATCTATCTATCTATCTATCTATCTCATTCTGCCCATATCTATCTATCTATCTATCTATCTATCTATCTATCTATCTATCTATCCATGGGATCATTTGTTATTTGTTTGGGTTCATTTTCTATCTATCTATTTGCATACATCTATCAATCTATCGCAGATTGTTCATATCTATCTATCTATCTATCTATATATATATATATATATATATATATATATATATATATATATATATATATATCGGATGTATCAAAAATGCTTTTGAAATCTTTGGGGACGGGTTCCTCACACCAAAGCAAGGTGAACTTCACGTGTTCTGATACCTGGATCGTCTCCGACTGCGTGTAGAATGTGTTCTTCGTGGTCAGGCGAATCTCGGTAGTTTGCCAATAAACCATCGGCAAAAGCTCTCCCGTGGTGGGTGATCAGAGGGCAAAAGACCCTGTACACATTGCAAATGATACGGATACAGAAGCTGCTCTTGATGTAAACTCCATGCGGCACTATTAGATGCACGATATAATACGGCCGTTTGACGTGTGCTGATATCCGTATCGTCCCCGATAGTCTATAGAATATGTTTTTCGTGGTTATGCGTACGAACGGATCCCGGTCTTCCTTGATCCATAGTCTGTGGTCCCAGGGATCCTCTCACAGCAACACGACGATAAACAGTAACAAATGTTGGATGATTAAGTCTGGAAACGCAATCTGATACAGCCGTGCAGCTTCGCGACCATTGCCATTCGCACGACCGTATGTAAAAATCATATCTGCCTATTTATGATATGAATATACTAGCATTGTTAAACGGAATGCATCTCAGTTAACTCACTACTATAAACGTTAAAAGTTGAAGACAGACTAGCCACAAATGTACACGAATAACAAATGTAATCTTGTCTACATTGAAAAACAACGCCATCTACCGTAAACTTACTTTAAACCTGATAAGTCAAAAACTAAATATTTGCAGACATATGTTTATATTGACTTTTGTTCTTGACTTGGTCTGAGGGACCCGCACCTAAAATTTGTAAAAGTATTTTTGATACACCCTATATATATATATATATATATATATATATATATATGTGTGTGTGTGTGTGTGTGTGTGTGTATGTGTGTGTGTGTGCAGTGGATAGGTTAGTTAATAAAATAAAGACTAACGAAAGGGTACCAATGTAATCAGCACGTTAAGAATGTATTAAATATTAATAATATTCCTGATATGCCCCGTAAATGGATATATTTGAACGAAGTAGCTAAGTGGTTTTGGCTACTATAACCAAGTAGAATACCGTAGCAGTAATCGACTGGTATGCGTCGTAGTCGCAGTTAAGAAGTGTAGATCAATGGCGTAGTCCAATGGGCGTCGTTATAGACTTAGCTCTCAGACTAGGGCTCTCTCTCCTTCTGACTCTCCTACACGTCCGTCGATATTTATGACGGACACCCGCCAATCATATTCCAGGGAGGGGGAACACAGATGTATGCATATTCCATTATATCAGATAGATAGATAGATAGATAGATAGATAGATAGATAGATAGATAGATGTCCCGGAAAGGGACATATTTGAACGAAGTAGCTAAGTGGTTTTGGCCACTATGACCAAGTAGAATACGGTAGCAGTAATCGATTGGTACGTGTCTTAGTCGCAGGTAAGAAGTGTAGATCAATGGCGTAGTCCAATGGGCGTCGTTATAGACTTAGCTCTAAGACTAAGGCTCTTTTGCTCACGCAATTTTATGAGGGACTCCTGCCAATCTTATTCCAGTAAGCGGAAACACAGGTGTACGCATATTCTATTATATCAATGCCATATGACAAATATGAAGCAAGTAGAGAAAAGGTTTAAGTTCGGAATTTTTAGACACGCCTGTGTCCTTCATCAGCGGACTGAGGACTAAACAGAGAAATAGGAATTGCTCACCAACAGATGTTTTTCTAGATGGTGTATTTTCTAGTAGAAATCGTATTGTTAGCAAAATCCCGATCTCTGTCTGATTCCTCGATGTACGAAAAAATTTTTCTAATTATATATATATATATATATATATATATATATATATATTAAAAATCAAGTTATATGATCACGACAAAGTTTATATATATATATATATATATATATATATATATATATATATATATATATATGGTGTTTCAAAAAGAATACGCCAAAATCATTGCGCTATTTTTTCAGGTCTATAGCATTGTAGTGGACTCAATCAGTGGTTATTTGATAGAGTACTTATCAAAGTTTGATTAGGTGTCAGTTTCACCACTTTCGTTAGTATAACTTCCGGTTCAGCTGAATTGTGGGAAGATCAATCAAAATCGCAACTCCTCAGCAGAAGGCATTTGTTTTTGTGACAATGGCATTTGTTTTTGCGACAATGGCATTTGTTTTCGCAAACTCAAGCACGCAAAAACAGTGCTTGAGTTCGTGAAAACAAATGCCATTGTCACAATGCAGGCAGATTCGAATGACTTCATTTTTCATCAACATGGAGCACCACCCCATTGGCATCTCGGGGTTAGAGCTTATCTGAATGAAAACGTGCCTCAGCGATGGATTGGGAGGAGAGGTGCGAAAGATCTTACTCTCTGTGCTTGGCCTGCCAGATCCCTGGACCTCACTGTGTGTGACTTTTTCTTGTGGGGTTATGTTAAAGACCAAGTTTATGTTCCAGCACTTCCAGCAAGTATCGATGACTTGAAAGATCAAATAACAGCTGTAATCAACATGGTGGACCGTGACATGCTGAGGCGCGTTTGGGAGGAATTCTCATATCGGCTTGATGTTGTCTGCGCTGCCGGTGGTGGCCACATTGAGCACTTACAAAACATGAAATGAAACTTGAATGTATATACAACATAGGTGTTCATGCTAGAGGTTTGTAATTTTTTTCGTTATTGACACATCACGTGATAATTTTGGCGTATTCCTTTTGAAACACCCTGTATATATATATATATATATATATATATATATATATATATATAAGGTTGGATCCAGTGACTTGACCCAAACAATTGTGAGTTCCGTACCTGGCTTCGGCAGTGATGAACAAAAACTTCCAGAGTTGAGATAACTGTCATATCCGGAAGAAGCATGACATGCAAAGCTTGAACAGTCTGCTCCGCTGAACGAAATAAAGGGTTCCGTTCGAAATTACAATCACCTGAAGAAGGCCTGAGAGTACAACAGCCAAAACGTCGTGAACATGACAATAAAGTCTGAACAATTTAAATAATATATATATATATATATATATATATATATATATATATATATATATATATATATATATATATATAAAAGTATATGATTGGTGTATATGGAATGAATTCCAATAACCAACAATTACTATTCTTAAAAGAGTGCTCAATACAAAGTAGAGCAGATATAATTATTTATTTTTAAAAAAAATTTATAACGTAAATATGTTATAAAATCACTACAAAAATAGCCATTTTGCTTCAACACCCTCGGTGTCTTATCAAGTGATGACGTTGAATGTAAAATAAATGGTTTTAAAAGTTTCAAATTAATTAACAATCCTTCGCAAGTAACAACCTTTTTCGCTTTGCGAAGGATTGTTAATTAATTTGAAACTTTTGAAATTTTTGTAGTGATTTTATAACATATTTATGTTATAATTTTGTTTTTAAATAAATAATTATATATATATATATATATATATATATATATATATATATATATATATATATATATATATATATGCTTTGGGAAATAATTCGGAAAATACACTCTCTCTTTTAAAAACAAAACAAGAGTCACTTTTGTCGCTGGCTAGAAAATTTAAATGCTTTAAAAATTCAGAATGTAGAATTAATAAATTGAAATAGCCCAGTTTCCGGATTAGTATTAACAAATTTAGTATAATAGATATGGGAATTGGACACAAGATACGTCGTGGTAAGTGTATTTTTGTCCAACACCATTAGAGGCTTTAAAGCCAAACCCCAGACCAAAAAAACTGGAGTCATGTTTTTAATCAACTTCGTCAGATCTAGACTTCCACGTGGATGCCATGCATTTGTTCAGAAATGTCTATGAAACTCTTTTCTTAGATCAATGATTAAAAATTGCCTCCAAGCGAACACATTCTATAGGCGTTAAAGATAATCCTTCATCGGATCTAGCGCCACAGAATCACAAAGAAATTTACCAAATAACAAAAAAGCGCATCACTTGAAGACTTCCAGCAGTAGCGACAACAAAAACTAAAATGGATAGCACATGGGAAATGTAACAATATAATGAAGCCGTTGGCTTTCCACACTATGTTAAACAAAAGGTTAGGAAAGAAATCCTCGTCAATACTAGAAAGAACGATAACAGCCAGTGGGCTTGAGAAAAACTATTTTCCTGCAAAAAAAAAAAAGTTTTTTAAGTGAAAGATTCTATAAATTTCAACCGACAGTAATCCTGTTCGCCGAATGAATGTCAACTGTTTTCCTGTATGGAAACGGCTAATAATATAATAACATATATAATATTTATAATCTTTTGGTGTTCGATCTCTTAGAGGTGACACGTTTTACCTTTCATATTTAATGTGAATTTCAGTTGGCAGATGCGAGAACGAGAAAGTGAAGTAGTTCTGGAACAGCTGCTGAAGATTTACAAAGCAAACTTCTAGGAACGACAATGTCTAATTGTAGTCAAGTTCGCGGTAATTTTTCGGACTTACTGACAAAATGAAGAGGACAAAAGATGCGAAAGAAGTGAAGAAGACAAAGAAATTAATACGAAAATAGATGAGAAAAAGAAGAAAGGAGTGAAGAAGAAGGAAAGAAGGAGCAAAAGAAGAAAGAAATAAAAGGAAAAAAAGGAATAGTGAAAGGAGAAGAAGAAGAAACAGAAAAAGAAAAGAGAAAAATAAAAAGAAAGAAGACAAAGAAAATATAATGGAAACGATGATGAAAAATAAGAAAGAGGGGGCAAAGAAAATAAGAAGAAAACGAAGAAAGAGTAAAATGAGAAAACTGGATAAAAGAAGAAGGAATAGTTGAAAGCGACGAAGAATAAAGAAAAAAAGGACAAAGAAAAGGAAAAGAAGAAAGAAGAAGAAGGAGGAGAAGAAGAAGAAGAAGGACAAACAGAAGAAGAAGAAGAAGAAGAAGAAGAAGAAAGAACAGCAAAACTACAAAGTCCATATCACAACTAAGAAGACAAAACAAAAGAAGAAAAACAAAGAAGAAAAAGAAGAAAAAAGAAAAGAAAAGAAGTAAAAAAAACAAATAAAGAGAAAATAGCAAAATATGAAAAGAAATAAATAAAGAAATAAGGAAAAGTGGAAAGAGGAAAAGAAAACGAAGGAAACAAATGATGAAAAAGAAAAATGAAAGAAACGGAACAAAAGAAAGAAAACAGTCGTTAGTAGTAGTAGTAGTAGTAGTAGTAGTAGTAATAGAAAAAGAAGAAAAGAGAAAGTGAAGGCATGGGAAGTATTATTATCAATGTTTTGAATGTCTTGACAAGAAGAAGAAAAAGAAGAAGAAGAACGAGGAGCGGAAGAAAAGAAGAAGGTAGGAGAAAGAGAACAACAATAATAATAATAATAATGATGATGAGAAGGAGAAGAAAAAGAAGAAGGAGGTATAAGAAAGAGAACAATAATAATAATAATAATAATAATAATAATAATAATAAGAAGAAGAAGAAGAAGAAGAAGAAGAAGAAGAAGGACGAGGAGCGGAAGAAGAAGAAGAAGAAGGTAGGAGAAAGAGAACAATAATAATAATAATAATAATAATAATAATAATAATAAGAAGAAGAAGAAGAAGAAGAAGAAGAAGAAGAAGAAGGTATAAGAAGAAGAAGGTAGGAGAAAGATAATAATAATAATAATAATAATAATAATAATAATGATGATGAGGAGGAGGAGAAGAAGAAGAAGAAGGTAGGAGAAAGAGAACGATAATAATAATAATAATAATAATAATAATAAGAAGAAGAAGAAGAAGAAGAAGAAGAAGAAGAAGAAGAAGAAGAAGGACGAGGAGCGGAAGAAAAGAAGAAGGTAGGAGAAAGAGAACAACAATAATAATAATAATAATAATAATAATGATGATGATGATGAGGAGAAGAAGAAGAAGAAAAAGCAGAAGGTAGGAGAAAGAGAACAACAACAATAATAATAATAATAATAATAAGAAGAAGAAGAAGAAGAAGAAGAAGAAGAAGAAGAAGAAGAAGAAAGACAAGGAGTGGAAGAAGAAGAAGAAGAAGGTAGGAGAAAGAGAATAATAATAATAATAATAATAATAATAATAATAATAATAATAATGATGATGATGATGAGGAGGAGGAGGAGAAGAAGAAGAAGAAGAAGAAGAAGGTAGAAGAAAGAGAACGATAATAATAATAATAATAATAATAATAATAATAATAAGAAGAAGAAGAAGAAGAAGAAGAAGAAGAAGAAGAAGAAGAAGAAAAAGAAGAAGGACAAGGAGCGGAAGAAAAGAAGAAGGTAGGAGAAAGAGAACAACAATAATAATAATAATAATAATAATATTAATAATAATAATAATAATAATGATGAGAAGAAGAAGAAGAAGAAGAAGAAGTAGGTAGGAGAAAGAGAACGATAATAATAATAATAATAATAATAATAATAAGAAGAAGAAGAAGAAGAAGAAGAAGAAGAAGAAGAAGAAAGACGAGGAGCGGAAGAAGAAGAAGGTAGGAGAAAGAGAATAATAATAATAATGATGATGATGATGATGATGAGAAGAAGAAGAAGAAGAAGAAAAAGAAGAACTACAGCAACAACAATAAAACTATGAATTCCATACAGCAACCAAAAAAAAAAAAAAAGACAAACTAAAATATCGTTAAGAAATGTTCGAAAAGGATTTTTTTTAAAACAACCAAAACTCTCAACTTGAATTAGTGAGAGCTTTAAATATGAAAATTTCTCAAAGTCACGTAATGTGCATTAGTGTAATAAAATACACGTTTGGGTGGGGCTAAAATTTCCGCCTACCCCACAATCCCCACAGTTATCCTGCTTTGCCTGAATTAGTTTCTATCCCCGCCCTTCACATTTCTTTTCTAAACGACTTCCTCTAAACAATCAGCCTTTTCTGTCGCGTTGTTATTCACGGATGAAAGCATCGCCGACGACCTTTTCAATGAGTTTGGGCTTTTAGTTTTCGCTTGTCTTAATTGTTTGCAACCCCCCCCCCGCCCTCGTCTTCGGTTGAATATGGTAAGGCATTAAGAGTTAGCGGCCCGCAAAGTGGTACCAGCGTGTCGAGTTCAAATTCAGTACGAGTCATTTGTATTCACTTACGCACTCTTACCTCACTTGCCTCCAGGGTAAGTAATAGTCTAACTCTCTGCTTTCGGGCGGAGAGGATCCCGGACGAGGCTCCGCCGAAGGGCAGAGTCTCGTTCGGGGTGCTTGACTGTCTCTGAACCCGTTTATGCGGTTTCAAAGAGGGAATATTTTTGGCCCAGCCTACGGGCTCGGAAATCCCACGTTAAACCCGGCCTTGTGCCATATGTAACCCTCGTTGGCGGGGGGCTAAATATTACTTACGCACTATTACCCTCGGGAAAGTCATAAGTTCGTTTTCCTCCTCCATCAGCTATTTATTTTTTTCTTTCTTTCTTGCCTTGATATCAGAAGGCTAGAACCACGTGACTATCTATTTTGCGCGCAAAAACCTTTCTAAGTTTGGGGAACATTATATATTGTTATTCTCTTATAATATCTTTATTTTTGACTTACATATTGTTATAGCTAGTGTTATTTTCCGTTGTCTTCTTTTTCTTTGTATTCTTCTTATTGAGAATTTTGTCGAACGTCTATTGAGAGTTTGGTCACTTACCCTAAAGCATGCCAGCTTATTCTAGAGGCTGTCATTAAAGTCCGAACGCATCGGAAATCTCATCAAATATAGTGTAGGATTGGCAAATTATCGCCATTTTAATATCTGTCTATATCTCTGAGATGAGGTATCATGATTATTCGGATTGTTATCCTCATCTTCATTGCCATATTCAATCCTCAAGGACACATGCCCCAGTGGATAAAGACGTTGTTTACATCCAGTGACTAGACCCAAAGAGTTCTGAGTTCAATACCAGGGGACAGTAGTGGTAAAAAAAAAAAAAAAATTAAGAGTTGAGTTAAATGGAAATAACTGATACTTCCGGGAGAGGCATGACACGTGGAACTAGAAAAATCTACCCCAGCGGGCGAAATAAAGGGTTCGGTTCGAAATTCCGATCACCTGACGAAGAGCGGAGCGTACAACGGCCGAAACGTTGTGAATATGGCAATGACGATAAGGATAAGAATCTGAATAATGTAAATAATGTAAATTGTCACCATTTCATATTTTTAATTTCGCGCATGCGCATTGTTTGTTTTTTATATTGTCGACGTATCATGCTGTTTGGAGGACCTGCTAATGGCTAGACGGAGACACAAAACGACGCTTCAAGAATCCGATGAAAATATCACTGACACAGCCCAACATCGACCCCATGACCTCAGAAACCGTTACTGCAAATCGGCCTTTCCGGCGTAGGACCATCCACGGGGGACTGAGACTTTGGGGTCCAACCTTTAGCATGAAAAGGATCTGCGACGTGCTGTCAGGAAGACCTGCTTTGGCCAGCCACGTCCATCACTCACACTCCTCTGTGACTGGCTCACGACTGTTCAGGAGTGGTCTGGACATTCGCAGCTATGTGTGCCACCGTCACCAGAGGGAAGAAAGGTAATAGAAAGAAAGGATAACGATCTCGATGCTAGAATGTGATATATATATATATATATATATATATATATATATATATATATATATATATATATATGGTGCGATGGATAAATTGTCGTTTTAATTACGCAAAAATTTAAAATAACAGTCATCAATCTCAGCCTATTCATATCTATCTAGGGTTCAGCAGTTGTGTTTGTGGCTGTTTCTACCACCACCAAAAGGAAAACTGGAAGAACTTTAGAAAAAACTTTTCTTTATTGTCTGCATTCAAGCAAATTAATATATATATATATATATATATATATATATATATATATATATATATATATATATATATATATATATATTAAAAACTACTGACTTGTTACTGTGGTTAGGTTTTTAATTTACTTTACAATGAGTAAAATATGTAAAAACTTAACCACAGTACATTCTAATATATATATATATATCAAGCGGAAAAGCAACTTGTCAACTGTCAACATGCCACATAACACCCTTGAGCGCTTGTTTTAGTGGACTCAACAGTTTTCAATCTGCTTGTCTGGATCATCTTCAAGAAGCAAGAGCAAGATCTAAAAGGTCAGCCAATCTAACAGTGACTTCATCCCACAATCCCCACTCTTGCCCCATATATGGCCTCCTTTGTAAATCAGTAACGGGTCTTAAGTGCCACTTAAGATTATCGCACAAAATTTCATAACTGAATCAATCAAGCTGTCAGATCCACATACGTCGAAACCGACGGTGAAAGTCCATTATATATATATATATATATATATATATATATTAGTGAGCGTTGCCGTGTATTATAGATTTTACCCTCCTCTTGTACACAAACATATATCTTTGATATCTGCAAAATAATGCAATAAAACGTATTTTGAAGTTCATGTTCTGAACAGAAATAAAATAAAGCGGGTATTTTTTTAATTCTTTTCAGCTAGATTGGGAGATTTTTGCGAAATGCAATTTTTAAACGTTTACCATTATGATATTTTCAATGAAATTGAAAGATATCAACCGCAGATAAGCTCATCATCGCTTTTTTATTTATCTGTTGTGAATTGTGACTACTTTTGTCTTTTGTAGAAGGAAATATGTTTGTATTAGTGCATGTGAAAGTTATTAACAGGCGTTTTTCTCTCTGCTTCTATCTATCTCAGTTTGTTCATATCTATCGAGCTATCTGACTCTATCTATCTATCTCACTCTGTTCATATCTATCTATCTATGTTTATATCTGTAAGCAACAAATATTTTTCGTAGTACGTCGTTTTCAATCTTGACTTCAGCTGGATCCAAAATGGTTTTAGCTCTCTGCCTCAAAATATTGACCGAAATATGTTTTGTTGATATTGTTCATAATAAAGAAAAAAGAAAGAAGGAAGAAAGAAATTCAAAGAAAAAGTAAAAAAATTAAATTAAATTGACGCTAATCGGGCTGAATAGGTCAGAGCCTGATCGAAGCTGGGGACATACTTAACAGGCAATGTATTTATAGCTTTAATTTTATAAATAATCTTTTAATAATCGTTAATGACTTGTATGCTCTGTTTTTCAAAGAACACGTTTTCATTTCAAATTGTTTATCAATATTAATTTTAAATAATTTTGCCGTACAGTATGTTTTTTTTTATTTTTTTTATTTTTTATTTTTTTAGCGGAATGTATCTTTTGAGAAAGAGCCAATTAAAATGAGCCCGATCTTAAATTTGGCGAAAATCAAATAAATTGGCAGCCTTAACTTGTCGATTGTTGGGTTGGAGTGCGGTGTGTGACTGGGATAGTGCTGAGGAAATATGATATCGGTCAGCAGTACTGATCATATACTTACAATAAAATTCACAGAGAGATACATAAACACAATAACGCTTAGACATATATACAAACGCTCACTCAAAATCATACACATATTATTAAAAAAAAAACATATTTGGCTTTGTCTTCACTCTTTCTTCTTACGTCTCTGGAAATTTAAAAAAAAAATAAATGTTTATTTTCATAGAATTATTACAATTAATATTAAAATACCAAAAGGTTTTTTTTTTAATTTAATGCACAGAGATCTTTAAATTAAATATTTCAGTTAGAGTAAAGGAATCATTTTTGCATGTAAAATATACCAAGTATTGATGGTCTAGTGTCACCACTTTTATATATATATATATATATATATATATATATATATATATATATATATAAATATAAAAGTGAACATAGAAGTCAACACTTAGAGGCGACAGTCTGTTTCATGCTATATGCAATCGTCAGGCCACGTTATATTTACACACGCTCTATCTCTGATATTGAGCACTTTATTCCATAAATATAGCACACCTTAAGACTATATTTCTTTATATATATATATATATATAGATAGATAGATAGATAGATAGATAGATAGATAGATAATCCATTATATTCACTTACGTACTAATACCCTTGTAAAAGGTATGAATCCTCTTTTTCTCCCCGAAGCTATGGGCAAATAGCAGGAGAGACTGGGTTCTATAGATTTGGATGGCAACTGGTTTACCGCGAAAAGAAATGGCAACCTACCACATCAGTCATCTATCGAAAAATGCATGATCGTCTAAGCGTGTATCACGCATGGCACATGACTGACTGATATATATATATATATATATATATATATATATATATATATATATATATATATGCGAGTGTGTGTGTATTACTTTAAACATTATTATAGCGGATTCTTCGTATTTGAACTCGATGTCACATAACGCTAGAAGTAATAAAAATGTCGAGAATTAATAAATTAGCCATTAATTCTTTAGAAATATATTAAGGTATGAACTGGGATCAAATATTGATCAAATATAGATTAGAATCTGATAGAATGATAAGGAAGAAATAGAAAACGTTTATAAATTTAACATGTTTCCCTTTTATTTAAGCTTCGCCAGAAAATGAAATATGAAAGAGAAAAGAAAATTCTAGCATTTTTATGTTTGTGTTGTTTTGTTTTTTTTTTGGTTCAGCAGGCCTCACATGTATCTGTCCTGGCAAGCAGTCTTGATGTGTATAATTCATGAGTGTACGTGTATCTTAATTCTAATTTCTTTATTCAAGATTCAGATGATAATGTGCATCTGTTTGTGTTTGCGTGCATTTGAGTGTCTAGTAAGCATTTTCATCTATATTTTATGGTTGTCCATATGTTGATTTGGCAAACTTTTGTGTAGGAATGAAAGAATTTCAGTTACACCGGTTGTGGTTGTACGTAGACATATCTTAGTTTCTTTAAGTTTGAATTTTATAAAAAAAATGGGGATATAATAAAATAAATAAAATAAAGATTATGGCAAGTTTTTACGTTTGTGCTGTTTGTTTTTATTGGTTCAGCAGACCTCACATGCATCTTTCCTTGCAAGCAGTGTTCATGTGTATAATTTATGTGCGTATGTTATCATAATTCTAGCATGTCTATGCGGGATTTGGTGGATAATGTGAACGCGTTTGAGCGTCCTGTAAGCATTTTCGTGTATGTTTGTTGCTTGTCCCTATGTTGATTGGAGAATGTTTTGTGCTAGAAGTATAATCGTAAATTCTGCTCATTCATTTTTGAAAAACCAAAACACCCCCCTCCAAAAAAAAAACAATAAAACAACAACAAAAACACTACCCTGTTATTCATTCTCGTAAAAACCTCCGAGACTAAATTTCAATTCTACGACAAAGATCCTTTAGAAATGCGAAACTGACTGAATACAGATTCTGAAACTTCATTTAGTAAAAGTCATTCAATTCTGATTCATTCAATTCTGAAAAAAAAAAAAATCATTTTCATAATAAAAATGAACCCAAATAATATTTTAATCATATGGCATGCCATTTTTCCTCGTAATCTTACACAAATTTAAAAGCCGTGGCTGAGAAAAAAAAAAGCATTTGCCGTCCACTCTTATGAGCAATATTTTATTGAGGAAAAACAAGGGCTTACTTAGAAACGTCAAATTGAATAGGAAAAGAAATTAGAGCGATTAAATGGTAATAAAACACATTGCTATTCGAAGCGAGGTAGAAATGTTACTGACACAACGAAAACAAGGAAATCTCGCCAAAATATTTTCGCTGTTTCTCTTCAAACATGTATACAGCTAACAACAATGACACACTGTTTCTTTTTATGTAGAAATTTTTTAAACGTTACTCTGAAAAGCTTGAAGAGACAGCGTAAAGTGTACGAGGTCTGATCAAAAAATATCGTTAGCAAACGGTGTTACTTCTACCTTAAAAGTCGGGTCTACCAGAGCAACACATCACTATAGTATGTCATCTATGGCACCTCGGCGTGGTGTAATGGTGAGCAAGCTTGTCTCGCTAAAACAATTACGACTGGGTAGTGAGTTCGATGCTCACTGAGTGCTCCTTATTTCGGCCTTGTACCACATCTAAGCTACGCTTGGAAAGTCAATATAGTATGTGATCTAGGAGTTGCGAAAATTTTCTACATTAAAAATAAAATATACATCAAAAAATAAATACGTATATACAGAATAAGACAAAAAAAGTAGTCTTTATTTAATATACCATTAATATATATTAATATACCATTAATATATATTAATATACCATTAATATACCATTAATATATATTAATATACCATTAATATATATTAATAGACCATTAATATATATTAATATACCATTAATATAAAATATACTGTTTATAAACACACAATATTCGACTATTTTTCTCGATCGATGATAGAATTGTCGATCTTAATCCCGTCCATTCGTTTGTTTAAATCAATTAGATTCTAGATTAATCCCGCTCGATGCTCAAGTCAGCATACACTCACACTCAGACATATAGACACATTCACATGCACATACAAACGCTCAAAAACATATAGACACAGTCACACACATACTTTCTCTCTAATCACAAACACAGTCTCTCAAACACACACACACACACACTCACACACATACACAAAGCACATACTAAAATGCAAACAGAGATACACACGCATACACAATCACCTACTTCATTGTCAAATCCGCACTCATACACTCACACTCACACACATAAGGTCAAAAACACATTTAAACACATTCACACATATACATGCGCATTCACACTCACCCACACACTCTCTCACACACACATACATGCACATACATACTCACGCATACACACGCTCACGCACATATTGACGCACTCGCGCAACACACGCATACACTGACACACATGAACACATATGCATACATTCACGTACACATATTCTACTGTACACATATACACTGACACACACATATAAACGCACACCTACACACACGTCAACTCACACGCACTCACTTCAAAACCCACACATGCGCGCATACACTGCTTCTCTCAATTTTTACATTGATACTTCATAAATGTATTGTCGATATAAAAAAAAGAAAGCTCAAGAAACAAAATTATTAGCAAAATGCCAAAAAAATGTTGTTCGTATATCTTACTTATTATAAAACGCAGATTGTGTGTGTGTCTGTAGGTTTATATATTAGATCGGATTTCCTACATTTTTCAACCGATTTCAACAAAACTTCACAGGACTACGTAAAATTACCTTGCGGTGGTTCTGACAGCGCCAAAAATTGGAAAAACACAAATGAAAGGGGGACAACTCATATCGAGTTATACTTATTATAAAACCCAGGTTGTTTGTGTGTGTGTGTGTGTGTTCGTTTATATATGGGATCGGATTTCCTACATTTTTCAACCAATTTCAACAAAACTTCACTTTTTTTTTGGGCAGGTAGTGTTTCTTATTGTCTTGCACACTTTTTTCTTTATTTTTACATTCAGAATGCTTTAAAAATTCCATTTACAAGACAATTGTTTATAATAAAATTCTATTCAATCGGTAGACACAACGATTGAAAACAATGTTTTTGTTTGAGTTTCGGTTTGACCAATTCGTAAAAAAACTAATTAAGACATGCGTGTGTTTGTGTGTGTGTGTGTTCGTTTATATATGGGATCGAATTTCCTACATTTTTCAACCGATTTCAACAATTTTCTGGTAGCCATTCTCTTGACGCAGGCAGCACTACCTCCTTGAAGGCATTTGATGTAGGCTTCTGTGTTGAGTCTGAGACCCTCTCTAACAAATTTGGGAGTTTTTTTCTCATCAAAGCGATCTGAGTGTGTTTTCCGAGCTGCCGTACCTTCGTAATCACCGTTAAACTCATCCAACTCTTTCCGAATCCTCTGCACTGTCATTGATACCCAAACACCTTGTTCGTAATGGATTTTCATGCGCGAATGCCAACCAGTACAACATGCCGTTTCCAAATTTCTGGTGGAGTGAATTGCGTCATGGTGCTCTTTTTCTCAAGGACAGTGCCCTAAACCTCTCGCCTGTAGAACTCCCTTCCCTATTCTAGTTTCCCTGAGAGCTATAATCTCTAGCTATTCAAATGTAATGTCAATCGACATCTCCAGTTGCCTTGGTCTATCCACTCACCCTTTCACTGTTGAAACTGTTAAATGTAGTCGCCTCTTCTACTCCAATAGCTTCATGTCTCGCACCTCTCGCCTGTAGAACTCCCTTCCCTATTCCAGTTTCCCTGAGAGCTATAATCTCCAACTATTCAAATGTAATGTCGATCAACATCTTCAGTTGCCTTGATCTATCCACGACCCTTCTCCTCATCTTTTCTTCTATCACTCCTATCTGATCTTGCTCCAAATTTTCTGTAACTCCTTGCGTCCTAGTGGCTTCTCGCCTTGCTTGGGGTGAAACGCTTAAAAAAAAAAATGACCTTACTGGGCAAACGATAAAATAAAAATGGGACGAAGCGCATGCGCGAAATTAAAAGTATAAAATGGCGACAATTTACTCATGGCACATTCTGCATCAAATCAAAATAAAAACGGATTAATAATTCCTTTCATCAATGCCACATTAATTGTTCCGTTCAATTAGTTAATTAAACAGCAGATAATTAATCTACAATTAAAAAAATTACTATCATTTGTATGAACGCAACCTTACCAGTCAATGCGCTTGAAAAGCCAACTGTCGGTTTGTATGGTTAAAACAAATCCCTGACGACTTTCAAAAGTTCATAGAGGGAGCTGTTTTTTTGTTAATTAGACAAAAGAAGTCATAAACAATCAAATATTACTGACCGACGGCTATCATTGTTTCCAATTGAACAAATTCAACGCGAATTGCAGAGAAAAAAATAGTTGAAGAAATTGCTGTCTGAAGCAACATAGTCGTCAGTCTCTAAACGATATATTATCCGGCTGACGATCGTGTTATAGTATGAAACTCTTGATTTTTCATCTTCTATGGGCCATATCCCTTTAGGAAATAGGCGATCATCGCTCCCCACAATTTCCTGTCATAATAATAATAATAATCCGCCTGATGATCGTGTTACAGTATGAAACTGAGTAGCATATCTTGATTTTTCTTCTTCTATGTGCCATATCCCTTCAGGAAATAGGCGATCATGGCTCTCCGCAATTTCCTGTAATAATAATAATAATAATAATAATAATAATAATAATGATAATCATTATTATTATTATTTTCAATTTAACTATGCTGATTTTTTAAGCTATGCTTAGATGTGGCAGAAGACCGAAAGTATGGGGCACCCAGTCAGGATCGAAATCACTACTCAGCGTTCTAGCGCGATAACCTCGTTAAGCATTACACCATTTATAAATATCTATGTATATCTATATAAATGTGGGTGTACATATTTATATATTTGTATCTGTGGATATGCGAATGATACAGGGTGACCCCCAAAAAACGGGAATTTTTGAAGTGCATATTGCCAGACATGAGCAAGTGGCAACACTGTGAGACAGCGATCTTGAGCAAGTAAACATTTCGCCATTTAGAATTCAAGATGAAATTCACAGTATCCCAGCTGAGATGTTGCAGCAGTCAATGAGGAATCTCAACAGCAGATTTCAAGAATGCATTCGTACAGGAGGACGCCATCTACAGGACGTAATTTTAAAAAAATGAAAATTCCATCATTGTTTCTTAAATGGCATATTTTAAGGTTTCAATTACTATGAATAAAATATTTTTCTTCCATCACTCTTGGTTTTATTGGATTGTTAAAAAGTTCCTATTTTTGGGGGTCACCATATATATATATATATATATATATATATATATGTACAGGGTGACCCCAAAAAACGGGAATTTTTGAAGTGCGTATTGCCAGACATGAGCAAGTGGCAACACACTGCGACACAGCAATCTTGAGCAAGTAAACATTTTGCCATTTAGAATTCAAGATGAAATTCACAGTATCCCAGCTGAGATGTTGCAGCAGTCAATGAGGAATCTCAACAGCAGATTTCAAGAATGCATTCGTACAGGAGGACGCCATCTACAGGACGTAATTTTAAAAAAATGAAAATTCCATCATTGTTTCTTAAATGGCATATTTTAAGGTTTCAATTACTATGAATAAAATATTTTTCTTCCATCACTCTTGGTTTTATTGGATTGTTAAAAAGTTCCTGTTTTTTGGGTCACCCTGTATTTGTACGTACTATGTGTATTATATTCGAAACGATATATTAGATATGAATATTTGCATTTAAATAATTTTTGTATGATTGTATTTCGATGTATGTAAGTGTTTAGCAAAAATAATTTTGCAGACATTGGGGATGGTTTCCTCACACCAAAACAAGGTAAAATGTCTATATAAACTATTATGGGGTCCACCCTTTTCTGATATAAATGGACTCGTCCTACTGCCATAAAATAGCCACAGTCAGTCAGTCTGAGAGTAGAGGAACAGGGTGGAGAAACAGAGTGGAGAGTACATAGACACTGTGATTGAGTTGACGTTAGAAGTCAGTTACAAGGACGCCCGACTCTAAGGAAGTTTAATTCGAGACTGTATATAGCGATCTTTGATTAATACTAACCGGCGTTCCTGGATTTTACTAACAGCATTACCTTTTGTATTTTGTGTAAATACATTTAATTTCTTAGCTTAAATACTTGCGTTTGTCATTTATTGGAGACCGATTTTTCACGCGGAATCCACAACAACTTGGCGAACGAGGATTCGAAACTCACGCGGATAACCTACAACAACTTGACGAACGAGGATTCGAAACTCATACGGAAAGAAAGACTTTCCTTACGTCTAACAACAAACAACTTGGCGAACACACACGGAAAAACTAATCAACAGAAGAAAAATCCTTCCCTCGTCGTTTAACAACAAATTAGCGACAAACAATTTCGAGGAGTAAAAATACATAAAATTGAGTTATCATGGAAGATTTAAAAAATATGTTGGTAGAACTGATAAGACAGCAAAATGAGCAACAATTACAAATGCAGAAATACCAAAATGATCAACAGTTACAGCTACAAGAAAAATGGCAAAAGCAAATATTACAAACGCAAAAGGAAAATCAAGATAGACAAACAGAGCTCCAGGAACTAATATTGAAAGTAGCGGGCAGCAAGCAATCAGATATTGAAAAAGCAACATTTTCGCAAGATGCAGTGTGGAATACCATAGAGATTTTCAAATATTCTCTCGATGAGGACAAAAATTTTGGAGATTACTTCAGAAGACATGAAGACATCTTTAACATACTGTCAAAATTGGACAGAAGCAAAAAAGCTACGTCTATTGCTTAGAAAATTAGGAAGTGAAGAATATACAAAGTTCGTGGATTTAGGAACTGAATAATATACAAAGTTCGTGGATTATATCTTGCCAAAAAAGACGAACGAATTAAAATTTGACGAAGCAGTGACATGTCTTAAAGAACTCTTCAGCCCCAAAACATCACTCTTCCATAGGAGGTGGAAATCCCTTAACCTGGTAAAGGGCGATAATGAGGATTATTCCACGTTTGCCGCAATCGTAAATAAACATTGTGACGACTTCAAACTAGCGGAATTAACACCGGACAATTTTAAATGTCTCATCTTTGTTCAAGGGCTATTTTCTACAAAAGATAGTAAAATGCATAGAAGAATGCTTGCAAAATTACAAAACGAACCGGGTCTAACATTACAGCAATTATCAGAAGATTGCCAGAGATGTTTAAGCATAAAGAAAGACGCAGAGGACATTGAAGAATCAGCTGTTTCTCATATACGTAAGTTAAATAAAAGTCTACGTTCTTCACCCTCCCCGGAAAGAAAACTAAAATTTTACGAAAATGAAAAAAGATTCTCAACCTCCCCGGAAAGAAAAATAAAATATTATAAGAGAAAAATACAAAATACAGGACAAATTATGACGGATATCGAAACAAATATAATCCCCCTCCATCAGCATGTTATCGATATGGAGGATTACATTGGAACAAGGATTGCCGCTTCAGATATAAAAACAGTCATGAATGTGGAAAAAAAGGCCACAAGGCATCCCAATGTAGAAATAGAAAAGATACTCATAGAATAAGAGCTACAAGGATGAATAATGATGACAACACCAATGTAAGGAAATATGTAGAACTGGAAATTTTAAACAAAAAGATTAAATTACAACTGGATTCGGGTTTCGACCTCACGATAACCAACTTACAGACATGGAAAAAACTCAACAGACCTACCTTGTTAAACACTCAAAAAATTGCCAAGTCGGTTACAGGCAAACGAATAAAATTTGAGGGAGAAATAATAGTGAATGTTAAATTTCACGGCAAAACAAAAAACTTAAGATATACGTCATGAAAGATACTGAAAATTTAGTAGGTATCGACTGGATGCAGAAATTCAACGTTTGGGACCTACCTATCAACTCGTTTTGCAAAAAGTTATAGGTTGAACAACCAGATACCATAAAATTGAAGGAAGAATTATACAAGCAATTGCCTGAGGTATTTTCAAGTGGGTTGGGACGATGCAACAAATTTAAGGCCAAAATAGAATTAAAAGAAAACGTCCGACCAATTTTCAGAAAGAAGCGAAATGTACCGTTTGCTACTATAGAAAAAATAGACAAAGAATTGGAGATACTTGAACAAACTGGGATTTTATCTAAAACAGTTTAGTGAGTGGGCTGCGCCGGTGGTTTTCGTAAAAAAGAAGTCAGGAGAAATTCGCGTATGCGCAGATTTTTCGACGGGACTCAACAAGGCAATAAAAGACCACCATTACCCACTACCGAGCCCAGAGGAGATATTTACAAATCTCAACGACGGTAAGATATTTTCAAAAATAGATCTGAGTGAGGCTTATCTACAAATTCCAGTACAAGAGAGTTCGAAAATCCTTGGCATTAATACGCACAAGGGATTGGACAAATTCAACAGACTACCATTCGGAGTAAAAGTTTCTTCTGCAATTTTTCAACAAACAATGGACACAATACTAAATCCCCACAAAAAGGGATCTAAGGAGGGGGGTATTATGGGATCCACCCTTTTCGGATATAAATGGACTCGTCCTACTGCCATAAAATAGCCACAGTCAGTCAGTCAGAGTCTGAGAGTAGGGAGACGAGTAGAGGAACAGGGTGGAGAAACAGTGGAAAGTACATAGACACTGCGATTGAGTTGACGTTAGAAGTCAGTTACAAGGACGCCCGACTCTAAGGAAGTTTACTTCGAGACTGTATATACCGATCTTTGATTAATACTAACCGACGTTCTTGGATTTTACTAACAGCATTACCTTTTGTATTTTGTGTAAATACATTTAATTTCTTAGCTTAAATACTTTCGTTTGTCCTTTATTGGAGACCGATTTTTCACGCGGAATCCGCAACATAAACATATGTCCAAAAGGCCATCGTTGTACCTCAACGCAGAAACTCATAACAAATGTTCAAAATATCCTTCGCTTATTTCTACATACGCAAGCACCCGTCGTTAATTTCCCGGTTAAGGCAGTATTTCAAAGGTGAATTAACAGGAGATAACTGATAACTGACATCCATTAAAACATGGCACGTGGAACTAGAACAGTTTACCCCAGTGAGCGAAATAAAGGGTTCAGTTCGACATTCCAACCACCTGAAGAAGGCAGGAGCGTACAACGGCTGAAACGTTGTAATGAATATGGCGACAAAGATGAGGACAATAGTCCGAATAATGTAAATAATGTACATAATACGTCATCTCAGAAATATAGACAGATACAGAATACAAACTGTACAAACCCCATCCGTAGAAGAAGCGGGGAGATATTTACAATGAAAAAAAAAAGCAAAAAAAAAAAAAGGGGGTAAAGAAAAAACAAGGATGAATGGCCAAATATTTAACATGCAAGTCGATACAGGCAGTGAAGTCACACTGATACCAAGAAAACTTCTGGACAAAATTGGGACGGCCTAAATTAAAAATAAGCAACATCCAATTAAAGCAATTTGATGGAATGGTTTAAGAAAATAATGGGTACATTTCAAGGCAATTTTGAAACAGACAAGCGTTTTGAAATAATTCCCATTACACTTATAGAATGCGTAAAAGATCAGGGATTACTAGGAATTGATGTATTAAAAGTGGATATAGCAAGATTAATTAATTCCATGGAAGCAGAAGAAAATGAAATAGGATTATTGAAAGGGTATAAAGCAAGTATTTGACTAAGAGAGAATTATCACCTAAAATATATAGAGTTGAGATAAGTTCCAATTCATATCCTACCTTTGGTGGTGGCCAAGTTAAACAAAAAGATACAACAAGGCATACTAGAAAGAGTGACTCAAGGTTGTAGCAATTGGTCATCACTAATAGTAGCAATAAAGAAACCTGACAGAGATTTAAGGATTTGTGGTGATTACAAGATAGGAGTAAATCACCAGATATGTTCGAACTCTTTTTCATTTCTAAATATTGAAACTGCGAGCCACAAGTTAGCAAAAATGGAACACTTTGCAATTGATCTCAAGGCAGCGTACAACCAAATAGAAATTGACTAGGAATTCAAGGAAATTACCACAATAAACCCCCCTACAGACTTACTAAGATGGACTCGTCTACCGTTTGGGGTAAAGACTTCGAGCCATATTTTTCAGAAGGCGATTGAAAGAGTCTTATTTGGAAAAATAAAAAAAAAATATGATAATATACCAGGATAATGTATGTGTAAAGGCAAGACCTAAAGAAGAATTAAAATATAAAACAGCCAGCAAATTTTGGTCAGATTAAAAAAAAAAAACAGGCAGGACTGTAAACAAAGACAAATGTAATTATGACTGTAAGAAGATATCATATTTAGGATATCAAATATCAAAATAAGGCATATCACCCGATCAGAGATTTACAAAAATAGCAGAAATAGCAGCCAAGTGAAAAAAAAATTTAGAATCCTTTTTGGGGATAATAAATTTTTATAGTATTAGGTTGGTGCAAAAATAATGACGTAATAATGTCGTTTTTTGACGTATTTTTAACGTCAGAAAACGACATTATTACGTCATTATTTTTGCACCAACCTAATAAATACATACCAAGAGACAGCGACATGATAAGGCCATTTGCAAAATTACGCACCCCCTTCCCCACAAAAAACAAAGAAACAAAGAATTTAACTGGACGCAAAACAAACTATCGCTTTTGAAGCACTAACGAAAATACCAAGGAACAAACCAATAATAAAAGTTTTGATCCACAAAAAAATTAACGTTAACCACAGACACGAGTAAAAAGGCGATTGCTGCTATTCTATTACAAGAAGAACACCCAGTCATGTACATATCAAGATAGTTTCTTTCTTTTTTTCTTATTGCCTGCCTGCCTGCCTATCTATCTATCTATCTATCTATCTAAGACTATTAATTTCTTTCTTTCTTTCTTTCTTTTTGCCTATCTATCTATCTATCTATCTATCTATCTATCTATCTTCTTCCTATCTCTCTAAAACTATTAATTTCTTTCTTTCTCATTCATTTATTCATTCTTTCTTTCCTTTCTTAGTGCCTATCTATCTATCTAGCTAGCTAGCTATCTAAACCTATTAATTTCTTTCTTTCTTTCTTTCTTATTGCTTATCTATCTATCTATCTATCTATCTATCTATCTATCTATCTATCTATCTATTTTAGTTTGTTCGAATCTATCTATGTATTTATCTATTTATCTATCATTCTATTAATTATATAGGCCTCGTAATTAAGGTTTTATATTTCAATCGTTATAGTCATGCTCTTCAACCCCGGCTCGAAAAGGTTAATTCATAAATAGCTGTTTGTGCGTCAAACATCAAAACAGGAGTAAAGCATTATTTTTTTAATACACACATTAACACTGTTTTATTTATTAAAGGTGACTGATAAGGAAATATTTTCATCCATTTTTCTTTAAAAAAATATGCTTCACTCTTTTGAAATTAAAACCTTACCTTCTCTTCAGTAATCTTAGAATTGAGTAAAAGGTTTTTTTTTTGTTTTTTTTTTTTTGCATCCTGTTTTCAACATGGCTTTTCTCCGCTAAAAAAAAATTCTTAATATTTTTTACTTCTGTTTTTATTCAAAGCCTAAAAGAAGATTTTTTTTTTTTTTAGAAATATTGAATTGTCTTATTGTGTATTCTCATTTTATTTTATTCTTTTTGTTCTGAACTTTTCGGCGAATGTAACGACAAAATGATTTTGTATTATTTTGATTCATGTGATTGTGGTTGTCGTTCTCCTCCCATCCATCAGAGTTGGACGGACGAAGATCAAAATTGTAATCATGACACATTCTGCTCCTCCTCCTCTTAGAACAACAAGTAACATTAGATTTATTATTTCATATTGTTTCCTTGCTTTTCATCTTTTTTTCTGCCAGCATCCCATTTTTGTCATCAGTGTTATTAGCAAGATTAACAATGTAGGAGCTTTTAGCAGTGGAAATAAAAAGTTATGATAAGAAGGAAACGAAAAAAGAAGCAAATAAGTAAACTAAATAAGGAAAATAAGAAAAAAAATGATGAAAGAGAAAAAGTAGATAAGGATGAATTAAAAAGATAAAAAAAAGATGAAAAAATAATAGAAGAAAAATAAAGAAAAGGATAAAGGGAAAAAATGAAACAATTAGAAAACTTGTAATTTAGAAAATATTACTGAATGAGGAATAACCAAAATGGAGGTTGGAAATTAATAGGGTAATCTTTATAACATCAACGAAATACAATACTCACCAGCTGCTATTGGTGGACTACTTAGACAGCATAGTACCCCTATTTACAACAGTGACCAAAGAATTTATGAGGATTGGGACAAACCATTTAGTGTTCATACGTACGGTATATAACAAGTTGGTATATATATATATATATATATATATATATATATATATATATATATATATAATAGTGTCGTAACCTTGAAAAGGTTACTGAATGAGGAATACACAAAACGGACGTTGGAAAGGAAATGGTAATCTTTATAACATCAACGAAATACAATACTCGCCAGCGGCGTGAAGTAGGTAAACCACTGCTAGTAGTGGACTACCTAGAAGGCATATAGTGTCCAACGTATTTATGAGGATTGGGACATACTCATTGCCATTCATAATTAGGGTATATAACAAAAACGAAGAAAACTAGGCGAAAAATTATGAAAAAATAATCAGAAGAATAGCGAAAAAAAGAAAAACAAAAAGAATAGTGAGAAGAAAATTAAGAAAAAGCAGAGGATGAATTGTAGAAAGGAAAAGGTAAGGAATGAATCATAGCGTAAGAAAAAGAAGGAAATAATTAGGAAATGGAAAAGGAAAAGGAAACAGTGAAAAACAGACATAAAGAAGAAAATGAAAGAAAAGTAGAAAAAGTCTGATAAAAATAAGAGAAACAAATAGAAAATTGAAGAAGTAGGAGGAGGAGGAATAGAACAAGAAAAAGAAGGTAAACTAGAAGAAGAAGAAGGGGAGGAGGAGGAGGAGGAAGAATAGAAGAAGAAAAAGGAGGAGGAGTAGAAGAAGAAAGGGGAGGAGGGGGAATAGAAGAAGAAAAAGGAGGAGGAGGAGTAGAAGAAGAAAAAAAGAAGGACTAGAAGGACTAGGAGGAGGAGGAATAGTAGAAGAAAAAGGAGGAGGACTAGAAGAAGGAGGAGGAGGAGGAATACAAGAAGAAAAAGAAGGAGAACAAGAAGAAGAAAAAGAAGGAGGAATAGAAGAAGAAAAAGGAGGAGGTCTAAAAGAAGAAGAAGAGGAAAATGAGGAGGAGGAGGAGGAGGAATAGAAGAAGAAAAAAGAGGAGGACTAGAAGAAGTAGAGGCAGGAGGAGGAGGAGGAAAGGGAAGAATAGAAGAAAAAGAAGAAGGGGAATAGTAGAAGAAGAAGAAAAAGAAGGAGAACTAGAAGAAGAAAAAGGAGGAGGAGGAGGAGGAAGAAGAATAGAAGAAGAAAAAGAAGGAGGACTAGAAGAAGAAGAAGGAGGAATAGAAGAAGAAAAAGGAGGAGGACTAAAAAGAGAAGAAGAAGAATTTTTCTCCTCGACTCTTTCTTCTTCTTCTTCTTCTTCTTATTATTATTATTATTATTATTATTAGCGTTCACTTTCTCCTACCTTCTTCTTCTTCTTCTTCTCCTCCTCCTACTCCTCATCATTATTATTACTATTATTATTGTTGTTGTACTTTCTTCTACCTTCTTCTCTTCTTCCGCTTCTCGTCCTTCTTCTTCTTCTTCTTCTTCTTCTTCTTCTTCTATTATTATTATTTTTTTATTTTTCTCTTTCTCCTACCTTCTTCTTCTTCCTCTTCTTCTTCTTTTTCTTCTTCTTCTTCGCCTCCTCCTCCTCATTATTATTATTATTATTATCATCATTCTCTTTCTCCTACCTTCTTCTTCTTCCGCTCCTAGTGTTTCTTCTTCTTCTTCTTTTTCTTCTTCTTCTTCTTATCATCATCATCATCATCCGTATTTCTTCCTCCTCTTCTCGACACTTTCTTGCTAATATTACTCTCTTCTTCTTCTTCTTCTTCTCTTTCTTCTTCTTCTACTTCTTCTTCTTCTTCTTCTTAATCTTCTTCTCTTTCTTCTTCTTCTTCTTCTCTGAGTCTTTCTTCTTCTCTTCGACCCTTTCTTACTAATATTACTCCCTTTTTTCGTCTTCTTTTCTTCTTCTTATTTCGTTGTTGCTATTAATGTGCTCAAACGCTTACAATTTACGTATTTGTTATCTGATGAAATTGTTCTTTTGCAAATGATCATTCCCGCTCCTCGTTGCTTCACGGCCATATTTGCAGCTCTGCCATTTTAAATCAAACATGTCCAAACAAACATCTTCTCCTCGAGTTATCGTCTTAAAATATTTAGTTCCATTAACATTTCTATCACCTTTTCTGATCATCGAGATTTGATCCCGACAGTCCCCGTAAGTTTGCACAAAAATTGAGACATTTTCCGCCATCTCATGTCTTACACAAAATTAAGTATCAATCCCTTCGAAATGGGAACTATAGCACGTTAACTGGTTAACTCCTATGGTAATGACTATTTAATAAATAACATCCGGTAGCAAGGCCGCTGAGCGGGAGATTGGAGGTTATGTGAAGCGTGGAATCACTTCTTAGTTGCTGTTGTTTCCAGAGCTAACCTGACAAAGACAAAACCCTATGAAAGTATAAAAAATATTTTTTTTATTAATACTAACAATAATACAAATTCATCGTAGAATTACATACAAGACAGTTCATCTTTAGTTGAAGGCATACAATGCTCTTCAAAATATTGAGTTTTCGGCATTAAATAACCCATAGAGGTTGATATCCTACTAAACTGGTATCCTGTCTGCAGTCGCTTTCTCACAGACGCGCAGTGGCTTTCCTCTGCCTTTTCTATAAGTACTTTCGTGGCAACTTCTCCGACGAGCTACTTTCACTGGTTCCCAAACTGCATGAATTTAAGCGCGCTACTAGGTTGGCATCTCGGTCCCACCTTTTGACTGTCGAAACGACTAAATGCAGCCATCTCTTCTACTCTAACAGCTTCTTATCTCGCACCTCCCGTCAGTGGAACTCCCTTCCTATCTCTTGCTTCCCTGATAGCTATAATCTTCAAATATCCAAATGTAATGTCAATCGACATCTTCTGATGCCTTAAACTTGAACCCTGTCCCTCTGTCCGTTTCCCAAACACTCCTTTTTACGCTTGCTCTCTGTAACCCCTTGCGTGCTAGGGGCACTCTTTGCTTGGGGCGATTTGCTTAAAAAAAATCAACCAAACAACGAGGAAGTCTTTCATGCCATCAATCCATATAATATCCTACAATTTCTTAAATCAAACTGTATTCCAGAATATAACTTCATCAAAAAATACAACATATAACACGCATACCACTGCCTGTAATAATTATGTCCACACAAACATATATAGGGACAAAATCTTAGTATCATCTACCATGTATTCGATTGTGAAAGCAGAATAACATATTCTTATTACATCAATGCTACCAAGAAAATAAAATTTTGGCCTCAAATGACCCATAAGGAGTTGATATGCCGTTAGACAAAAAAAAAACAAAAAAAACAAAAAACAAAACAAAAAAAAAACAATGATAATATCTGGTTGAGTATCTGGGGTGAAGGTTTATCATTATCTCTATTGTTATATTGATGCAAAAAATAATGTCGTGTTCTCACATAGTAACATAGGTGAGAAAACGACATTATTTTTGCGCCAACCTAATATTTACACGCGGACCATCTTGATCGTTGGTATCTCAACTTTTCGATCGCCGTGTTTTCTACCCTTCGTGAGGTAGATTAGGGTAACCGGAAGTGGATAAACAATATTTTCACGTATTTTTATTGCTTTTTATAAGGGTCACATTATACGTAGAGCTTTAATACCCATCGACCCCAAAAGGGGTGAGTTAGCATTAATCAGGTTAAAGTTCAACTATGGAACGTATTTGAAGAAAAAATAAATAGGGAGCATAAATCTGAAAGAAGAACAGATAAATTATTCCCGGTGTCTTGCGTTAAGGGTAACACATACGTACAATAATGAAGGTATTTAATTTTTGATGGAGCGTTCTTGTATTTTGAAATAATTTAATAGTAGTAGATAGGTTCGCTTATCGCCCAGTTCACACTATTTACCCGTCTTTTGAACAAGGGTAGAGGTTTATTCCTTCTTTCCTGTTTACGATCTGGTTTCCGGATCCTTCTCCTAAAGTCTTCTTACTGTCTTTCACTGTCAGTAGCCTTTTGCTACTGATGGTGTGAGTAATGGAGAACAGCTCGGCATGAGCAGGGTTCGGATTACAGCCGAGTTCACTACATTTACTTATGAACAAATGCGCTTAAGCAAATCTGTTCTATCATTAGAAAATACAGCGCATATGCATATATGTGTTATTCAATACTACGAGAAAACGTTTTTCCCCGTGTGAAAAGACGGGTGATTTGTTCTTTCAGCAAGAAACAGAATGCGACTTTGATGTATTGGCCGTGAAGACGAACGCAGTGATACAACCGAAACGATATGGCCCACTACGGAACAACGACCGTAGACGGCACTCACAAGTTCAAGCCACAGGCTAAACGACATATGGCGACGTGATAGTGTAAGAATAACAGCTTCAGGGTAAATACTTCGGAAGATTGTGTTACGCCAGATTCAAATTCTTTTGTCAGCTATACCCTATAGCAGTGGCTTCCTACCGGTTCACGAGAACCGATTCTTAAAAGTATAAAAGCTTAGCGAAGCGGTTGTTCGATTATCCGAAAATAATTTTATATACAGTGTGTATCAAAAATACCTTTGCAAACTTTGGGGTGGGTTCCTTCCACCAAAACAAGGAGAAAATATATGTCCGCAAATCCTCCGTTTTTGAGTTATTAAATTTAAAGAAAGTTTACGGTGGATGGCGCTGTGTTGCTTTGTAGACTAGGTTACATTTGTCATTCGTGTACATTTGTGGCGAGTCTGTGTGTAGTCGTGAGTTAGGTGTTCCATCTAACAGTGGCAGGATATTCATATCGTGCGCAGGCGGATATGATTTTTACATAAGGCTGCATGAATGGCAATGGACGCGAGGCTGCACGGCTGTATCAGATTGCGTTTCCAGGCTGAAGGCAGCCAAGTCATCTAACCGTTGCTATTAGGTTGGTGCAAAAATAATGTCGTTTTCTCACATAGTAACATATGTGAGAAAACGACATTATTTTTGCACCAACCGAATATTTATCTTCGTGTTGCATGGCAACAGAAACTATGGATAGAGGAAGAACAAGACCCGCTCGTACTCCTGACTACGAAGGACCCATTCTACAGACTCTCAGTGTCAAGCTGAGTATCAGCACACAGCCTTGTCTTTGTTCCGACGTGACGAACCAGACCCCAAAGTGTGTAAAAGTATTTTTGATATACCTCGTATTAAGTAATATCCAATGGTCTTGTTTAGTTACGCTGCGTCACGCTAGTCAGCGCGCGTAGTAAAACTCTTACCCCGCCCAACGCTATTACAAAAATAAACAGCAGTCAGGGAGGAAAAGAAAAAAAAAAGAAAGACGTAGATAGTTAACGGTAGCTGTTTCGAAAAAATAGGCGAAAGAGGGGGGTGATAAAGATTAATTCAGGCAGCAACGAATTCACCGAAAAGTGTTTAAAATATCACACTCACTTTAACGAACATTTAAACTTTCCGATTATTGAGTAATCACTTCTTTCTTTCTTTCTTTCTTTCTTTCTTTCTTTCATGATTTTACTAATTTTCCTATTTTTAGTGAAGATTCACACATTTAAAAAAAAAATTAAAACTCTAAAACACTTTTTAATTTAAATTCTAAAAGGCTTTAAACTATAAAATTCCTGTCAGGAGGCATTTAAGCTATCTCACGCAAAGAGCTCTTGATTGGGCCTTCGGCTTGTTCAAGAGCTAAAGAGTCCCTAAGTCTTTGCATATTCTCAGCATTGACAGCTCTCCTAGCTGCAGTTTAATCTGGGTTTTCATTTGCACTGGATTTTCTTTGCCTCGCTACAGCCTTGACTCTTTTGATTGCAATGTGGTATCCTGTTGGTGAAGATATTTTGCGAGGCATACTATTGCCGTATGTGATAAAAAACAATAAACTACAGAACTCAAAATTGATCGCTGCATTTAATTATTGCATTATTTTTAACCTTACCTTTAAAACTTCAACGATAATTCTTCTGTCGCAACTTAAAGAAAATTTGATGTACGTAGGTCCTTACTTTCCGAACATGACAATTATTTTTATTTTGTCGTGTATCTTACACTAAACAGGATGTTGACTGCTCGACGACCCAAGGCAGAATGCGGAAACGCGTCTGCGCATCATGGCTCGACGCATGCTTTCGGTATTAAGTGATAAAATGAACTTTATATATTGACCAGTAGAAATAACTCCGGCTAAAAGACACAGGCTGTGATTTGGAACCAATACAACGGATATAAATTCCTTGATTCAACACCACAGAGGAGAGAGGGAGAGAGACCCGGCTGAGATGTCGACACGCAGAGGTTGATCAAGAACGCCGCAGGCAGACTGAGACTGAACTCGATATTTTTCAACTTTCATCCTTTCGTTGCCGCCGTCTTCACAAAATATCAGCCGACAGCCATGACCAGCATTCTTCCTCTTTCTTTCTTTCTTTCTTTCTTTCTTTCTTTCTTTCTTTCTTTCCCACATTTTAAAACAGCAAGAAATAGTATGCTGTCTTTGTATATATGTAAATAAATTATACATTTATTTACCCAAACTACGACGTATTCCTTTTCTTCGAATTTACGTTTGCTGAGGCGAAGAAGAAATTAACAACAGAAGACAGAACAACAGCAACGTTCTGCCTTCCAGGTTACCCATTCTTCGTTTCCGCAACACGTATATGGATACCCCAGTTGAGTCGAGCGTGAAGATGGAGAACCTCCTAGCAAAATAATCAACCTTATCTGCGGCAGATGTCAGGACTTCAAATTTCTTGCAGAGAGGAGCGATTGAGGATTTGCTGTTCAGCACATTCTTTCAGAGCCAATAATCTCTGAAACCGAACTTGTGAGAGGCTATACGTTGTTACATTCTATCAGCAAACTGTGACTGTTTCTTTAAGGACAAGGCTGCACTTATTACGAGACAAAGTGACGTCTGTTGCAATCAGACTTATTGCTCCTGTAGAACCGGAAGATCTATCCAATAAAATATTGTTACGATGGGATATCGATTGTTCGATATTTCTATATTTTTTGTTAAAAATCTTCTTTAATGTTGCTGAATTTTTTAAATGTTTAAGAAAAATGTTTAAATGTTTGAGAAAAATTCTGCCGACATTTCTTTCTTGCTTTTTTTCTTTCCCACCTTTTACAACAGCAACGAGTAGTATAATGGCTTTGTATATATGTAAATTATACATTTATTTACCCAAAATATGCCGTAATCCTTTTAACTCGAATTTACGTTTGCGGAGGTGAACAAGAAATTAACCTCTTCAGCAGAAACAACAATAGCGACAAGTTCTTCCTTTCGTGTTACCCATTTTTCGTTTCCGCAACAATTCCATGTGTGACTTTCGCTTGATTTTGCAATTAATTACAATTATTCCCAAATTTATCTCCAAATTATAAAAAAAATTATCGTATAAAATTTTGTCGCAAAAACATCACGTAAAAATATCACGGAGAACAATCGCTGTAATGAAAACTTAAGATTCCAACATTTCTGAGGCGGGAAAATTTCGTTAGAAACAAAAAAAAAGTACCGAACTGTTACGTGATGTCTGTCCTCCTGTATGGCAACAAATGCTGGACAATCTTCAAGAGACAGGAAGCAACAGAAATGTAGTTCTACAGGAGGATGCTAAGGATACCATGGACCGAACATGCGAGCAACGGCGATGTTTTAGTGAGAATGGAAACAAAGAAGAAACTTATACTTAGCATCAGGAAGAGACAGCTAAAATTTCTGGGGCACGTATTGAAAAAAGAGGGCGTGGAAAATCTGATACTCACAGGGCGGATAGAGGGAAAGACGGACAGCGGAAAGCAACACGTGACATACGTAATGGGCTTGAGTAAGTGGATGGCGGATCAGGGTCTAGGAGAAATAACTAAAAGACAAAACTTATTAAGAGTTACAAGAGACAGGAGGAGGTGGAGGGCCATGATCGCCTACGTTCCGAATGGACACGGCACATAAAAGAAAACAAAATAATAACATTTTGAAAATTTTAGTTAAAAATTTAAACTTATTTCTCTTTGGATTCATCAATAGGAAATTTCAGCTTGAAATTAAACAAGTAATATATATATATATATATAAGGAAATGGGCAAAGTTCGACTATTATTTGAAGACATTTTTATGTTTATACATTCTTTTTATAGATACAAATATTTAAGTAAATGCTCTGTTTATAATAAACAGTATTAACAACATTTTTCGGCCTGAATGTCCGAGAAATTGTCATAGAAAATATGCGTCCTCCGACAGGAATCGAACTTGCATCCTATACGGAACCGTCATATAGCCTGACGTGCTTTTACCGATTTCGCCACAGCGGAAGGTTCGATTTTACTGTTTTAAACTACAATCTTCCATGATTCTTTTACTTACATTCATCTCTGCTCATGGCGTATCAAATGTAAACAAATGACGTCACACATTAGGAAATGGACAAAGTCCGACAATTATTTTAAGACAATCGACCTTGCCAAACGAAACGCTTCTCTGTGGCCAAATCTGTAAAAGCACGTCAGTCTATATGACGGTTCCGTATAGGATATATGTTCGATTCCTGTCGGAGGACGCATATTTTTTATGACAATTTCTCAGACATTCAAGCCGGAAAATGGCGTTAATACTGTTTATTATAAACAGAGCATTTACTTAAATATTTGTATCTATAAAAAAGAATGTATAAAAATAAAAATGGCAATATATATATATAATATATATGTAATAAAAAGGCTTAAACACTAGTACTCCATGTATATATATATATATATATATATATATATATATATATATTAGGTTGGTGCAAAAATAATGACGTAATAATGTCGTTCTTTGACGTTAAAAAATACGCCAAAAACGACATTATTACGTCATTATTTTTGCACCAACCTAATATATATATATATTAAATCGGTCCAAGTTATTAGAACACCCTATCTTACTTTTCTCTTGCTTACCCTAATATCGTCCATTCACCTCAGCAGCAACTCAATCGTCAACTATGTCAGAATAATTGATCTGGCTAAGCTGACATATCTTGACGAATTCTTAAAAAAAAAGACACAAAAAGATGCAAGCTTTTTTTTTCAGTTTTAAACTTTCTTCAAAGTTTTATTTTGGCGATCAAATTTCGTTTTATATATTTTTTTTTTTTTTAGATTCAAATCTCCGAAAGAAATTTTTTTTTTATGCTCATCGATCATCTATTTTCGAATGCTGGCTTTTAGTGGAGTGTCAATTTTATCTAAAATAACAACATTGAAATTTTAAATCGCCATCTTCGACACTCCAGAGTTTCGCGAAAAAAGAAAAAAATATAGGAGTCGACCATAGCCGGGATCATCGAGTCAATGCGAACGATCCATTCCATAGCTGAATAGCACCTGCTTTGACAGGGCAGTTTTGAATTACGTTTTCCTTTCTACTGAACCACCTAAAACTATACAGACCCCAGTTTGTTCTATTATTTACCCAAAGCTGGGAGGAGAAGAGATGGATTTGTAACATTCCTCGATCCAACCGGTAATTTATTATTTTACGGTGCCTCCTTAGAAATTTGTATCTACTCAACCTCCGTCAGGTTGTGACGCAAGGTCGTTTTGATATGGGCTAGGAACAAAAATTGCCCGCCACTCGTACAACCGTCGGTTGCACTGGCCTCGGTACGACCATCTATCCCTCTTTCTGATGCAATGAGAGGGCGCAGCTTCGGGCAGCTGTTCCCCAGGGCTGGGCACCTCTCAGTAAAATTTTCCTCAGTTGCGAATCTGTCCTTTGACGGAGCTGCCCCTGAGCGCACTCTGTCCAAAGACAGAGAGGCAACTGAGAGATGATAATGTGTTACAAAGTACTCATGAGACTAATTTACACATTAAAACTGCTAACACTGCCTGCTTAGAAATACTGTTATTTTTATCCCCTAAATAATGGTTGTCTATCTGCTTTGAAAAATCAGCATTCATAACTTTTTAGCCGAATTTGGACACAATCACAGCAAAAAAAAAAAAAATAATGTCAACTATCTCAAGCACAGAGCTACGATTATTTTGGTACTGGGCCAACAAACGATTTATAATAAATAGTTCAGAGTCAATGTGTAATTCTCCTACCAAAACGTAATGAAAAAAAAACAAAAAAAAACAAACTAATGCAGTCATACAAAGCAGGTGTATTGGGTTCAGTTTATTCACTGTCATTGACGCTGTTTACACGCCGATAAGGTCTGTATGAACACCATAATTTTCATGGCACAAAATGATACGGCGCCATATCCTGTGAGATATTTTACGAAGCTGTACTTTGTTGATTGTTGCAAAGGCTCTCCGAACGACGTTCTTCAATTGATAGATATTCTGGCATCGTTCATATGGAACTCTCTCCCTGATAATACACAACAGAGCGTTGAAATAGAAAATTATATTATGTAGGAGTGACAAGATTTTCGGACCACTCTGGAAATTGTTTAATGGCTGCCACATCTGGTTTGATACTCCTGCTATACATCACAAGATTCTCAACAAAATCCCAAAAAGAGTCTGCAATATTAACGTTCCTGGCCTCGCATCTCGGCTTCAGTCTGTTTCGCACCGCCGTAATGTATCCTCCCTCTTTCTATTCTATAAATATTTTCATGCCAAATGTTACATATATATATATATATATATATATATATATATATATATATATATATATATCAATTGTTATATTAGTATATATTAGTTTCTCTACTACTTGTTACCTCAACTGCATGAATCTAAACATACTACTAGATTGGCTGTTAGGTCTCATCGTTTCAGTGTTTGAATATCTAGATGTAACCGTAAGTTCTATTCTAATAGTTTCTTCACTCGCACTTCTCGCCTGTGGAACTCTCTTCCGGTTTCTTGCTTCTCTGTCAAGAACAATATTTTAAAAAAAAATTGAATAAAACTTTAATCGACATCTTTTGTCATCCCGAAACCTCTTTCTTTCTCGTTTCTCTTCACTAAAAATTTTCTCCTTCACTTTCACTCTTAGTAACGCCTTGCGTCTTCGTGGCTTTATTGCCTTACTTTCGATGAAATAATTTAAAAGAAAATGTATTATATTTGTTATTTTGGCTTACTGTCTTTTATCGGGACCGACGAGAAAAAATAGCAAAGGCAAACGAGAAGAAAATGTCAAATATTAATTCAAGGGTCTGCAATGTAATCGATCCTAACCTGTCATCTCGGCTTCAATCCCTTTCTCACCGACGTAACGTGGCTTCCCTCGGTCTTTTCTACAACTGTTCTGATGAGCTTTTTTTCTAAGTGCCTCGACTGCAATGAATTTAAGCATGTTACTAAATTGGCAACTAAGTCTCACCGTTTTAATATCGAACTAGCTAGATGCAATCGCCTCTTCTACTCTATCAGTTTCTTTTCTAGTACCTCTCGCATGTGGAACTCTCAATTTCTTGCTCATCTGTCACCTACAAAATAAATCAATTTTAAATGCGACGCCTATCACCATCTTCTTTTTTCCCGAACCTGTTCTTTTATTGACCTTTCTAAAGTCTTCTCATTCTCTTTCACTCTCAGTAACCACTTGCATCTTAGTGGCATTATCGCCTTGCTTTGTGGGGTGAGATGATAAAATAAAGCGGTATATTTTGCGTCAATATCTTCTAAGAGAGTGTCAATTTTCTGCATACAACTTGTGAAAGCACGTGCCCTGCCATCGTCAGACGCCAAACAAGGGAGGTAATACATTTTCGGTGGGTAGGCGGTAATGCCACAATTGGTGCCACCAGCAGATTTTGCCAGAGTATTGTTTTTCGTTGTACATCTATCAGTTTCTCCTATTTTGATGCAACTGTAAGTCAGATTACCAACGATGTGTTCAATAAAAGCGTTTGCTTTTGATCGTTAAACAAAACGTAACGCACTCGTAGAGACCGTTATCAATAATGTATAATGAAAGGTCATTAAATGGTCGATCCTGATTGAATATCTCCATTTCAGTCACTTGCTAACCGGCGTACATCAGCTTCACACTGTCCTTTCTAAAATATTTTTACGGCAACTGTTCTAATGAGTTTTTTTTTTCTTAGTACGTCGATTATAATGAATTTAAGCGTACCACTAGATTGGTAATAAGATCTCACCGTTTTAATATTGACCTAGCTAGATGAAATCGCCTCTATTATTCTAACAGTTTCTTTTCTGGCACTTCTTGCCTGTGGAATTCCCTGCCGATTTCTTTCTGTTGTGGAGTTATTTCGCAGTGGAGGCTTGTATTTGCCCTAAATCGGTCTTAAATAGGTTCGACGTACAAAACGTTAGAAACTTGATATAATAGGTATTATGCAGAGTAATCTTGTGGTCGCTGACTACTTTCGTATTCGACTAACTGTCGCCTGACATCGACTAGTATTTAGTCACCCCACCCACGAGGGCATCATGTGGCACAAGGCCAGTTTAACGTGGGATCTCCGAGCCCGTGGGATCTCTGAGCCTGTGGGATCTCTGAGCCCGTGGGCTCCGCCAAAAATATGCCCTTTGAACCCGTATAAACGGATTCAGGGTCGGTTTACCTCCCCGAAAGAGACTCCGCCGTTCGGCGTACCCTCGTTCGGGTTCCTCACGCCCGAAGGCGAGTTCAACCGTTCAGCCGCTTGTCCGACATCGACTAGTATTTAGTCACCCCACACGAGGGTATCATGTGGCACAAGGCCGGTTTAACGTGGGATCTCCGTACCCGTGGAATCTCCGACCCCGTGTGCTCGGCCAAAAATATGCCCTTTGAACCCGTATAAACGGGTTCAGTGTCGGTTTACCTCCCCGAAAGAGACTCCGCCCGTCGGCGTAGCCTCGTTTGGGTTCCTCCCGCCCAAAGCCAGAGAGTTCAACCGTTCAGCCGGTTGTTCGACATCGACTGACTCTCGTTTCTCTTACTACTCCTACTTATATTATGTGGGAGAGTCTATTAACTATAGAATAGGTGTGGTTCGCCATAACACTTTCTTACCTATCAACTGCAAAATTCAACAATTTTAAATGCAACACCTATCGTCATCTTCTCTCTTTCTGAACCTGTTCTTTTATTGCCCTTTTTAAACTCTTATTCTTTTTCACTCTCATTATGCCCTTGCATCTTAACGGCACTATTCCCTTGCTTGGGTTGAAATATAAAAATAAAACCGTATAATTTGTGTCGCTATCATCTGACAGGGCCACTGAGACCAAGTAGTAAAAGAAATACTTTTGCTACGTCCTATCTACGCCATATACAGAAGCGCTATACTTTCGAAGTAAATCTGAACAGAGATTAGCAATTAAATTATTTTCAGAATTTGGTCTTAACAATAAGAACTAATGAAGACGAGTTTCTATTTTAAAATGCCATTAAGATTAAAAGACATAATTCAATATTTGAATTTCAGGTTTTCTTTTATTCAATAATGGATGCCAAATGGAAGCATTTTTTTTTTATTCTTTTAATTCGCTTTGTCTTTTAGGAATTACAACCCGTAAGCTTTTTACACAAACAGATATAAAAATAGAAGTAATATTACAGTTCTTGATATATATATATATATATATATATATATATATATATATATATATATATATATATATATATATATATATAAGAAATCAGGTGGCCATGAAATCTGAGGTTATATCGATAAAATGTCAATTTCAATGGAATTATTTTTTATACCAAAAAGACAATTAAAGTTCATCCATGGCGCTATAAGGCTGGGGCCCTTTTTTCTGCCTTTCAACTGTGAGATGAAAATGAATCTTCTTCTTCTTCTTCTTCTTCTTCTTCTTCTTTCTTTCTTTCTTTCTTTCTTTCTTCTTCTTCTTCTTCTTTCTTTCTTTCTTCTTCTTCTTCTTCTTCTTCTTCTTCCATTCTTCTTCTTCTTCTACTACTACTTCTTCTTTCTTCCATTCTTCTTCTTCTCCTTCCATTTTTCTTCTTCTTTTTCTTCTTCTTCTTCTTCTCCTCCCATTTTTCTTCTTATTATTCTTTTTCTTCCATTCAATTTCTTCTTCTTTTTCTTTTTCTTCTCTTCTTCTTCTTCTTCTTCTTCTTCTTGTTCTTCTGTTCCTCCCATTCTTCTTCTTGTTCTTCTTGTTCTTGTTCTTCTTCTCCCTTTCTTCATCTTCTTTCTTCCATTCTTCTTCCTCTTCTTCTTCTTCTATTCTTCTTCTTCTTCTTCTTCTTCTTCTTCTTCTTCTTCTCCTCCTCCTCCTCTCATTCTTCTTCTTCTTCGTCTTCTTTCTTCCATTCTTTTTCTTCTTCTTCTTCTTCTTCTTCTTCTTCTTCTTCTTCTTTCTTCCATTCTTCTTCTTCTTCTTCCATTCTTCTTCTTCTTCTTCTTTCTTCCATTCTTCTTCTTCTTCTTCCATTCTTCTTCTTCTTCTTCTTCTCCCATTCTTCTTCTTCTTTCTTCCATTCTTCTTCTTCTTCTTTCTTTCTTCTTCTTTCTTTCTTCTTCTTCTTCTTCTTCTTCTTGTTCTTGTTCTTCTTTTTCTTCTTCTTCTAATCCTTCTCCTCCCATTCTTCTAATCCTTCTGCTACTCATCTCTCTTCTTCCATTCTTCTTCTTCCATTCTTCTTCTTCTTTTTCCATTCTTCTTCTTTTTCTTCTTCTTCTTCTTCTTCTCTCATTCTTCTTCTTCTACTTCTTCTTCCATTCTTCTTCTTCTACTTCTTCTTCCATTCTTCTTCTTCTTCTTCTTCACCTCCTCCCATTTTTCTTCTTATTATGCTTTTTCTTCCATTCTCCTTCTTCTTTTTTTCTTCTTCTTCTATTATTCTTCTTCTTTCTTCCATTCTTCTTCTTCTTCTCCCATTCTTCTTCTTCTTCTTTTTCTTCTTCTTCTTCTTCTTCTTCAATTCCTCCTCTTAAGAAATCTTGTTTTTTTTTTTTTGGCATCTCCCCATAACCCTGTACTTGATACCTTCTGCTATAATCTTTACTAGAATCAGATTAGACCACAAATGGTGTATGTCTGCCATACCTGTGCTGGAGCTCCAGTAAGTACTTGAGGTCCTCTGCCATATTTCATCTGTACGTTCCTAGAGTGTATATTGCTACTATATCTTGTCTGGTACTCTGGGTGTATATTTCGAGATTCCCGACAAAATTCAAAGATGAGTGTGTAATATTTTCAGCCCTGACCTGGCATCTCGTCTTCAGTCCCTTTCACACCGCCATGACAGGGTTTACGCCTGTCTTTTCTATAAATATTTTCATGGCAATTGTTAACCTTAGTAGCTAGACCGCATGAAATTTAGCGTTATACTAGATCGATTATTATGTATCACCATTTTGCTGTTGAAATAGCTTCTTTTTTCGCACTTCTAAACTGTGGAAGTCTTCTGATTTTTTCCTTTTCTATCAATTGCAGTTTCAATAATTTAAATGTAACGCAATCCCCAGCTACTGTCTTCCTGAAGTCTGTTCTTTTATTGTCCTTTCCACTAGTTTTTTTTCCCCCTGCACTCCTATGACAGCCTTTGCCTTAGTGGAATTATCATGTTTGGGGTGAAATGTTTTTAAAAATATGAAGTAACAAATTCCACTCAATTTTTTCCCTAGAACTCTGTGGAAAAGACTCAAGTGTGGGTGCTTACATGACTACTTGACCTCTTCAAGTCAAGGCTAAAAAATATCACCTTCCTTTCTTTTCATATTTGCTTCCTGCCACCCTCTTTCACTTTTCATTGAATAAATTTTACTATAATAAAAAAATCATTTACAAATTATCAATAAACGGTTTGTTTTCTCACCAAGTCACGTGACAAGCATTTCGAACTTCCGATATACTTTTTTTTTTTGTATCTTTCGTTGTCGTCTGCTTTCAATCAATTTCTGTTCGCATGTTACCGATTAATTTTTTTTTCTTTTGTCTAAACATACTAACTTCTCTTTTCATACATATACATACACATAATGGGGACGGAAAATTAACTGGCGACACACATCCTGTGCTTTTCAAGTTTTCTTAATTAAAGATGTTGTACAACAAAGAACTTATTGAAATTTAATCATGTCTTACGTAGCTTGAAGATTATATAGAATAAATTTATTCCTTTGATTAGACAACGTTTTATCATCTTTTGATTTCTACACAAAGGAGATATATGCTCAGATATGAATTGATTCATGGCAAACAAACATTTTTAAACAAAGCAAAAAGCAAATACGTTTAAAGCAAATTCGTGTTATTAGGTTACTGCAAGACTTTCCACTTTTAATGCAAGAAAGTAGCGGTTATTGGCGCGGGGAATGAAACTTGTGAACGGGGTTCAAATCCCCACCGACCATGTTGCGTTCGCTTTCGCGCTAACACCTGACATCTCGACTTGACACGGCTTCTCTTTTTCTTATATACCAATATTTTCATGTAAGTTGTTCTGATGAGATTTCCTCCTTGCTACCCCGGTCGCAATGAACTTAACCATACTACCAGACCACTGTTGAACTAGCTAGATGCAACCGCCACTTCGAACTTTAGCAGTTTCTTCTCCCGCACTTCCTACCTATGGAAATCCCTTCCCATTTCTTGCTTCCCTGATAACGACAATCTTCAAAAATGTAAATGCGACGTCAATTGGCATCTTCTGTCTTCCTGAACCCTGTTCCATTTTTCTCGTTTCTCCTCAATAAAGTCTTCTTATTCTCTTTCACTAAGTAAACCCTTGCATCTTAGTGGCATTATCTCCTTAATGATTAAAGTAGAGCAGTATATTTTGTCTTACTATTTTCTAAGAAAGTTTCACATATTAACTGAAGTGTCTGCAATGTAATCTATCCAGCGCAGCTTCAGTCACTTTCTCATCGACGTAACGTGGCTTTTCTCTGTCTTTTAAACAAATATTTTCATGACAAAGTGTTACTAGATTAGCAGTTTTTGTTCACCAGTTATTTTTTGGCCAGATATTGAACTCACAGCTCTTTGGGTCAAATCACTGTATTACTTAAACCAACGCTTTTATCCACTGGAACATGTGGCAACTTGTAGAATTGAGTCGTTAAAAGGACTTATAGCACATGGAAATACAACAAGCTAACATAGTGGACTAAATAAAGAGTTCGGTTCGAAATTCCAACGTATATCATCTGAAAAAGACCGTAACATGCAACGGTCGAAACGTCGTGAATGTATATAATAATAAAAGTCCATGATTGTGTGCGTCCTTGTGTGGTGCGTCCGTCTGGCGCATAATGATTTACGAGTTGTTTATACAGTAAATATTTTTATTTTAACTTTCTTCAAACAGGAATTATAATAGAATATATATAGGAATAATGAAATTATTTTTATGTTAAAGACAGACACAAGAGATCCCACTTTGCTGTTTCGTCCAGTTGCTTATAGAGTAATTAATTATATTTCAGGTTTTTCAAACAAACAATGTTTTAAATATTTAAAAAATATTCTCAAGTTAATCTGATTTAAAAAAAAAAACATTTTGAGTGAATAACATTTAAAAATACGAGCTGTTTATGCAGTAAGTATTTTTATTTTAACTTTCTTCAAACAGACATTTTTTTTTTAAATTAAAATGTTTTTCAGTTAAAGACAGACACAAAGAGATCCCGCTTTGCTGTTTCGTCAAGTTCTTTGAAGAGTAATCATTAATATTTCAGCTTTCTTTACGCAAACAATATTTTAAATATTTAAAAAATATTTTTTGGCATGTTTAAAAAATATTTTCAAGTAAATATGATTTAAAAAAAAACTTTTTAGCATATTAAAAAATATTTTTTAAGTTAATCTGATTTAAAAAATATTTTAAGTGAATAAGATTTAAAAATATGAGTTGTTTATACAGTAATATGACAAATACTTTTGCATTTTGTACAAGTGCTCACATATACTTTTTAACGAATATCACCCCAAGGAAATTGGGAGTGTCAATAGCATGCAAATGGTTACAGAGAGTGAGAGCATGAGTAAGGAGGGGCGTTTGTGGAAAGGATAAAAAAAGGACGGGGATCAAGATCAAGGCATCAGAAGATGTCGATTGACATTACATTTGAATATTTGAAGATTATGGCTATCAGGGAAGCAAGTAGGCTCTAAAGATTTGGCTAACGACAAGCCCTAGAGAAGGAAAACTCCGTATTCAAACCGTTTGAGCTATCATCTCATACGAAATGACTCTACTTCCTACGCAAACAGTATGATAATTGCGTGTTATTGCAGCATTATTCTCTATAGTGGCCGGTGTCTGCAGTTTGAAGAAAGAAAGTTTATGCTTATTTTGTCGGCAAAAATTATTTAACTAGCTAATTCTGCTCTCAAATCTTGACGCAAAAGTATCAGGCGATGGAGGGAGACGTGGCAAAATATCGATCTGTAATTCGTTTGAGATGGTATCGCTCAAAGACAAGAGCACTTTAGAGGTGAAAGGCAATCAGAGAAAGCAAGAAATGCAGACAAAGGAAAAAAGAAGTTAGGGACTAAATAATCTAATTAGAAGTCAAATGATTAGCGAAGAATCATTTTGGGGCTGAGGAAAAAATGTCAGCATTTCATCAACAAACTAATATCTATCTTTCTCTCTTTGGAATATTAATATCTATCTATTTTTCTGTTCATCTATCTATCTATCTATCTATCTATCGATAACCGTTAATCTCTCTCTCTCTCTCTATGACATGTTAATATCGTTTTGTCTATATTTATCTATGACCTGTAAATATCTGTCCGTCTGTCCGCCCTCTCTCTCTCTATTTCTCTCTTCCTCTCTCTCTTCCTCTCTCTCTCTCTCTGTATATATATATATATATATATATATATATATATATCCTCAGTCTTTCCATATCTATCTATCTATCTATCTATCTATCTATCTATCTATCTATCTATCTATCTATCTCAGTCTATTATCTATCTATCTATCTATCTATCTATCTATCTATCTATCTATCTATCTATGACCTGTTAATATCTATCTATCTATCTATCTATCTATCTATCTATCTATCTATCTATCTCTCTATCTATCTATCTGTTTCTTTCTCTCACTCTCTCTCTATTTATCTATCTAGGCCCTGTTAATCTCTGTCGATCTGTGTGTCTGTCTGTCTGTCTGTCTGTATATATATATATATATATATATATATATATATATATATATATATATATATATCCCCAGTTTGTCCATATCTATCTATCTATCTATCTATCTATCTATCTGTTTGTCTGTAAATATTAGTCGAATTTGTATTTGATATATGTATATGTTTGTATAATTGCTGAAACCACCCCATGGAATGGCTATATATTAAAACTTTCATCTACGAAATTCTGGAGGTGAGCTGCTGAATATAATATGCTGAATATATATATATATATATATATATATATATATATATATATATATATATATATATATATATACACTAGCAGCATGGCCCGGCGTTGCCCGTGCTTGATTCAAAAATCGTACGACTCATACAGCAATCGCTATCACTTGATTGAAATATTTTTGCCCTTCCTTGCCTTTAAAGGAGTGCCCTTTGCCGTGCTGATGTTGCTACATGCCTTACTTCTTGCCTATCTAAAACTGCGATTTTTTTCTAAGCTCTATACTAAACATTAAATCTCTTACGAAAAAAAAAAACTAAAAAAGGACTCGTAACTGGAAAAACCGAATGAAAAAAGAATGTTAACAACAAATACTTTTTCACACCTAACCCAGTTCCGCGGAATCAGAATGAACGTTGAGTTTAAGCAAGCGAATGAGCCAATTGGGGTAAAATGCCATGCAGATTTAAATTTTTCCCACTTGTGACGAATGCAGCTATCGATTTTTTTTTTGCATGCTAGCATGCTAGTTGACATTCGTGTCAGTCAGCTGTTGGCTCTCACACTGAACAATAGAATCTTCCTGTCTATTCGTGGCAGCCAGTTTAAAATGGCCGCAAACTACATGAAAACTGCCGTATAAGCATGAAAAAATCGATTATTTCAACTATCCATGGGAGTTGGGAAATGCAAAGTCGGTCTTGGCCTTCCCGCTAACTTGAAGCATGTGCATGTACATTTTGGTGCAAATCCATCGAAAATTGCGGCCGCGCATTCGTCACACACACACACACACACACACACATCTTGCCTTACATATATATATATATATATATATATATATATATATAATTGTGGTCATTTATGTTAACACCGTGTGATGACTGTCTGTTTCATGCCCCATCGATGAACAAATGTATTATTTTGGGGATTGACCAATTTTTATTGCAAATATCTACCTAGAGACAGCAACTTAACTGAAGTATTTGCAGAATTACAGAAAAATAATACAGAATTTAAATGGATGCAAATATAGCTATTGAAAACTTTTAAAAAGTCACTGATAAGAAAACTGATTACAAAAATCTTTGATACCAATTAAGAAGTAATCATTGACTACCGATACAAGTAGCCGCAATTTTTTCTCAAGAATTTCATCTAATAATGTGCCTGTCGACAAAGTTAACGTCAACTACTCAAATATTGAGAAAGAAGCATTATCAATAGTATGGAGCGCAGAAAGATCTCGAAATCTTTTGTTAGGACAAAAAATTTTTTGATGAAGTCAGATCACAAACATTTAGAGTTTATATTTAACCCCAGAAAGGAATTACCAAAAGTCACATCTTCTAGGATTTTAAGATGGGCTACAAAACTCATGGTCTTTGATTTTGACATCATACACGTAAAGGGGAACACATTTCCATATGTGGATGAGCTACCTAGACTAAATTTCAACAGTAAAAAATTAGAAATGTCTGAAAATTCATGAAATCAAATACTGCACTGGGTTGAAACGGATGTGTTACCCTTAAATTGTTTCAGAATGAAACCACACAAGATCCAGTAGAATTTCAGACAGAATAAAAAGAAAAAATTGTTCAATGGCAGAAAAACCCGAGGTAAGAATCAATATAATTTTAACTGTAGAGAAAGGAATAATATACAAAGGAAACATAAATATTTTCTTTGTAATTCACTTAAAAGATGCTACAAATGTTTGTTCTGTTCCTATATTTTTTCGATTTACATTTTTCTTTCTGAGTTTGAAACAGCTCAGTGAACCTTACATTTGCTTTTGGGGTTACGTGACTGAGAACGGGTTCACAGAGAAAGTATCGTTTATAATTTGATAGATATTTTGTCCATCTCTTCTGTGTTTGTGAAGATGAGATAGAAACTGACATGAAACGGACTGAGAAAAAAATGTCAGCATTTTATCAACAAAATAACATCTCTCTCTTTGGCCTGTTAATATCTATCTATCTATCTATCTATCTATCTGTCTGTCTGTCTGTCTGTCTATCTATCTACCTATGACCTGTTAATATCTGCCTGTCTGTCTCTCTCTCTGTATATATATATATATATATATATATATATATATATATATATATATATATATATATATATATAAAGAAAGAACAGTAAGATATATAATCCGGTGTTCTTATAGATATTTTTATTTTTACAAAATAGTGCTCAATGTAAATTTACAGAGCATTAATATTATAAATTAACTGATTTAAAATATGTTTTTTTTCGCTACACAGTTCTAACCATGTTTCAAAAATGGAAGCTGAAAGCTCCGAATTTAATTTTGTAATTAAATTAAAGACATTAGTTCCATTTCATCCTCAAACAAATTTTGCAGTAACTTTTAAAATTAATGGGTTTTAAAGACACAAAATCATAATACACATTTCCAAAGATACAGAGAAATCCAATTCAACCAGACAAGGGGTGTTTGCGTGTTCATTATGGCTGTATTTTGATGTATCCGTTATTAGTTACGTTTTAGTAGGGGGTAGGGATTTAATTTTCAATGAAATCTGACATCCATTAAATGCATGTCGTCTGGATTTTTTTAAATTTTTTATTGTTAACAGCAAAAATTCTGACGCCATTTTTTTCTATTTGTATATTTAAAGATTTTTGGGGGGTGTTTAGGTTAGAATACGTTTTATTTAACTACGATTTAAAAATATTTTCACTTTTAATTTTTAATATACTATATTTCTTTTAAGAACAATTAAATGTATTAGAATCCCTTACAGTATGTAGAATTATTTTCACATCAAGTATGTATACTATTAGGTAACAATTTTTAAATATTATTTCAGTAAAATTTATGACAGTGACGGCAAAAATAGCTAATTAATTTCACTGATTTAGTAAACTTTTCTTTTTTATATAAACCTAATAATATATTGTTTCTCATGTAAGTACAAAGGACATGGGTCATTCAAAGCTTACATCTGGCATTTCATATTAATTTAATTTTACTGTAGGTGTTTTATTGGATTATTTTAAGCGCTTGTAGTACTAAGAGGGATGTTTTTAGGTTAGAATACTTTTTATTTAATTACAATTTTAAAAGAAGTTTAGGTTAGAATTCGTTTTATTTAATTACAATTTTTTAATACAACTTTAAAATTTATAATATATATATATATATATATATATATATATATATATATATATATATATATATCTCCTCAGATTGTCTATATCTATCTTTAAATATTATTCAAGTTTGTATCTGATATATATATATATGTGTGTGTGCGTGTGTCTGTGTGTGTGTGTGTGTAATTTCCTCCTTCCCCACACTTGGACGAAATGTGACACAAAGTTTTTTTTAGGTGGGGACCCGGGCGTGTACGCCCGGGATATGCACAAATTTGCCCACAGCCGTCGGTTGCGCTGGCCTCGGTGTGAGCACCGATCCCTCCCTCTGATCCAATGAAAGGACGCGGCATCGGGCAGCTGTTTCCCAGGACCGGACACCTCTTCAGTATAATTTTCTCAGTTGTCCCTCTGTCCTTTGACAGAGAAGCCCCTGAGCACACTCTGTCCAAGGACAGAGTGTGCTCAGGGGCACAGACGCAACTGAGAGATGATAAGCCATGCGTTAGAAATCCCTATTAGTGGGAATTTTTATGCTAATTTCCGAGTGACGATGAAAACATAATTTAAAAAAAGAAGGCCGTTCGTAAGCCGAAATTTTCGTAAATCGAAAACAAAAGCACAGCTCAACACATGAATGTATACAACATGGCTTTCGACTAAGAAATGATTCCGTTCGGGTTAACTCGGTTCGGCAATGTCGTTCGAGAACCGAAATATTGTTCGCTAACCGAGGCATTTTCATCCTCAATTTACTGTTCGAAAAACGATTTTTTCGACATGCGAGACATTCGAGAACAGAGGTTCCTCTGCATATATATATATATATATATATATATATATATATATATATCCGGGATCTAATAGCATCATTGTCTATCCCATGAAATGTTTAATATCTAAAAAAACAAATAACTAAATGAGTTTCTTTTCCCAGGTTTAGCCATCTTGGTACCATTTTTTGAGAATCACTGAGGAACCCTTTGATTTATTCAGCTAGATTAAGAACTGGTTAAAATTGTTTTGTGTCAGACCCATTGTCTTCCCAAGTGAGCAATGGTGAGAGTAAAAAGATCATTCAGGCTTTCATTAATGGTACCAGCATACATACTCTGGCTTCCAACTTCAATGTTCATTTAAGCACCATCAAAAGAACGATGAATAAGTTTAAAAAAAGAAGAAATAGTAGAAATAAAAACTGGATGAGGAGGTCACAACAGGAAGAGGGATCATCATTCCAACTTAGACCTAAAGAGATCAATTAAAAAAAGATCCAACTCAAATCATAAGCATTTGGCACGTGAAGGAGGAGTTTCAGCTACGACAGTCCAAAGAGCAGTGAAATAGACTTGAAAAGGAAATTGTACGTGAAACGTGTGAGGTACCTTGTTACCCAAGGACAGATAGTTAGAAGTTTAAAGAGGGCGAAGATCATCTTCTGTTATATATATATATATATATATATATATATATATATATATATATATATATGTGTGTGTGTGTATAGGGTGTCCCTTGAAAAATTGACATAATTTAAACCGTGAAGATCTGCGTAACTAGATGACCCAGGCAAACAAACTTATATACGTTTCATGTTGAACAATAAAAGATTTATTAATCAAAATTCAAACAAGATATTCAAAGATGTTCAATATACACACTAGCTGTCACACGACAAGCATCAAATCCAGCTCCTGCCAAACACGCAGTAGCACGTTATGTATATCATTCTCCAGCGCTTCAATCATTCTCTGCTTAAGTATCTCTAGGCTTGAAGGAAGAGAGGGGATATAGACCTATCTTTTCACATAGCCCAATAGAAAAAAAAATCACAAGGAACTTGATGGCCATTTCAACAGCACATTGTCATCATCCCTAGCACACCTGATCCATCTCCCTGGTAAATTCTCATTGACATAAGAACACACAGTCAACTTAGTTTTTACACATTTTGTTAAAATTTTAGATCATGAGAGCCCGAACTGGCTATGTTATTAGATTACAAAATGATGTCAATTTTTTTGGTCACCCTGTATAGTGTTTTTTCATACAAAATAATTACCAAAATGTATTGGAGTGGAGATGGGCGCCGCCAAGTTATCTACAAGTCCATTGAAAAGATTATGAAGCAAGAGGAGCAACAAGTAGGACTATACCGATATTATATATACATATAAATGTATATATATAAAATTGTGGCTACTGATGTTAACAACGTGTGGTGACAGTCTGTTTCATGCAACAGTCAAACGCATCGTTGAAGAAATGTATATACAAATATAGAAATATTTTCTTTTTAACCCACTTAAAAGACACTACACACCCTTTGTTCTGTTCTTATATTTTTTTCGATTTACATTTTGCTTCTGAGTTTGAAATAGCTGAGGGAACCTGACATTTGCTGGTAGGGTTACGTGCCAGAGAATTGGTTTACGCAAAAATGTCTCGTTTATAACCTGATCAGCCTTTTGTCCATTCCCCTATGTTTGTGAAGGAGAGATAGAAACTGACATAAAAATCACCTTAAAACGCGTTATCCTCACTCCGGCGGTAGTAACGGGATTCGACCCTCCGATTCCAAGTGTCGATAGAGTCCAGTCCATCAGCCGGAGTCGACCTGACTGAACAGAAGACAAAGCCTGGAACGGATAGCTGAATGCTGTATGGTTTGACATTGAAAGAATCAAATGGAAGGCAAGTTCGCGCCCGTTGACTCTCGTGTCAAGCGAGAATAAGAAGTCTATAGTTTCTGCTACCCAAAGGCATAGATCATCGCGTAATGTCTTAACTGTTTCTGACACATGAAGTAAGGATTATTATTATCTGGGATTCTTACTTTCGTTTAGAAATCCTACACTGGCTCTAGTAAGACATTCCTGGGTATGACGATAAACTCCAGCCGGCAGCAAGCCGCTGATCGAGAGATTGGAGGTATTCAGGAGCGTGGAAGCACCTCTTAATTGCTAGTCCTGGGTATGAAGATAAACTCCAGCCGGTAGCAAGCCTCTGATCGGGAGATTGGAGCTTTTCAGGAGCGTGGAACCACCTCTTAATTGCTAGTCCTGGGTGTGAAGATAAACTCCAGCCGGTAGCAAGCCTCTGATCGAGAGATTGGAGCTTTTCAGGAGCGTGGAACCACCTCTTAATTGCTAGTCCTGGGTGTGAAGATAAACTCCAGCCGGGAACAAGCCTCTGATCGAGAGATTGGAGCTTTTCAGGAGCGTGGAACCACATCTTAATTTCTAGTCCTGGGTATGAAGATTAACCGGCAGCAAGATCTGTGATCGAGAGATTCAAGGTTTTGAAGTATGGAACCATATATTAATTGGTAGTCCTGGGTATGATGATAAACTACATCCGGTAGCAAGGACAGAATGCCGTTACAGATTTAAAAGACGATATTAAAAGGACTGAAGTCAATATTAAAATGTTATTTAGTGGATTGATTATATTGAATTAATTGCTGGCTCTACTTCTATGAAGCCTGGTTCATTGTATCGTGCCAGATAATTTTTTTGGCCCAGACGCCATAAGAGAGATAGCTTAAGCAAGATCTCTATTAGGTTTCAACCAAAGTGCTTCATCATTGGACAAGAATTGTGTAACTGTCTATTTGATCCAAGTCAAGGCAATCAGTATCACAAGGATATATATAAGTAGAGCATCATCAATATAACAAAACTGTGTTGATTGTTTGTCTAAAATATTTTGGAAAATCACCAGATTTCAGAAATTCTAACAAAATACATACCATCATTCCACTGAGAGGTGATCACATTGGTAATCCCAATTTTTGTTTTAACAGTCATTATTAAATGTGAAGTAGTATTGATTGGTGATGAGATAAGTACTTTGATGAAGAATAAATTCAAAGAGAACCTAAAAATAATAAGTAATGATTTAAATAAGATAACCTGACCTATTGCCGTGTGAGAATTTACCTTCGATAAGTAATTTCAACTTACAACTGTTAATGGTCGCTAAAGTATTAACACTAGATCCCATTGTTCAACAATGCTTGAAGTGTACTTGTCAAAATATTGGGATGAGATTGTATCACTATTTTAGTCAATTCAGCTTATTTCATTTGGAATTGAACTCACTAGTCAATAATGAAACATCAAACGGACTATGTTGAAGTCTAGTCGTATATGGAGAGTTTTTGTGGGGATAAGATTAGCTGATCAGATGTTATGCCTAGTGTTGTCTACCCAACTTCTTGAGAAGAAACAATTTTATCTACAAAAAAAGCAGGGTACGATAAACATAAGTATTAATAATATTGTTTTCGCTTTAGTATTATTTACTTTAGTATGTAATACTGAATGAAATATTTGAAATATCGGTTTGACTACCGTGTTTAGTAGGCATACAGTCCTCTGGGAAGACAAATTGACTGAATGGAATTGATAAACCAATATTAAGAAAAAAAAAATTTCAATGAATAATGAATTTTTACAAGAATTGTTTTCATTTCTTTTTAAATTTTAATCATAATAATTTATTATAATAATTTTTTTAAAATATTTTAAAATTCTACATTAGTTTAATCTCGTTAGGTGATATTGTTATTAAATACATCTTATCTGGTCTGGTGCTTCTATATAAATAAATGCGAATGTCAGTGTGTCATTGTGTCACCCTTTTTCAATTTTACCTCTAGAGGTCGTAGCCCAACATATCATACCATTTTGGAATCAGGCCGACTCTGACGTAAATTAAAAACATTCCGGCCCAGATCCGAATCCGCAATTCTGAGATTTTGGATTCCCAAATTTTGGATTCCTAAGTAACCATTTCTGTAATGGTTCTCGGCGATCTTTTTACGTAATTTATTTTTTTTTATATTTTTATTTTTTATATTTTGTACAATAATTTTTATGACTTGGAGATAAACTTGGGAATAAATGAAAATCCAGCGAAATTCACCTATGAAATAAAAATAATTTTTTGTACGGAAAGTAAGGACTTACGTACATCAAACTGTCTTTAAATGAAGTGGCGGCAGCAGAATTATCGTTGAACTTTTAAAAGGTAAGCTTAAATATTAATGCAATACTTAAGTGCAGCAATCAGTTTTGAGTTCTGTAGTTTATTGTTGCCTGTCTCATATGGCAGCAGTATTCATCGCAAAAAGAAATCGCCACCACCAGAGGATCAGAAGAAAAGAAAGTCCCAGGCAAATGACAATCCAGATCAAGTGACAACCGGCAGAACTTCTAATGCTAAGAATATACAAAGAATGAGAGACTCTCAAACATCTGAACAAGGCCCAATCAAGAACCGTCCGCAGGAACTAGCTTAAATTCAGCCCCATAGTCTAGACTCCTATATATCTCGAGATTCTTGAAACAAAACAAAAAAAAAACAAACAAAAAAAATAACAAGGGTCTGCAATATAATCAATCCGGACCTGGCATCTCAATTTCAATCACTTTTTCACCTACGTAACGTGGCTCCAATCTTTTTTTTACAGACATTTTCATGACAATCGTTTCTCATGAGCTTTTCTCCTTTGTCCTCTGACCGCATTGTTACTAAGCCTGTCACCGGATTGGCAACTTGGTTTCATAGTTTTACTGTTGGTCCAATTAGATGCAACCGTTTGTTCTACTCTAATAATTTATTTTCTCGTACTACTACCCCGTGGAACTCCCTCCCGTTTGCTTGCCCCCCCCCCCCCCGCTACCTAGAATCGCCCCAAATTTAAATGCAACTCTAGTCGCCAACTTCTTTCTTTCTTTCGGAATCCTCTTGCTTTATGATCCTTTCACCTACTCGGTAAAGTTTTCTCATTCTCGCTCACCCTCGATAAGTGTCTTCCTATCTCAAGGAGAATTTACCAGGGAGATGGATCAGATGTACTAGGGATGATGACAATGTGCTGTTGAAATGGTCACCACGCCTTGCTTGGTTATTAAAATGATTTTTTAAAAAAGAACATATATCTTTAATTTGGATTAAGCTATCATTTCACTGCATGGGGAGATTAATTTAGAATTCACTGACCCTAGGAAATTGTTGTCTTGACTTTGTTTTTCTGCTATGTATCTCGTTATTCTTGTCAGAATCCAGAGAAGCATCTGCAATGTTACAGGTCCTGTCCTGGCATCTCGGATTAAATTACTTTCCCTCTGCTGTAGCGTTCCTTTCCCATGTCTTTTCTATAAATATTTTCATGGTAATTTCTCTGATACTTTATTTTTTCCACTTTTCCATGGATTGTAAGCGCAGTACTAGACCGGCTACTTGGACTGATCACAGAAAATTCAAAATCCTCAGAGTCAAATTTGAAAATCCTACTCTCATTACTCAAACCTGTAATCGAAACTATCTCAAGTAAAAATTCAATTTCCTGAAAACATTTAAAAAAAAAAAAAAAAAAGAACTGAAGTAAAATTTAAAAATCACGAAATCCACGGTCAAATTACCGAATTCAAAGTTCGAAACCCTGAAGTAAAATTTAAAAGAAGTTCAAGGTTGAAAACATAAAACTAAACATTCTTAAATCAAAACCGAAAGTCTTGAATTCAAATGACAAATTTCTAAGTTCAGAGTTAAATTTTTAACGTCACGCTTCATTTCTTGCGAACGCATTGTTAATAATTTGGGACATTGTCTCATATATATATATATATACGGGGTCTAATAGCATAAATGTTTAATATCTAAAAAAAAACAAAAACACTTAACTAAATGAGTTTCTGTCTATATTTCTGAGATGAGGTATTACGTACAGTATTTACATTATTAGGACTATTGTCCTCATCTTTGTCGCCATATTTATCAAAACGTTTCGGCCGTTGTACGCTCCGGCCTTCACTGGGGTAGACTGTTCTAGCTCCACGTGCCATGTTTGATGGATGTCAGTTATCAGCTATTTCATGCTAATTTTCCTCTAAAAGTTCTCCACTGCCTTAACCGGGTATTGAACTCACACTTTTTGTGTCTGTCACTGGATCTAACCAACGCATTTATCCACTGTGCCATGTGTCCTTGAAGACATCCGGGTATGATGATGTGGCCTAGCATATGTGCTGATTCCTTAAGTTTACGAATTTTACAATGATGTTCCCTGTCTATGATCTCAACATGATCCCACATGGGACGGTGATCTCCCTTCTCTCTCCATATGTGCTCAGCCACGCCTGATTTTTCTACCTCCCCTCGCGTTACAGCTTTCTGGTGTTCTTGAAGCCTTACCTTGAGGGGGCGGCCTGTCTCTCCTTTATATTCCTTTCCGCAGCTGCACGGGATAGCGTACACACAGTCTTTAGTCATGCTCTCCTCTATGGCGGGTCCCGCTCGAGAGAGATATCTGCGAAGTGTTGTCAAGCTTTTGAAGGTTGTCCTGATGTTATATGGACCACAGATCCTTTGTATTTTCCCTGATAACCCCTTCACATAAGGCAGGCAGACTGTTTTCTGAGTTTTGTTGTCCTCCTCCTCCTCTTGTACCCACCTATCCCAGTTTTTGGGGGCTGCTGCCATGTACCCAGGGTAGTTGTTACGTTGTAGGGTACTACTTATACTGACTAATTCTTTATCTAACGTCTCTGGGTCGCCACTTACGACTTTTGCTCGGTGTTGTAAGCAACGGACGATCCCTTTCTTTACGCTGTATGGATGGTGGGAGTTGAAATTTAGTTACTGTCCGGTGAATGTTGGTTTACGGTATAAGGATGTCTTGAACCCATGCTCTGTTCGAGATATTAGTACATCCAGGAATGGGAGTGTGTTGTTACTCTCTTTCTCCATTGTGAACTGTATCGAAGGTCTTATTGAGTTCACATGGTCCAGTAGAACCTGAACATCTTCCTGGTGTGGCAAAAGTATGAAGGTGTCATCTACGTACCTTAACCGTATAGTAGGCTTTAGAGATATAGATTCTAATGCCATTTCTTCAAAGTATTCCATGTATATATTCGCCATTGCTGGTGATAATGGTGAGCCCATTGCTATGCCCTCATCCTGTCGATATATGTGTGATCCCATTCCGAAGTGTGTTGTTTGTGTACAGAAAGTCAACATCTCCATCAGATTATCTATTGGAATACTGGTCCGTTCTTCTAGGGAAGAGTCAGAGGTCAATTTGTCTCTGACTACTGAGAGTGCCTCCTCCGTGGGTACCTTGGTGAACAAACTCACCACGCCCAAGCTCACTATCTGGTTGGATTGGATGGGAGCATCTTTGATTATTTCCACGAAGTGGGCGGAGTTTCGGACATATGAAGGAGACTTTCCGATCAATGGGTCAATTATATCTACAAGCAAGCGGCTCAGAGGGTGGCACACAGAGCCTTGGCAACTAACAATCGGCCTGAGCGGAATACCGTCTTTGGGAATCTTAGGGAGACCGTATATGTGAGGTAGCTTGGTGTAACGCTGCGATAACTGCCTATACGTCTTGGGTCCGAATTATACGTCCGAATTATACGTCCGAATAATGCAAATACTACTAAATGAGTTTCTTTTTCCAGGTTTAGCCATGTTGACACCATTTGTTGTAAGAATCACTGAGAAACCCTTTGATTTATTCAGCTAGAATAAGAACAGGTTAAAATTGTTTTGTGTCAGACCCATTGTCTTCCCAAGTGAGCAATGGTAAGAGTAAAAAGATTATTCAGGCTTTCATTAATGGTACCAGCATACATGCTCTGGCTTCCAAATTCAATGTTCATTTAAGAACCATCAAAAGAACGATGAATAAGTTTAAAAAAGAAGAAATAGTAGAAATAAAAACTGGATGAGGAGGTCACAACAGGAAGAGGGATCATCATTTCAACTTAGACCTAAAGAGATCAATTAAAAAAGATCCAACTCAATTCATAAGCATTTGGCACGTGAAGGAGGAGTTTCAGCTACGACAGTCCAAAGAGCAGTGAAATAGACTTGAAAAGGAAATTGTACGTGAAACGTGTGAGGTACCTTGTTACCCCAGGACAGATAGTTAGAAGTTTAAAGAGGACGAAGATCATCTTGAATAATTTAGAAAATGATCCTAGAATAATACATACATCTTTCTCTCTCTCTCTCTCTCTCTCTCTCTATATATATATATATATATATATATATATATATATATATATATATATGAAGTCGATTATTAACGAAAATGACATGGTCAGAATTAATTAATTATAGGTAAGGATCGGAAGTTCATCAAGGATTGAAATAAAGTTTATATATATAGATATATATATATATATATATATAAACTTTATTATATATATATATATAAACTTTATTATATGTATGTATATATATATATATATATATATATATATATATATATATATTTCATAACGATTCTTCTGTTAACCTTGGACAGTATTTATACATTCTTATTGCTCAAATTATTGTCCAATAGTGTAATAAAAGTTCCAGTAAGGTATCTTTAATTTTTTTCTAAGATACAACACTTCAGACCTTAATCTAGCAAATGGACAATTTTGCTGTTACACAAGTTGGACAATTTTGCTGTTACAGCCGGTATATTAATATCTTAGAGCCATTTACGTATTTGACGCCAATTTAAAACTTGGCAATTATCATGATATGTTGTTACTTTAATGTTTTAATCTTTCTTCTTGGTTTTTCGGCAGGTCTTTCGTAATACTTCGGCTGTGAGCACTCGGGCCTTCCTAGAGGGCCTATTAGACTCGTGATTGTTCGGGTATTCGAGTTTCTGGGCGCGTGTTACGCATACTGCATCCCGTCATGATCAGGAGATATGCGTAGGCGCCCCGCAAGTAACAGTCTAGACAATTAGTATGAAACCAAGCAGATAAGTTGATCAAAACCCAGGGAGGAACCGAGCCAATATCTTGATTTGCAGATAATGATATCTGTAGGAATCGTTTTAAAGACAGGATACTTAGAAAAATGTAAATTTATAAATATTTAGGATTGTCTACCAAAATATCTACCAGTATGTTATGGGATTTTACCCATAATAATAATAATGGTCTATTCCATACTTAATACTGCGCCTCGGTCAGTAGGCGAAAGTCAGAAGTTCAAGTCGAGTCAAGAGTCGAGTCAGAGGTAGTCCGAAACAGTTTCGCGTTCAGACAATTACTGCAAGACATTGGAATAGTGATACTGGCCGAGACTACATTATTCTCTCTACTAAACCTGATTGTTCGTACTAACACTTCTACTTCTCTGTATATATTCCTGTTTGTAATATATCTGTGTTATTCCATATCCGTGTTCGAGTTCTTCTTTATTGGTTCTACATTGGACTATCACCGTGGTACCAGGAACCGTACCATAACACAGTATAAGGTTAGCTTAAATATTAATGTAATATTTAAATACAGCTATCAATTTTGAGTTCTTCTGTAGTTTATTGTTGCCTATCGCATACGGCAGTAGTTTCCCTCGCAAAAATAATTCTCCACCAACAGAGGACCAGATGGCGATCAAAAGAGCTAAGGCTGCAGTGAGGAAAACAAAGTTCCATGTAGATGAGAACCTAGATAAAACGGCAGCCAGGAGAACTTCCAATGCTGACAATATGTAAAGACATAAGGACCCTCAAATTCCTGAACAAGTCGAAGGTCCACTCAAGAGGCCTCCACACGAGATAGGTTTAATGCAGATCCTGTGATAAATATCAAGAAACTATAGACCATCTCAGGATGTTCTGTACTTCCGCCAAATGAATTTTAAAAATCGTCACGATAGAGTGGGGCAATATTTACCCAGGACAATGTGTAAGCTTTTTGGAAAAGATGTTAATAAACATTGGTATAATCATCACTTTGCATCGGTTAAAGAAATAGACGACATTGCATCACAATTCTATGGGATTACACTATCTTTACAGACAGCGAGATTGAAGAAAATTGGCCGGACATAATTGTCAAAATCTGAAAAGAAAAAAAAAACTTGCCTACTAATTGATATGGCTTGCCCAGCGGGTCTGTATAATAAGAATCAAGCGATTCGAAAAACTATCAAAGTATAAATAGGGGACAATCGAAATAGAACAAAATAGAAGGGGAGCTTGGAATGAGGTAAAAAAAGTAAGACAATACATTGAAAAAAAACTCTGGAAATCCCAGCTTAATACTTTCAGCATTACCGGTGGTAGAGAAAAATGACGTAATGCCTAAGCACCGGTTGAACTGTGGGCAAACACTTGTAACTTAGGTAGCTCCACGAGATCGCTAAAAAAATGAGCATAGCATGATGAAAAATACGCCAAACTCGACGAAAACAAAATGTTATCGTCTAAATGTTTATATTATTATTAAAAGGAAAGATTAAAGTATTTTGGGGGGATTTTTTTTTTTACATTTTTTAATCCTTCCTAGCACGTTCGAAATTTTCGTTAAAAATCATGTTTTCTTTTTTGGAGTCAGCAAAATTGACAGGTAATCGATCATGGCAACCATTTTTTTTTTTTCATTTTTATAAAAAATGAAAATCTCAGTTTGAAATTCTTTTAAATATCAATTATCATTTTTTCAAAACTTATTTTAAGAAAATCAGAAATTATAATGTTTATTTAAAATATTTTGAACCAAGCTTAACTTAACTTCGGCGCCGAAAAGATGTAATTTGAAAATAAAACAAAGCAGGTCATAAACTTTCGCCTCACTTGACAGGTGATGAATGACATATTGACGGATTCCGTGAGGCTAATTTGTTCTACGGAAGAAGAAAAGTTAAATTATTTCCATTTAAGTGAACAAATTATTTACCTCGTTATTTTTAAGGAAAACTTTCAGCGCTCTAATTTTTTTTGTACTTAGCTTTCACCTTTACGTTTATGATGCTTTATGGAAATATATTTTAAAGAAATTAAAATAAGACTGTTAAGAGATGAAATTTTATCAGAAGTGTACATAAAATACTATAATTTTATGTACATTTATTACATTTTATTGTGTTATTTGTATTTCCATTCATTTTATTATTAATTTTGATATTTCATTTATGGAAAAAATGTCATAACTGAGATTAATATAAAATTAAGATCATACCTTCTCAGTTGAAATTGAAAAATCAAATTAACTTCTCCACATGTGCTTCGCAAAAGTAAAGGCCTTAACAGTGGATAACAATGCTTAACTCAAATAATGCAACTTAATTGTATTCTGGTTGGACTTCCGTACTTTATAATTACCGTGCGATTATAAACACAAAATTACATTTCTTAATTACTGCGGTTCTTCTGATTAGTCAAAAAGATACAATTTACAACGCGCTAAAAAAAAGATCTATCTTAGAAGGACACTTACGAATGTGGGTGCGACTTTTAACTAATTTTATAATATTTTAACATCTTAATTGCAAAAATCTATTATAATTAAAGAAATAACAAATAATTGTATTTCATTTTTCATAGAAAAAAAATTTTTTGCTTTCAGAAAATATCGTCCATATTCATAAAAACAACTAAAAGCAAATAAAAGCATTTGAAATTAAATAATATCTTTGTTTTATTGTTTTTTATGTTACAATTCAGAGCTGATTTTCAGGTAGGGGGGTCCAATTAAGAACAAAAAAAAATGATTTGCATTCCTCAAAGCCTTGTGCTTTTAATTATTGTAATTATTAAAGTGGACTCGATCGAATTTCTAGAGTTTTCATAAAATTAGTTGGGGGGGTGTAATAAATATAAAAAAAAAATATATTTCTGCCATGACTTTAATAAAAGAAAACATAATTTCGATCATCTGTGAATAGTTTCTGAAAGTTTCATTAATATCCGACAATTATTTTTATTTTTGCAAGATTTTTAAATTAATGTGAGTCATATAAAAATATGTGTTAAAAATTGTATGTTATTTTACTAGTTCCGGTGATACGAAGAGAAACAAGGATATTTAAATCAAAATTCAGAATGTTCTAAACAAAAGGGTAAATTTTTTAAAATAATTAAAATAAACTTTGATCTTTCCTCTTAATAATAACATGAACATTTAGAAAGTAAAATTTGATTTTCGTCAAATTTAGCGTCTTTTTCATCAAGCTATACTCTTTCTTTAGCGATCTCATGGAGGTAGCTATAACTACTTTTATATATACCGTGAAACATTACACAGGAATTATTTGCGAATTTTGACTGAGGAGTTATGGCCGAAGGGTTAAATTTGCTCAGGAACGCACGCCTCAAAGGGTGAAGAGAAATATATAAAAAAATGTCTTCATTAGTACAACTCACACAATAAGAAAAACAACTTTGGGCATGTAACGCTAGTGATGGAAGTTGGAAAAAACAAATCATGAAATGTAGCTATGAAAAGAAACCACTACCTGCCTTAGGCCTCCCCGCAGACTTGGTAAGTGGTGTGACCATAGCAGAAATCGAAATAATAACAACAACAACAACAATAATAATAATAACAGTTATTTTCTTTCTTGGCTGATATTCAAAAACATCTGCACATGTTTTTGCATCGCTCATTAAAAAAAAAACAAAAAACTGTAGTCTCAAATATTCCGACAACGGAGAATTTAATTAATCTTCCAATTTCAACCGCCATAAGCTTATTTTGCTTCATCTGCCACCATAAGAAAAACAAAAACTTTACTCAGAGATTTTGTTGGTTATGGTTAAAGAGCTATAATTGATTGAACGATATTTTTTTCCCGTTTCTAAGCAAACTAAAATTTGACTAAATATTAAGTAACTCTATAACTGCAATCAGGGTTGTTTCAACAAGTAAAACAAAAGAAGAAAAAAAAAAAGAAGAAAAATTTATAAAAAGAATTACCAAATACCTTTTTTTATAGTACATCCAAGAATTCTACCAATTCTACTAGTTATTTACATTTAACCCGGTAAATAAAACCAAGAATTTAGTCCGAAATTCCAAAAAAGTTTCCAGGATTAGACATCTGAAGAAAGCCGGAGAACAAAACAGTCGAAGCGTTCGGGAAATAACAACAATGATTAGCAGTTTAGTGCGAATCAAAACGGAACAAATTCCATTAGTTTCGAGGTACTGACATACCAATATCTCATAATTATTTACTCAGTCTCCCAAATAAGACGAGTTGTGACACTAGTCTTTTTTTAAGCTGGGGAGCCCGAGCGCGTACACCCGGGCTAGGAACAAAAATTGCCCGCAGTCGACGCAACCGTCGGTTGCGCTGGCCTCAGTGAGAGCAACAATCCCTCTCTCTGATACGATGAGAGGGCACGGCCTCGGGCAGCTGTTCCCCAGGTCTGGGCACCTCTCAGTATAATTTTCCGTAGTTGCGACTCTGTCCTTTCACGGAATCGCCCTTGACTGCATTCTGCCCAAGCAGGGAGACACACCCGAGAGATGATAAATAATGTATTGCAAACCATTCAAACCAGAGCAGTTTAAACACTGTACCTTATAAATACTATGAATTAGATATAATCATACTGGTCGTCCGGACTAACGAAGGCAAGGACGAGTACAATTATTAAAGGAAAGTAAAACGACTTTCTCTTCTATTATTAGGTTGGTGCTCACATATGTTACTATGTGAGAAAACGACATTATTTTTGCACTAACCTAATAATTAGTTGTTATGGTGAAACACACACATTCTATAGTTAATAGACTCAACCACTTAATAAAAGTAGGAATAGTAAGAGAAACAAGGGTCAGTTGATGTCGGACGACAGTCAACTCTCTGCATTCGGGTAGAGAGGAACCCGGACGAGGCTCTGCCGAAGGGCAGAGTTTCGTCCGGGGAGGTAGACAGACCCGATCCCGTTTATGCGGGGTCTACGGGGATTTTTTGGCAGAGCCTACGGGCTCGAGAACCCCACTTTAAATTCGGCATTGTGCCACATGTGACTGCGTCGGGCAGTTTCTAAATAGCGTCGATGTCGGAGGACAGTAGTCGACAGTTTGTCGAATACGAAAGTAGTCAGCGACCACAACAAGATTACTCTGCGTAATACCTATTATATCAAGTTCCCAACGTTTTGTACGTCGAACCTATTTTAGGACTGATTTAGTACAAATACAAGCCTCCACTGCGAAATAACTCCACAACATTAGTGCAGACGTAAAAATACAACTAAAATGCTAATTATTATGCAGAAATTAAGGAACTTGAGTACTGATCAAAACCCTTTTAAGGTTTGTGCCACGCGGGAAAAAAGCTTAGGCGATCATGTATCTTTCGATACATGACTGACGAAGAATATTATTTCCAACAGTAGGTTGCCATTTCTTTCTACGGAAGACCAGTTGCCATCCAAGGCTATAGAACCTGGTCTGTCCTGCTGTTTACCCATAGCTGGGTGGGGAGAAGAAAAGGATTCATACCTTTCCCACGGATATTAGCACGTAAGTGAATTTCAGTCAGTTATGTGCTAATACCTTTATAAAATAAACAAATTTATAAATAAAAAAAAATTCGGAATCTCTCTAAAGAACATTCGCATATATATATATATATATATATATATATATATATATATATATATATTATATGGTATAAAATGACAATTGGAAAAAAGATCTTTTGCCGACGCGTTTCGTCTTTCGACTTTTTCAAGGCAAAAATGAAATCGAAATGTTCTTGTTGTTATAGTTACATTAAAAATCCAAATTTAAAAAGATAGACGCTTCTGTCTAAGCCTTTTTTTCTGGTTAATGTAAATTACCTTTATAGTAAGAGATTTTTTTTTCATGTCAACAATATAGTTAAATTCCCAGATCAATTCTGTGCACAAGACAGATTGGTATAAAATGACAATTGGAAAAAAGATCTTAGATTTTGCCGACGAAAAATGAAATCGAAATGTTCTTGCTGTTATAGTTACATTAAAAAATCCAAATTTAAGATAGACGCTTCTGTCTAAGCCTTTTTTTTTCTGGTTAATGTAATCTCTTATGTTTTGGATTTTTTTAATGTAACTATAACAAGAACATTTCGATTTCCTTTTTTCCTTGAAAAAGTCGGAAGACGAAACGCGTCGGCAAAATCTAAGATCTTTTTTCCAATTGTCATTTTATACCAATCTATCTTGTCCACAGAATTGATCTGGGAATTTATCTATATCTATATCTATATATATATATATATATATATATATATATATATATAGATAATTATAATATATATATATATATATATATATATATATATATATATATATATATATATATATATACAATATATAATATATATATAATATATACATATATAATTATAATATATATATATATATATATATATATATATATATATATATATATATATATAATATGTAAATCTGTTTAAACTCATTGGGTGAAAAAACGTGGATAGCACAATTTTCAAATAAATTGGCACCAGAGAAAAAAAGGAGAACAAAAAAAGAAGGAACCAGTAACCTCGAAATAGGGCGACAGAAATCGGCCAGTACCTTAAATCTCTGGTACTATAAAAAAAAAACACACAAGTGAGTAATAAGTTAAAACGAAGAGTGTCCAATACAATAAGTAGAAAAAAAGTTTTTAAAAAAGCCTAATAAGCCAAATACTACCTACCTAGGTTTCACCACATGTGATCATCAGCGCGATAGCAGTGAAACACACTTAGGCAATCATGTATCTTTCGATACATGACTGACGAGGCAGATTTTTTCCTGCAGTAGGCCGCCATATCTTTCTGCGGTAATCCAAGGCTATAGAACCAGCTCTGTCCTGCTATTTACCCATAGCTGGGAGGGAGAAGAAAAGGATTCATACCTTTCCCAAGGGTATTAGCACATAAGTAAATGCAATTGATCAAAACCCTATTTTTTCTGTTTTTTCCTTACTAAATGTTCATCTAAGGCTCGAGCGCCTCACAAGTTAGAGTGTAATATGGATTATTCTGCGCCGTGTATATGGTGTGAAGGATCACAGTGATAGAGTAGCCATAGGCGGAAAAGATTAACAATACTGCCCGCAAAAAAAGAGCGTACTTTTTTTTATTTTAAAATTGGCCTAATGGATATCGTCTTAGAATGAGAAATCGGAGGGCCGTGTTCGAATTCCAGTCGGGTTCGTTACATTCACTTTCGCGCAAATACCCTTGGGAAAGGTATGAATCCATATCTCCTCCCCCCCAGCTATGGGTTGAATAGCAGGACAGACTGGATCCTGTTTGCCTCAGTTGGCAAACAGTCTACCACAGAAAGAAACGGCAACCTACAGCGGGAAACCCTGCCCAGTGTTAGACATTTTGACGGTCGTCTTCGAGTATAGAATCCAGAGGTTAGCAGTGAATATTTTGGAGACAGTAGGAAAGCGTAGTTCAGGTTAGCAGTGGATATCGAAGTAAAGTAGCAGAGCATAGTACTTCCTTCTGTCCATCTTCGCCTGACAAATTGGCACTGGTCCTTCCGTAGGGTAAACAAAAATGGCCGCCTTTATACACGACGGATTGAATGTTCTACGTCCTCTGATTGGTTAACCTTCTCTTGGTAGACTATAAAGTGAGTCGTGTCATTCGAACTGGCTCACTAGTTACATAATATATACAAAAAACTGTAACACCCAGTTAGTCACGAATCGAAAGAGACATGATCCCCCAAGGGTGGGTGATACACGCTCGGGTATGACAGTTAAATCTCTGAGCGATTAATGTGGTCCGAAAGTCATGTCACCCCTAAACAACATATTTTTCTATTTCAGATGACTGACACGAAAATGATGGTGTTCATACAGACCTTCTCAATGTCTGACAGTGTCAATGAAAGTGAATAAAATGAATCCAGTACATGTGCTTTGTATTACTGTATTACTTGTTCTTCTACTGTTCTCATTACAGTTTAATGAGGTGACCAGACTTTCGGACCACCCTATATAATTCGTCGGCAATTTTTAATGTGGTGAAAAATTATATTTTCGAATTACGATAAAACTCAAATATATGAAACTAGATTAATGTCTCCTCTTTTCTCCCGAGAATAGACAACAAAATAATTAATTTTTTTTTTTATTCATAAATTTATAAAAATATTTTAATAAACTTTCCTCTAATGGTACCTCGGCTTTATTTAATTTAAGCCCAGTATAGATGAAACACCGGTTCCCGTACGACCACCGCAGTTAAGCAACGTAAAACTATGCCAGTACCTAGATGGGTGACCGTTTGGGAATATCAGGTGCTGTAAACTTGGATGTGCAGGTAGTGTAAGGGAGAACCGAGTTCCAACTCCAGTCGGGTTTTTTATATTTACTGATGAGCAAATACCCTTGAGAAAGTTATGAATTCATCTCTTCTGTCGCCGCAAAGATCACCCACGAGTTCCTGTTTTGGTCGCCAGCAGGGTCCTGCTAAGCGTATTCTGCGTTCATGTAACTACTGAGTTCTGTTATTATTGGGTGTTCCACAGTTGTGACTTTGTATCAAATTAAGCAAAGTTTAGTATATAATAAATCAATATTCTGCTGTCGATAAAGGGGTCCGATCTATTCAGAGAGATGTGTAGCACCCCATGCGAACATTGTCACATATAGAAAAGCATCTAAGAAAGAAAAAAAAGGTTTTGGCCACGTTTCCTGTCCTCGTTTAATTCACATCAGCTATGACTCTCTTTGGGTTGGTCACGCTACTCTACGCCAGCTGTCGTACATATCACAGTACTATTGTTTGCCATATGTAATATCAATCATATATGAACATTTCGGAATGCACCAATTTATGTACGTCCTGGGTATGACGGTAAACTATAATCCGCGTCCTGGTTACAGCGATAAACTACATCCAACAGCAAGGTCTCAGATAATGTTTTCGGAAAAATAATGTTGCCAGCTATACGTTTTTGAAACAATAATGTTGCCAGCTATAAGTTTTTGAAACAGTGTTGCCAGCTATACGTTTTTTGTAAAAAAAATAATGTTGCCAGCTATACGTTTTTTTGCAAGAAATAATGTTGCCAGCTATACGTTTTTTGTAAGAAATAATGTTGCCAGCTATACGTTTTTTGAAACAATAATACGTTTTTAAAACAATAATGTTGCCAGCTATACATTTTTTATTCCATACAAAATAGACATTTAAAATTCATATAAACTGGATTTGGCATTAAATAACCCACAGTGGTTGATATGCCATAAAACCCAAACAAACAAACCAATTTATGTAACAAGCAAGACAAGAGCTTACGAGCATATCATATAAAATACACTGCTTTTTGTCCGATCAAAGATGTTAAGTAACATCAAGCTTTGTCAGTAATTAGATTAATGACCGCTTCGAAAGATGCCATTAATTTAAAACGGGTAGAGATTAGTGATTCACGGCGTGGTGATAATATTTCCTTGGTGGTGCCGTGAATTCTTAAGGGAACATTATGTATTCAGGGGGCACGGTGAATCCATTACATTCACTTACGTGCTAATACCCTTGGGGAAGGGATGAATCCTCTTCTTCTCCCCATAGCTATGGGTAAATAGCAGACAGACCGAGTTCTATTGTCTTGGTTCTATAGCTTTCCGATTCCTCAATCCGAGCCGCTATCCATTACACCACTGTGTCTCCGTTTAACAACCGGGTTCTATTACTACTCGGTGTTCCACAGTTGAGGCTTTTTATCAAATTAAGCTAAGTTTAGTATATAACAAGTCGATGTTTTTATTGTCGATAACGAGGCCCGATCTATTCAGATAGATGGCTAGCACCACGCGCGAACATTGACGTATCTTTACAGTACTTTTTTTTTGCAATATGTAATATCAACCATATATGAACATTACAGAATGCTTCGCGTGAACCGTCCTGGGTATGACGATAAACTACGTCCAACAGCAAGGTCTCTGATTAGGAGGTTTTCATGGGTGTGGGACCACCTCTTAATTAGTGTTCCCAGGTAGCACCTGTTAGGGTCCATCTATGGGCAAATAGTTAACACCCAAACTTGTGTAAAAATAGGTTTTAATACTAGAAATACTTTGTAATAAAAAAAAATTATTACCAGCAATAATTTTTTAAGGAATAATTATTATCAGCAATATTTTTAAAAAAAAATTACTAGCAATACAAACAGCTATAAATTTTTTGAAAAAAAAAAAAATTACAAGCTATAGATTTCTTCAAGGAAAAATATTCTCGGAAATTGATTTTTGAAGAAAAACATTACGAGCAATAAAAATTCTGTCGGCATTAAATAACTCATTGAGGTTGATATGCCGTAAAACAAACCCAAGCAAAGCCTCGCGTAAAGTGATATTTAACAAACTAATCTGATTGTTTTACTACTGTATATTATTTATTATTCGGTCAAGTTAGCTCAGATATTCATGGATCTATCATGCCATACATCATGGCCCTGCATCAAGGTCAAAAGGTCATTAGGGTGGCATTCTTTGTCATAATATAGCAGATCAATGTGTGTGACCAGCCTGTCTTGCATCATATCTACTTGTCAGCCTATGAACTTTTCATCCCACCCTTGTATATAGAAATTTTAGAGAAGCGAGTAAACTTTTTTCTATTCCAACAACGGATATTTGGTTAGTAATAATAAACTCCCTTGGGATACACCGGATATGGCTCTCGTGGATTCTAATCTTTCTTAAAAGCCTGGTTAGTAACCTAGATGAATACACCAGGTGCTCTAAGCGTGGATGTGCGGGTGGTGTGCTGGATAATGGCTCGGTTCCAATTCAAGTTGGGTCCGTTATATTCCCTAATGAGCAAATACACGTTGCAAAGATACAAATACACCTGTTTCCCTCAGATATGGGTTAATTAGTAAGACTTTTGTCACTAAACCATTATCATCTTCCAAAATAAAATGAAATTGTGTATAAAAATGTTTAGATTTCTGCATTAAATAACCCATAGAAGTGTCGATATGCTGCTAAACAAAAACAAACAACCAACCTGATTGGCGAAAAAATTCTCATCGTTTTAAAGTTGAAATGGCTAGATGTGACAGTAAGTTCTATGTTAACAGTGTCTTCTATCGCGGAACTCTCTTCCGGCTTCTTGCTTCATCGTCAATTTTGATCTTCAAAAGTATAAATCCAATTTAAATCCAGATTATCTGCCTTCCTAAATCTTGTCCTTTTCTTCTTTGTCCTCAAAAGTGTTTTATTTTTATCATATTCTCTAACATTCAGGAACGCCATTTCATCTTAGTGGCTTTATTGCCTTACTTGGAGTGAAATAATTAAAAAAAAATAGAAGTTAAATTATGATTGAGACACATTTCCTAGTTTAATATACATGGAAGGGATTTAGAATAACGGACGCAGAACAATATTGCACTACGATCCGGTTAAAAAATTCAACATACACGCAAAGCTCAAAACATCCAAACGCCATTATGGACGCCATTGTTCGAAAAGAAACAGATGAAGAATATTGAGAATGTCTGTCAGCTTTTGAGAAAAAGAATATGTATAATCAAATCTGTCGAATGTCCTCATCTTTGTTGTGATAGTCACAACGTTCATAGCCGTTGTATAGCCTCTGGAAACTTCGAACCGAACGGAGTATGATTGCTCCCATTCCATTGCCTATGCTTAGGGGATAGCGAACTTCAGGTAATTATTCCTGGCTAATTAATTCTAACGTTTTCGGTTTAAATTTAAGGCATCGGAATTCCACCACGTGATTGTCCCCAGGGTATAAATACCTTGTGGATCCAAACTTTGGGTAAGAGAAACAATCGTTCTTCTGGTTGAGTTATTTCCAGAGCGTTTTGAAATAATCTTCCTCGGAAGTCTCGCTCCTCTTATAAACGCCTAGCAAAGGAAGAAACAGATATTTTTAACAGCATAACCCCCCCCCAAAAAAAAACGATAAAATCTGACGAATTATCTAAATAAATAAAGGTTACAATTTTCTTATTTCATTGGCATGGTGTCGCTAGTCCGTGGTACATGCAAATCTTCAGCATCGATGCGGCAATTTAATAAAACGTTTTTTTCCTTTTTTTTATTCTTATTTTTTATTTGTTTTTGTGAGCGCATCTGTTGAGCTGAAAATATTTCCAGCCCTCCAAGACGCTTGAGTTTACGCTTGGATTGACGTTGCATGTGAGCATGGACAAATTGGTAAAAATAACGCTTTAGTGATTCCGCAAAATGCATCTTTGTTATGTTCCAGGTCCTTGTACCAGGGTGATGGTCCAAGGTAGCACCAATAAAGAAGAACTCGAACACGGATATGGAATAACACAGATATATTACAAACAGGAATATATACAGAGAAGTAGAAAGTGTTAGTACGAACAATCAGGTTTAGTAGGGAGAACAATGTAGTCTCGACCAGTATCACTATTCCAATGTCTTGCAGTAATTGTCTGAAACGCGACTCTGTTTCGGACTGCCTCTGACGCGACTCTTGACTCGACTGACTGACTCGCTCTGACTGACTGACGGACTTCTGACGGACCTCACTCCAGACGTCAGACTGAACAGTATTTAGTCACCCCCCCCACCACACGAGGGCATCATGTGGCACAAGGCCGGTTTAACGTGGGATCTCCAAGCCCGTGGGCTCGGCTAAAAATATGCCCTTTGAACACGTATAAAGGGGTTCAGGGTCGGTTTACCTCCCCGAAAGAGACTCCGCCCTTCGGCGTAGCCTTGTTCGGGTTCCTCCCCGCCGGAAGTTTCAAATTAATTCTATTAATTTGAAACTTTTAAAACCATTTATTTTACATTCAACGTCATCACTTGATAAGACACCGAGGGTGTTGAAACAAAATGGCTATTTTTGTAGTGATTTTATAACATATTTATGTTATAATTTTTTTTTAAATAAATAATTATATATATATATATATATATATATATATATATATATATATATATATATAAATAAGTATCATACAAATATATATATACATCAAAGTACAGAATATTATATGAAGTAAAAGTTCAATAATATGCATAAAAATTAAAAGTACACGGAATCATATGAAGTAAGAAGTATATTAAAGTACACGGTGACATACAAAGTAAAAGTACATTGAAGTACACGGTATCATATGAAGTAAGAAGTACAGGGTGTTCCAAAAATCGCATTACAATTGAAAAACTTTTATAGTCCCAGTAAATAGAAATAGCTTTCTCAAAGAGGAGAGTAACAAAACAAGGGGAAACCAATTTTGATTATTCAAAACAGGAGCTCGGTTTACATTTGAGTAAAAAAAAAAGGCAAACATAGGTTCAATTTACACTAGAGTAAAATAAAATAAATCTTCCAAAAGTCGCATTACCATTGAAAAACATTGTAAATTTTATATATATTTACCAAAATGGAATCATGTTTCTGTATGTAACAATATATTATTAAAACATTTTATTGATCCAATTATGGAAGATGATATCATGCAAAGTTTTCCTGGTTGCTATTTTTACAAGTGTATGCTTTCTGCTAATTGTTACGTGAGTTTTGGAACACCCAGTATATTAAAGTACACGGTTTCATAGGAAGTAAAAGCACATTAAAGTGTGCGATATCATATAAAGTAAGAAGTATATTAAAGTACAGGGTACCATACGAAGTAAAAGTACCTCAAAGTACACTGTATCATATGAAGTAAAATTACATTAAGGTACACGGTTCATACAAAAAGTAATAACTATATCAAAGTAGACGATATCATACGACGTAAAAGTACATTGGCATCATATAAAGTAAAATTATATTAAAGTACACGGTATCATATGAAGTAAAAGTACATTAAACACACTATATCATATAAACAAAAAGCACATTAAAGTACACGGCATCATATAAAGTAAGAAATATATGAAAGTACACGCTATCACGAAGTAAGAAGAATATTAAAGTACAAGTTATCATATGAAATAAAAGTAAGTTAACGTACACGATATCATATAAAGTAAGAAGTATATTAAAGTACACGTAAGCTCATAAATAAATATATTAAAGTGTACGATACTATACGAAGTAAACTTACATTAAAGTACACGATATCATCTAAAGAAGTATAGGGTGTTCCAAAAATCGTATTACCATTGAAAAACCTTGTAAATTTTATATGGTACAAAGTACATTATATCATATAAGATATGGCGTCACTGGTTGGTTTCTGAGTATATCTGACAGCTATGGTGGCTAGCTGATTTCTGTTGGGGACATTTGTGTTTGTTTTAAAACCCAACCGAACCAACTTATAATTTATAGGGCAACTATTCTGATCGGGCTTTAGTTAATTTTGGTGGTGGTGGTGGTGGGAGAAACGCATACTTTGGCGTGGTCGCCAGTCTGAAGAAGGCCAGTACACACAAATTTTCGATGGCTATGTGCTAGAACAGTCATCAACGGATTCCTGACAGTTAAATCTATCTAATTTTTCCCAGAAGCCTCGGGTCAACCCGTGGTATGGTTTTCAGGCACTTCCAAGTGTGATACACGCTGGTATCGTTTCTCAAGTCCAATATTTTCAAATAGTCACATCACTAAAGTATATGTCATCTGAAGTGAAACAAAAGGACATAGAAAAATAGATTATCGAACCATTTCACTCCAAGCAAAGCGGTAATGACCCTAGAATGCGGGGCATTACAAGGAGTGCAAGTGAGAGAGAATGAGAATAGGGAAAATTGAGGAAAGGACGAAAAAAATGTACAGGGTTCAAGTAGAAATGGAGATTGACGTTGTATTTACATTTTTGAAGATGGTAGTTATCAGGTTCCGACTGAGGAATCGAAGAGCCGAGTTCGAAATCCAGTCGAATCTATTACGTTCACTTACGTGCTAATACTCTTGGGAAAGGTATGAAACCCTCTTCTTCTCACCCCACACTGAGCTATGGATAAATATACACAGCGCAGAATAATCCATATTCCACTCTAGCTTGTGAGGCGCTCGAGTCTTAGATGAACATTTAGTAAGAAAAAAAGCAGAAAAAGTAGGGTTTTGATCAATTACATTTACTTACGTGCTAATACCCTTGGGAAAGATGTGAATGCTTTTCTCCCTCCCAGCTATAGGTAAATAGCAGGACAGACCGGGTTCTATAGCCTTGGATGGTAATTGGTCTACCGCAGAAAGAAATGACAACCTACTGTTGGAAAAATCTGCCTCGTCAGTCATGTATCGAAAGCTACACGATCGCCTAAGCGTGTATCACGCATGGCACATAACTCACTGAAATTCACTTACGTGCTAATACCCTTGGGAAAGATAGGAATCCTCTTCTTCTCCTCTCCCCAGCTATGGGCAAATAGCAGGACAGATCGAGTTCTATAGCCTAGGATATCAACTGGTCTACCGCAGAAAGAAATGGCAACCTACTGCGGGAAAAAATCTGCCTCGTCAGTCATGTATTGAAAGATACATGATCGCCTAAGCGTGTATCAGTTAACTGTTAATTTTTATTTTTTATGCACCCTTAATCAAAGCTTATGCAATATAAACTCATGTGTATCAAATCAAAAGACTTCGAAACATATAATACAATACAGATTATTTATACAATCTATTTATCCAGGCTGTTTATACGATATGGTTATACGATATGATTTCTACGATATTTATTTATTCGATTTATCAGATAACTCAGTCAGTTATGGCACATATCTGACAGGAGAAAAAAACTTTTGGAGTAGAAATGATGGTTACATTTAGATATTTGAGTAGTAAAACGGAGGGACCTAATTTCCAATCTAGTAGCAAGGCTGAATTCATGTAGTCGGGGTACCAAGGTAAAAAGATCGTTGTAGCAGTTGCTATGAAAGTCTTTGTAGAAATTGAGAGAATGAAGCTATGTCTCGTCAATGAGAAAGTGACCGAAGTCGAGATGCCAGGTCAGGATCGATTACATCACAGATCGTTCTTTGTATTTTGTCTAGAATCTCGAGATGAATATCAGGATCACCAGAAGAGATAATGGCAACTACATTCAATGTAAGAGCGAACGGTAGATTTGTAAAAGAACAAGATTGATTCTGACGAGAAAAAAAACTTATCTGGCACGCCACAGTGAACTAACTTTCCTTGTATTACACGCAACAACTGATTCGACATTGTGGCTCCACTACATCTGAGTGAAAAACGTGAGGGTCAAGAAGGTGTAGCGTCTTGCTCTCTTGGATTTTAGCATCAGCCATGCTGATGGCAGGCCGAAAATACTAGAATGGTCTAAACGTAAAAAGTAAGGAAACATTTTTGAGGTGAGGGAATGATTTTTGTAGGTTAGCAATCTTTCAAATTTCCCTAGAATTCGATACTTGTCAGCATCGAAAACTATTGATTTTTAGCAATTTAAATGGGGCTTTATGTTTGTAATATTGATTCAGAGTAAAATCGATTCTCATTTTTACAGTTATAGTAGGTTGGGTAGCTGTTTTTGTCTGGTGGCATATGAACACCTCTATGGGTTATTTAATGCTTAAATCTAATCATTTTGTATGCAATTGGATATCACTAAAACTAAGCCTAGGGAAAAATCAATAGATTGCTAAACTACAAAAATGATACCGCTCCCCCCCCCCCCAAAAAAAAAAATCTTTCCTTATTTTTTTACCAGTGGACCATTTCAGTCGTGCCAGAAGACCACTTTTCGCGCTGAGAGCCAGTACGCTATGTGTACATCTCCTGAAAGGTCGTGTTTAAAATAATCATCGAGGAAAAATAATAATAGAATATTTGGGATTTTGCCACTTTGTCCAGATAAATTCGTAAAGGAAATTAATAAATATTATTGATTCGAGAAAATGCCTATTGCCTTCGGGATAAATCAACGTCAGACCTTTTTATTGAAACAATAAACTCAGAAAGCAAACGAACAAATAATCATATCGTATAAACAGCTTGTAGAAATAGGTTACATAAAAAATAAGTATTCTATTATACGTCTCGGATTCTTTTGATCTGATACGCTTATAACTTTATGTTGCATAAGCTTTTATTAAGCGTGCATAAAAAATTAAAATTAAAATAATTTATTCGAACGGTCTTTCTATTTAATAGAAAATTTAAAAGCTCTCCCATGTTCTAAAAGATGTGTATCAACAGCGATTGGGAAGGAAATCGACGCTAAATATTCACGCCAAAAGCTAAGTACTTATTGGTGGTTTAATGGATAGCGGCTCGTATTGAGAAATCTGAGAGCCGGGTTCGAATTCCAGTCGAGTCCGTGACATACATTTACCCGCAAATGGCTTTGGGAAAACTATGAAACCTCTTCTTCTTCTTCTCCCAGCTATGGATTAACTAGCAGGACAAACTCGGTTATCTAGCAGTGATGGGCATCTTCCTAATAAGATGGACAACTCTGAATAACAAAACTGATAGCGACAACATAAGCAAGATTTCTGTATTTCGACCAAAGCGCTTAACCAATGACACCCCATTGAGTTGTGCAAGGTAGCCAATAAAAAAAAAAACAAAAAAACTAACGACGAAAACCGTTTCTATCCAAAATATCTTTCAGGTCAAATGTAGACCAGAGGAAAATAAAATCGAAACCAGATAATCTATAAAACCCCAACTAAACCTGATTGTTTGATAAATATTTTGCATGCCTAAAAGCATCATTTCCATGAAAATTTACATGCAGGATTCTGTTGCCTATTTTCAGCAGAATATTCCAAAACTAAACTTTACCCCATTAATTATCTAAGAGACCCCCTCTCTGATATAAATCAAAATGGCTGATGCTAACCTACTCGGGCTCACCTTCTCAGCTGACAGGAAGTGGAATTGACGATATTGAATCCATTACTAGGTCAGCTTCTAAGAAAGTCAGTTCACTGTGTCGTGCCAGACAGTATTTCTCTCCTGACTCTGTCTTACATATCTATAAGTCCATGCTTAGAATATTGCTAATAATGTAATCGGTCCTGACTTGACATATCGACTTCAGTCACTCTCTTATAGACGTGATCTGGCTTTCCTCTGACTTTTCTACAAATATTTTCCTGACAGCTGTTCTGATGAGATATCTTCCCTTAAAACCCGACTACATGAATTTAAGCGTGCTACTAGATTGGCATCTAGGTCCCACCCTTTTAAGAGTTAAAAATAGTCAAATAGTAAAATACAACCGCCACTTCTACCCCAGCAGTTTCTTTTTTCTCGCTTCCCTACGTTAAACTTTCTTCCTGTTACTTGCTTCCCTGATAACTATATATATATATATATATATATATATATATATATATATATATATATATATATATATGGGTGGATAGATGTGAGCTTGTGACCCTGGGTTTCACGCTTTAGCGATCGTCAGACAAACTGATTAATTTTTTTAAAAATTTTGGTTTTATGTAGATTGCATGTATTGGTGTTATTGTGGAAGTGGTGGGGGAAACTTCGTCGTTTTTTCATCGTACTGACGCAAACATCGATGTATGCAGACACATATACATACTTGGTCGTCCGTCGGGACTCATACATATATAAACATATGTGGGCAGTTTCGGATATGACATATGTATGTATACGGGTGGTGTTGTGTCTATACATACGCATGTTGAAATTTAAAGATTGGAAGTGTGGCGGAAATGTCTCGTGAATGTCTCGTGAATGTATACATGTCATATATATATATATTTTTTTTTCCGCTGAATAATATTTCCTCGCATGTATGTATATACGTGTGGTGGGGTTTGTGTGAAATTATGATAGGTAAAAATTATTATTATTTATATTTATTTTTTTAAATTTTGAAAAAAAATGGCGGTTTATTTGTTATATTTAAAGCTGGTTATTTGTTTGTTTTTGACTGTGTATATGTAACAGGTAGAAATTTGTAATCCTTATTGGTTATTTATATGGTGATGTTTAATATTTAATATGCTGGGTGAGAGGGTAGTTTGATTTAATAACGGGTCTATATGATATGATAGTAATGTTGCAAGGGATTGGAGGCAATGATAATATAATTAGCTAATAGTTATTGTAAATTGGTAGAAATTGTAAATTGGTAGAAATGATTAGTAACGGTGGTGGGAGAATGATGAAACCATGAATGTAGTTATAGTGGTGGTAGCTAAAGAGTGGTGTTTTATTTTATTTTATTTTGTTATATGTATCAATTTATTTTGGTATAAATCCTGATAATAGGTATTCTGTGTAAAATTATGGTAGTTGAAGTTTGCTATAATATTTTAAATTTTAAATTTACAAAAACATTGTTTATTATATTAAAGCTCGCTATTTCCTTGTTTATTTGTGACTGTGTATATGTGGCTGGTAGAAATTTCAGTTTGTAATCCTTATTGGTTATTTTTATGGTGGTATTAAATATGCTGGGAGAGGGGGTAGTATATGTTAATAATTATGGCAGGATTATATGGTAATGTTAGATATGGTGTGATAGTAAGGTGGATGGTGGCAATAATAATATAAGTGGTTAATATTTATTGTAAATTGTTAGTAGTGATTAGTAATGTTGGTGGGAGAATAATAAAGCCTATAAATGTAATTATTGTGGTACTAGCTTGAACTAAAGGGTGGTTTTTGGTGTTTTATTTTATTTTATATTTATTTGTTTATTTTTTATTTATTATGAATCCTGGTAATGGGTGTTTATTCTCATGGTTATATATGGAAATTATATCTGATCTTATTGTTTTAAGGTGTTAAATATTCTGGAGGGGTAATCTGCGTTAAAGATTGTAGAGGATTTATAATAGTAGGTGTAATGTGTAAGTGATGGTGCTGGGTGTTGGTGGTAATGATAATATTATTAGATAATAGTTATTGTAAAGTGGTAAATGTGATTACTAATGGTGGTGCAATGATAATAATGATAGATGCAATTATTTTGATGGTATCTTGAAATTAAATTGTGATTGTTGGTGGTTTGTCTATTTTATCCGTTTGGTATGAATTCGGATAATAGGTACTTGTTCTCATGCCTACATTTGGAGATTATCTCTGATTTTTTGTTTAGTAGGTTCTTTTGCGGTTTGTGTGATAGTAGCTATAATAGTAACCTACTAAACAAAAAATCAGATATGGAAAAATAAAGTTCAGTGACTAAATACAAAAATGGTGCCATCGACATAAAATAATGATAGAGGTGGCAGCAGATTATATCATGTAATCGGAAAGAAAATACGGAGAACAATCTTAAAAAAATGATTTTCTTCTGAAAAAAAAAAAAGTGAAAGGAATTGAGAGATGATTCTCTGGAAAGTAAATATGTGCAAATAAAACGGAAGCAACATCCGAATAAGGAAATTTCGAGTCGTTTTTCGGAAGTCGTAGACGAAACCGGAAGTCAGGCAATGTGACGAATAGTAATTTGGTGCATTAAATGAAGGAAGCAGACGACGGGCATAAAGGAACGATCTTAATAGAATAACCAAGAAACGCATTAAAAATATTGAAGTAGTATTTTGACAAATAAACTATTAGTTCATTTCCAGGATTTGGGTGTTTAAATAGGCGACAAACCTACAAAAAAAAACAAACAAAAAACAGGAAGATAAAAAAAGTGTACTTGTGGAAAGAATCTAAAATGGATGATTATATTTTCAGAAGCAGAAGCCGATAGAAGATTGCAGCTGAAGCTGAAGTATTCAAATTCAAAATATTAGTTACCAGCCTTCCACATTTTTTTTGTTCTTAGTCTTCTTGTTTCTCTTAATTACTTTTGGGAATCTGGTGCTTTTATACACCGTCGCGCATGCTTATTCAAACTTTCATTTTAATTCAATAACCATTTTTTTCAATTACGTCCTTTCAATCAATAATAGCACATTTACTACGACAACTACTACTACTAACAATAATATAATAATAATAATATCAAAAAAATGCTTACCTAAATAAGGATCTACTGCCCGAAATCAGATGTTGATAGGCTTTATATACCAAGAGCTTTAGGAGGCCGAGGTCTAACCCAACTTTAACTAACTCTAAAAACTACAAGATTCGAATTGGAAACCTACCTCACAAAAACCAATGACCCTCTCCTACAAATAGTAAAACACCAAATACACTCCATCATAAAGAAGCTGTACTCTTTAAGAAACGGCTTAATATACCAGAAATCCTACCAACAGAAAAAGACGGAGGGAATACCATTTACACCAAACGAGTAGAACAAAAAGCAAAACAATTTAAATAAAATTACAAAAAAAAAAAAAAACTGGCAGGGAAAGGCGTTGCATGGCAAATACCAAAAAGAACGAAAGAAGCAGACGTGGGTCAACAGAAAACAGTTGCTGAGGAACACCGGGTTGAAAGATGAGAGAGAAGTTCTAATTATTGCACCAAAGCATCACAACCAAATTCTATGACTGTCACACATAATCAAGGATAGAACTAATCCTAAAGACACGTGAGAGATGCTACTTGGTTTCACTGAGAGAAAAAAAATGAAGAAACAACAGTTACGCCCTACCCATATCTCGTAAATAATAGACTATTTCGTTTAGATTGTGTGGAAAAGACATATCAGAGACACTACTAGGTTAAGTAAGAAAAAGAAAGTATGGTGTCATGTCTGCCTCAGTGAAATGAAAAAAAGAAATTAGAATCTTTTCATTTGTACCCACTTTTTAAAATAACGACAAGCATTCCTATTTTTGATTGTTATTGCAATATTCTTTTAAAGTTGTTAAACTCTAATATGTTAGGTGTGATATGGAGAATTTTTACGGCTATTTATTGTAGAACACGCCATGAGCTTATTCAACCCCTAAATTAAGAATTCAGATTCATCAGAAAATTCAAAATAGGAAAGCCGTGACATTTTCACATACATTTTTAGTAATAATATAATTCTGCGTTCCTTATAATAATAATAATAATAATAATAATAATAATAATAATAATAATAATAATAATTAACTTGAGTCAAAAGGATTCAGAATTATATCAAAGTACAGAAAAAGTATCATTCAAAATGGTACATTTACCATTTCTTACAACTTCGGAGCATGGCACAAGTGACTTTCCACAAATGTTCAATTTTCCGTCGCCAACGACAGATACTTATCAAATTTTATGGGGTAGGCTGGACTTATACTACAGACTGGTAGGGGGGAATATCAAAGAATTCATTAAGCAAAGGGGTTGGAGCAAAGGAATAAAAGTTATACTTTTCCGGTCATCTCTTAAACTACTAGCCGCTAAAAGATATATTTTTAAATTTTCACTCAAAGAGATGATAGTCAAGGGGCAGAGCATTGTAGGGAAATTACACATGTAGCCATGAAAAACAAAATAAAAAAATAAAAAAATACAATATGATCCCTGTCAATACGGATACATACACATGTACATTATATATATATATATATATATATATATATATATATATATATATATATATATATACACAAGGGAGAAAGAGAAATGTACAAAGTCTCCCCTGTAGTATTAAATTTCCTTAAGCACAGCATGGGAATGTAGAACACCAAACTATGCCTTAGTCACACCGGAGGCACTGCCATATCCAACCGTCTGAATATCCGACGTGGAATCTTTCAAGGAGACTCTCTGTCACCCCTTCTGTTTTGTTTATCCTTAATCCCTCTTACACATGAATTGAACAACAGTAGCTATGGTTACAAAATAAATAAGAAAATATTCAATCAACTACTCTACATGGATGATCTCAAACTCTTTGCCAAAGACGACAATGAGTTGAAAGGCCTCCTCAATATTGTAAAATACTTCAGTGACGACATAGGTATAGGCTTTGGATTAGATAAATGTGCAAAAGTAACATTCAAGAAAGGTAGAATTACAGAAACACCTTTAATAGATTTAGATTTTGTCACAAAGATTAGGAAACTAGAGCATGAAGGATCTTATAAGTACCTAGGAATTAGCAAAGGGGATGGCATACAACACCCCCAAATGAAGGAAAAAATAAGAAAAGAGTACTACAGGCGTGTACGTCTGGTACTAAACACTGAGCTAAACTCACAGAATATCAGCCATAAACACATTAGCTGGCCCTGTGGTGCAATACAGCTTTAATGTCCTTAACTGGACCATAGCTGAAATTAAGCGAATAGACGCCAAAACGAGAAAGCTTCTCACTTGCTATCGCATGCATCATCCCAAAGCTGATGTTGATCGTTTGCATGTGCCCAGATCCGAAGGAGGCAGAGGATTAGTTCAACTAGAACTGTCCTACAAAACTACAACAATTGGCCTCCAAAGATACTTGGAAACTACAGAAGACTGGATGATGGTGTGTGTCAAGAAACATGAAAGTAGTAAGCGTCTTTACTCCGTAATGAAAGAAGCCAACAAATTCAAAATGGAGTTTCAAATGGGGGTAGAGATGCAACTACAGCACAATACACCGGCTGAAACTGCAAAATACTTTAAAAAGACAGTAACGACGAATGCAACCGACCAGATACAGAAGCGATGGCAAGATAAACCGCTTCATGGCCAATACTCTGCCCGTACCAAACAAGCTGGCGTAGACAAACCCCGTACCCATCAGTGGCTACGCAGTGCAGGGTTGAAAGCGGAAACTGAAGGTTTTATCCTTGCTGCGCAGGACCAATGCTTGCTAACTAGGAATTATCAAGCACATTTACTAAAATATTGTGTCAGCCCAAAATGCAGATTCTGTGATAAATATCCAGAAACGATTGATCATCTTGTATCAGGTTGCACGATGCTGGCACCCACTGAATATAAAACCCGACATGACAGAGTGGGCCAATATCTGCACTGTAAAATCTGCAACTTCTACGGGAAGGAAACTGAAAGAAACTGGTATGAACACCACCCAGACCCGGTTACGGAGATAGGACCTGTTACAATTCTATGGGACTACACAATACACAATGATGAAACAATCAAACCCAACCGCCCAGTTATTGTTATTAAAGACCACAAACAAAAACGGTGCCTCCTTATTGATATGGCAGTCCCTGCTGACTGCAATGTATCTTTGAAGATATTCAAAAAGCTGTCAAAATACAAGGACCATGAAATAGAAATCTCGAAAATGTGGCATATGGGAACATCAACAATCTATGTTGTAGTTGGAGCCCTAGGACTGGTTGGAAAAGATAGCTGTAGGCTAATTGAAGGGATTCCCGGAAGTCTATGCCTCAAGGAGATACAAAAATTTGTTCTGACAAGTACAGCCCACACTTTACGAAGGGCTTTATCTATGTAATTTCTTCTTTTTTTTTTTTTTGTTAGTGGAAAGTGTCATGGTGTCATTTCTAACCTTTGGTCCCTTGGCGGGACCCGGAAAGAAATGTGTAAACGCCAGAAATCAAAGAAAATAAATAATAATGATAATAATAATTCATTCCTTAGAGCGTACATTACAGTGGGCAAATACCAAATTCACTATTCTGTTTTGATTGTGAGGGAAAGCTGAAAAGACGTATTAGAGAGAGAGAGAGAGAGAGGGAGCGAGAGAGAGAGAGAGAGAGGGAGAGAGAGGGAGAGGGAGAGAGAGAGATAGAGAGTTTGGTTTCAGTGAGAAAACGAAAGAAGAGTGACTAAAAGAGAAGTTAAACGAGGTGATAATGCTCTTACGTGTTTCACGTCTGTTTCAATGAATTGAAAAAACCTTTTCAAGGGTACGTAAAATGCGGCCGTAAATTGAACTTTTTACTACTGTCAGTAAGTGTGATCAGTTCGATCAGTGCAAATCGGCAGCTTATCTTAAAAAATAAAATAAAAAAATAAAAAAAAACAAAACCTAAAATCTCTTCCGAAAGATAAGCATATATCTACTGGCAAAGAATCAGCTAATGGCGACTATCTGCATTTCTTTAAAAACAGCTTAAAATGAGATTTTTTTAAATAAAAAATAAAATTTTATTTTTTTCCAGGCTCCTCTTACAATCAAAAAGTTCAAATTTCTATTCGTCTGTCCACAATCATCATCATCATCTCTTTGGCTTTTGTAATCGTAGCGGGTGGTGGTGGGTGGGGTATGATCCGAATGCAGAAGCCATATTGAATCTCTTCCGCAACGATCTATCAGTGCTTCTGGTGTAGTCCTACTTGTTGCTCCTCTTGCTTCATAATCTTTTTAATGGACTTGTAGATTACTTGGCGGCGCCCATCTCCCCTCCAATACATTTTGCTAAATTATGAATATTTTGTACCATAAAACAGTATACAGGGTGACCAAAACAAGTGACATCATTTTGCAATCTAATAACATCACAAGTTCGGGCTCTCATGATCTAAAATTTTAACAAAATGTGTAAAAACTAAGTTGACTGTGTTTTCTTATCTCAATTAGAATCTACCAAGGAGATGGATCAGGTGTGCTAGGGATGATGGCAATGTGCTGTTGAAATGGTCGCCACGTTCACTTGTCCTGTGATTTTTTTTCTATTGGGCTATGTGAAAAGATAGGTCTATATCCCCTATCTTCCTTCAAGCCTAGAGATACTTAAGCAGAGAATGATTGAAGCGCTGGAGAATGATACACATAACGTGCTACTGCGTGTTTGGCAGGAGCTGGACTTGACGTGTATCGTGACATAGGTGCTGTGCATATTGAAACTTTGTGAAGCTTTGTGAAAGCAGTTATAACATCTACAATCTTTTGGGTATCGTTTTCGAACTTTGATTAATAAATCTTTTATTGTTCAACATGAAACGTATTTAAGTTCGTTTTCCTGGGACATCTAGTTACGCAGATCTTCACGGTTTAAATGATGTCAATTTTTCAAGGGACACCCTATACACACACACACACACATATATATAAATATATAAACAGAAGATGATCTTCGCCCTCTTTAAACTTCTAACTATCTGTCCTGGGGTAACAAGGTACCTCACACGTTTCACGTACAATTTCCTTTTCAAGTCTATTTCACTGCTCTTTGGACTGTCGTAGCTGAAACTCCTCCTTCACGTGCCAAATGCTTATGAATTGAGTTGGATCTTTTTTAATTGATCTCTTTAGGTCTAAGTTGAAATGATGATCCCTCTTCCTGTTGTGACCTCCTCATCCAGTTTTTATTTCTACTATTTCTTCTTTTTTTAAACTTATTCATCGTTCTTTTGATGGTGCATAATTGAACATTGAAGTTGGAAGCCAGAGCATGTATGCTAGTACCATTAATAAACGCCTGAATGATCTTTTTCCTTACACCATTGCTCACTTTGGACTGATATTCACGGTTTAAATGATATCAATTTTCCAAGGGATATACTATATATATATATATATATATATATATATATATGGAGATTAACCTTGGTTCTCGAATATGTTGCATGCCAAACAAATCGGTTTTCGAACAGTACATTGAGGATGAAAATGCTTCGATTATCGAACAAAATTTCAGTTCTCGAACAACATTGCCGAAGCCAGTTAACCCGAACGGAATCATTACTGAGTCGACAGCCATGTTGTATACATTCGTGTGTTGTGCTGTGCTTTTCTTTTCCAATTTTATTGTATTAAGTTGGTGGAAAATAATGACGTAATAATGTCGTTTTTTGACGTATTTTTAACGTCAAAAAACGACATTATTACGTCATTCTTTTTGCACCAACCTAATACTATGACTCTTTTCTCTACATTGATTCCTCTTGGAAAAATCGGTTTACGAACATTTCGGCTTACTAAAGGCCTTCAGGGATGAGTTAAATTCATGATCCTAGGTTCCACTATATATATATATATATATATATGTATATATATATATAAGCGAATATACATAATATTCAATATCGATAACACTACTCGGAGTTTCATACAGTTAATTCAATCTTCACACCTGAAAACTGCATTAACTGCATAAAACTCCGACGTTGGATATTAGGCATATTCACTAATATATATTTATACCTCTGTTTCATAACATTGAGTACTGTATTTATAACACCTGAGGAATAAATATACTTACGTACGTGCAAGTATTTGTGTGTTTACTGCACTTTTTATCCTACCCATTCCTATAATATATATATATATATATAATTATTTATTTAAAAATATGATTCCAACGCTACACAAGAGTTCTCATGTTTCAAAACAAGAGCCGAAAACTTCAATATAATTATTTGAATTAAATTGAATTAAAGTACTAAGCTCTGTTCCATGTTCAAGCGAAATTTTTACTGGAATAACTTATTCCTGAAATTTACGCGTTTTATAAGCGTATTCATTATTGAAATTAAGATTACTATGGTAACGGCGAGAGCAATTGTTTAAAGAAAAGGGGCGTATTTTTAAATAAATAATTATATTTATGCTCTACTTTTGTACCGAGCACTATTTTTAAAAAATAATAACAAAAATACTAAAGAACTTTGAATTATTTACCTAACGAGTTGTTTCCTATTTTCTATATATTTTTACACACACACAAACACACACACACACACACACATACATATAATATATATATATATATATATATATATATATATATATATATATATATATATATATATATATTAAAGTGTATTTGGGCAGCAACCTTTCTTTCAAGCATCTTTCATTGAAAACGATCAGCTATGAAGAATTAATTAATCTTTTATTGAGTTTTTCCAGCAATCTAACATTTTCCTGTTTTTAGGGGTTTAAAGAATATAGAAATTGTCCATTGTCTATAATTCTTCTGAGCAGTTTCGGCTACTTCTCTAGCCATTATCAGGGATGTTGTTTTTAGATGGTGAACTTCTGTGTATTGACTTCTACATTGTAGTTTATCTGTGTAGAGTACGTTCGAGGGTATATGTGAGGGGTCTGTATGTTTTCATGGCGGTCACGGGCTATGTGCGGCTGGTAACCTGGGCATCACTTCTATTTTTACAAAAACTTTAACACGTCATCACCACTGCTGAACAATGTAAGATTGCTAGCGGAAGAATGGTATATAATCAGCGATGCTTCCCTAATGATGAGTTGTCTACGACTATGAGATCAGCAAATAATTTTTGTGTTTATATATATACATATATATATATATATATATATATATATATATATATATATATTAAATTGATTTATTTAAAATATGTTTTTTCGCTACACAGTTCTAACCATGTTTCAAAAATGGAATCTAAAAGCTACGAATTTAATTTTGTAATTAAATTAAAGACATTAGTTCCATTTCATCCTCAAGCGAATTTTGGAGTAACTTTTAAAATTATTATGTCTGTATTATTAATACAGACATAATGAACACCCAGACACCCCTTGTCCAGTTGAAGTAGATTTATCCGTAACCTTGGAAACGTTAATTATGATTTTAGCTGTGTCTTTAAAACCCAGTAAATTTTCATCAATAACACCGATATATTTACTGCAGATTTTGATTCATCTTAATGAAACGACCTTTATATAGCTGTATTTTGTAAAGGAAGGAATAGATTTTTTTATTTATTAATCCGACAGATTTTTAAACGTTATTTTTAGTGGATACTCATATTTAATTAGACGCTCCGTTTATTTATTAAAAAGTATATTTATTTATTTTCGTCTATCCAGTGGGGAGGGGTCGTTCCAACCTCACTGGGGAGCCGTTCCAGACACGAAAGCGAACACTAATATGAGTATCCACCAAAATAGCGTTTAAGTAATACAAATATGTCGGATTAATAAATAAATAAATTTTGACCAATAACAATGATTTATTTACTGCTGACTTTGATCCGTCCTAATGAAACACCCTTATATATAATCCGTCTTAATGAAACACCGTTACATATAATCCGTAATGAAACACACTTTATTTCTATTCTAAAATTATTCAATTTCTGGGACTGTTGGAATGTAAGGGTGGTGTAATAGATAGCTCCTCTGAATAATTAATCGAAAATCAGAGTTCGAATTCCAGTCGAGTGCGTGGATTTTACTTACGCGCATATACCCTTAGGAAATGTATGAATATATCACTTCATCCCCCAAGGTTGGACTCTATGTCTTTGATTGGTAAACAGTATAAGAGAAGAACATTAGTTCTGTTTCAAAATTAAAAACATTAGTTCTGATTCCAAAATTCGCTTGAAAATGAAACAGAACTAATGCTTTTAATTGAATTATATAATTAAATTTTAAGTTTTTAGCTTCGGTTTTTGAAACATGGGGATTCCTTTGTAGCGAAGAAACCATATTTTAAATCAATTAATTTATAATATTTATTTACATTGAGCATTATTTTGTAAAAATAAAAATATCAATAAGAACCCCGGATTATATATCTTAACGTGCTGATGACAAATATGGCGCCAGTTTGTTTACATTGCGCAGATCAATACGAAAATTTCCGTGATTGCGCAGGTCAGTGTTGCCAACATTGTGTGAACATTTTGTGTGAATTGATTGGACGGTTTTTGAAATATTAGAAAAAAAGTTATCTCGATAATAATTTGGCACGCAGTTTATATATATATATATATATAATAGCTGGCCACTCGTATTCGAGGATACCCGTCTACTACGGCGGCTAGCCAATCCCTATTGCAGACGATCGTTCAGGCACATTTGTGTTTTATACTGCAACTATTCTGAGCAGACCTTAGTTACAGTTCCTGTGAAAGAGCGTGTTATCTTGCGGGTGTAACAATTTGAACAAGGCCTGCACGCTCAGGCCCTCGGCCACGATGATTTGTGATATCGTGCTAGCATAGCTATCGACGGCACCCAAGGGTTCCGTCTACCCAATTCCACTCACAAGTCTTGTGTCCAAAGATGCCCCACATCTCTTAGTCATTTTATCTCCTTCCTGAGATATCGATCATGGTCAGAATGCGGACGTTCTAAGCACTCAGCCACGTGCCCTTGACACAACCAATACGAAAAACAAACACAAAATACTTCTCGCACCCACTTAAAACAGGCATTTCAGTCACCTAAGGAATGAGAATAGGGAATTAAACTAAATAGCAATCACTGTTAATAAAGATATCACTGGTTTCTCTGGTCAGTGAATGCCAAATGTTTCCTTATAAGGAAACGTCTAGTATGACTACTGCCCTTAGATCCTTTCGCAAGTGAATCAAGTCTAGTGGTTCTTCAGCGTAGTTTTTAAGATATTTGAGCCGGCTAATAGTCCCCATATTTAGAATTGTACTGATAAATGGATCAGAGTTAGCGTTACATGCTTCAGTTTTATTATTGGGAGCTGAACGGTGTCTCGAAAAGCCAGGCAACAGTCCCCATGTCGAATCATCGAAATTGACAGTTTTCGTTAAGCAAGTTTCGGCTCGATACACATATTGTAATTGCATCACAATATATAAAAATATTAAAATATAAAAAAAATTAAAAGAAATGCTTATGTAAAATGTCTAATTCTATTTGAAAGTTTTATGTTGTTAAATTCATAGCCCTACTCCGCCATAATGACGCTAAATTCTTCCTATTCATTTGAGAATTCCCAGCTTTCACAAGGGGGCGTTACTGGCCATGTATAGAATGATTAGCCGATGCAATTGAACTGTGTTTAGCATATATTGACTGACGTTAGTGATTATTCAAGGTATGGCTTCCAGAGGCGCTATGCCACATTTATTAAAGAGATAATCATTTCTCATTTTTTCAAGAATATATTGATACACCCGACATATATATATATATATATATATATATATATATATATATATATATATATATAGAGAGAGAGAGAGAGAGAGAGAGAGAGAGAGATAGATAGATATAGATATATATATAGATATCACTATTAACGCAGTGCTCTTCAACCGACTTGAATTGTGCTCTCGGGGCCATGGACGTATTTCATACAGAAAACCTAAAAATTTCCCTTCCTCTCTAGCGGTAGAATCTCTGATATCAAATCGGTTTCGATCCCAGCTTGAAGCAATGGAACGTCTAACCACAGTGAAGAGCTGTGATACTGTGAAACAGAAATGTGGATGACAATATATATATATATATATATATATATATATATATATAATTGTCATCCACATATATATATATATATTTATTTATATAAACATATATATATATATATACATATATATATATATATATATATATATGTTTATATAAATATATATATATATATGCGTGATATATATAGATATATAGATATATATACGTATATTGACATGAACATATATATATTGTCATCCATATATATATATATATATATATATATATATATATATATATATATATATATATATAAATATCATTTCATATATATATATATATATATATATATACATATATATATATGTCATTTCATATATATATGTGTTTATATAAATATATATATATATATATAATATATATATATATAAATATATATACATATATAAATATATATATATAAATATATATATATAAATATATATATATAAATATATATATATTCATATAAACATATTAGGTTGGTGCAAAAATAATGACGTAATAATGTCGTTTTTTAACGTATTTTTAACGTCAAAAAACGACATTATTACGTCATTATTTTTGCACCAACCTAATATATATGTTTACATAAATATATATGTTTACATAAATATATATATATATATATATATATATATATATATATATATTTTGTTATCCACACATATATATATGTGTGTGTGTGTGTATGTATTTTAAAGAAAAACGGACCACTTTAAGGTTCCATTATAATAATTTATGTCACCAGAGCCCTTTTAAAAGAGTCTGGGTCATCAGATAGCACTTCCAAAAGAGGAAACGAAACGAAATGAAATGAAAATTCATACTTTTGATGGGTAGTGTAAGTTTTTGTAATTTAACAGAGGGGGTAATGAAGGGTGGTTTGACAGACATGGTCGAGTTTAGAGAGGGTTTATTTAATATTATTTAATGTTATTTAATATATATATATATATATATATATATATATATATATATATATATATATAATTTAAGAAAATCAAAACTTAATGAAACAAACATGTTCATAGCATCTTGGAATGTAAGGACTCTTCAAGACAATAAGAAAAAATCCTGACCGCAGAACAGCAATTATTGCCTGTGTACTTAAACAGAAGAACATCAGTATTGCTGCTCTATCAGAAACCAGACTTCTGGACAGAGGGCTACTCAAAGAAGTAGAATGTGGCTACACCTTCTTCTGAGTAGGACGACCTGAATCTGCGAAAAGAGAATCTATTAGGTTGGTGAAAAATTATGTCGTTTTCTCACATATGTTACTATGTGAGAAAACGACATTATTTTTGCACCAACGTAATGGCATAGGATTTGCTATCAGAAACGATTTTGTGTTACGGCTGGTATCACCTTCAGTTGGGATTTCTGACAGGCTAATGTCTCGTCGCTTACCTTTCGGTAGGAAGAAGCGTTCCACTTTACTTTATGTTATGTTCCTATTATGGATAGACCGAAGAGTTAAAGAATCCTTTTTCTGCAACCTTCATGAACTTCTAGGGCGGACGTCATTTTATGACAAACTTTATGTCACGGGAGACTTCAATGCTCGTGTTGGATGTGGATAAAGTCACTGGAAAACATGACGTCGGTAAATCAAATTCTAACGGGGCATTGCTGCAACTTTAAATAATGTTGTGGCCTTTTAGGGGCCAGAAAGAAGAAAGACACGGAAAGAAGAAGGTAGATTGAACAAGTGTATTGAAATAACAAAACATATATACAAAATAACAATGTTATTAGTCAGCAGATAGAAGTGTTCGACCGAATTGTCAGGTTACACTGCGACTCGACTGCCGATATTTAATAGTCCCTCCCCACGAGGAATGTATGTGGCACAAGGCCGAGTTTAACGGGGATTTCTCCAAGCCCGTAGGCTCGGCCAAAGATATTCCATTTGAACCCGCCTAGACGGATTCAGGGCCTGTCTACCTCCCCGGACGAAACTTTGCCCTTCAGCAAAGCCTCGTTTGGGTTCCTCTCTGCCAAAGAGAGTTCAACAGAAGTCGTACACAGTCAGAGACAGCGGGTCGACTGCTTCCTTAGGAAGTCTCGCAGGTTAGTATTTATGACGGAGGAAGAGTTCATTTCAATGTAAATAGGTCACCATAACAAATAAATCTAACATATTTCGTCCTGGGTATGACGTTAAACTGCATCCACATCCTGGGTATGACGTTAAACTGCATCCGACAGCGGGGCCTCTGGTCGGGAGGTTTTGAGGAGCGTGGAGCCGCCTCTTGGTTACTGGTGTTCCCGGGTCCGCCTTGGCCCGGGGTGGTGGCACCTTTTGGGGTCCCAGCTATGGGCAAATAGTGAACTCCTAGTTTTCCAAGTCTTACTCACGTCCTGGGTATGACGGTAAACTACATCCGCGTCCTGGGTACGGCGATAAATTGCATCCAACAGCAAGGTCTCAGATAATGTTTTCAGAAAAATAATGTTGCCAGCTCTAAGTTTTTGAAAGAATAATGTTGCCAGCTCTAAGTTTTTGAAACAATAATGTTGCCAGCTATACGTTTTTTGTGAGAAAGTAATGTTGCCAGCTATACGTTTTTTGTAAAGAAGTAATGTTGCCAGCTATACGTTTTTTGTAAAAGAATACTGTTGCCAGCTATACGTTTTTTTTAAACAATAATGTTGCCAGCTATACATTTTTTATTCCATACAAAATAGGCATTTAAAATTCATATAAACTGGATTTGGCATTAAATAACCCACAGTGGTTGATATGCTATAAAACTCAAACAAACTAACATATTTCGCTTTTATGAAAGCTTCATCAGAGTATGAGATATGGAGAAAAAAGAATAGAAAATTCTGGTATTTTTTAATTTTTAATTTTTACGTGGTATGTCTTTTATTGGTTCAGCAGACTTTACGTTACACTTATGCACATGAGTTTTACGCACGAACGCTTCTTGACAAGACAAATACACGTGAATCAGTTTAACCAAGAAAATCAAACAACACAAAAATACCAATCAGTCATTCTTTTTTTCCATATCTCATTCTCTGATGAACCTTTCATAAAGGCGAAACAACCTAGATTTCTAAACGTTTTCTATTTGTCATTTATCCTATCATTCTCTTGGGTACCGATACATATTTGATCCCAGTTCACACATACACACACACATACATATAAATGCACACACAGATATATATACATATATGTGTAAACAAATATATGGATATAGATCCGACAGTATGAAGAAAAAAAAGATATCTGTTTGGATATGTCTTGTTCTTATGTCCATCGTCTTTGTCATGTTGAATTGATAATGTTAATTATATTTTATGAATATGTCCTGAAGATGGTTTATTGGACCGAAACGCCCGACGTTGACATTATATTAACATTAAAACAGCATAATTGCATATAAGGATATTTGTTTGTTTTTTCCGTATATTTTTTCTTCATATATAGCTAATATAGCGAGATTCTTCGCAAAGTGAATTGAGTCACTGTCAGTCACTGGGCGTGTTTCTAAAAATAAATACGCTAAAAAACCACCTACATCCCTGCCGTGCGCCGATGGCTTAGTGGTAGAATCTCCGACTGAAACCAATTCAGTCGGGTTGCTAGAGGCAACCGGATGTCTTGCCACACTGATGAGCTGCGAAACAGTCTGTCTGTGGATGACATTATATATATATATATATATATATATATATATATATATATATATATATATATCACGCATTTAAAACTTAACTTACCTTTACCTGCTGTTCGGATTTACCTATGCGAAGTCCCGAATAAGACTTATAAATGTGTATCTATTTTTGTGGCCTTCTTAGAGTCAGAAAGAAAGACACAAGAGACGAACTGAGTTAAACAAATATATTAACAGAAACAGTAATACAAACATATACAAATGTGAGTGTTACACCATGACTGCTGGAAACTTCCCTCTCCAAAAAGGCAGTACCTGCTCCTATTTATAGCTTTTTATAGCCATGCGTGCGTGTGTAAATTACCATAAAATATTTAGTCACTAATATATATATATATATATATATATATATATATATATATATATCATTCACAAGGTTTGGGTCAATACGTGCTATGGTTTTCCGGCATTTTTCAAAGGTGCAAACACGCTAGGATCGCCTCCTCCAGACGGATAACATCAGGAAGTCTACTTTCTGACAAAATCAACCGAGGGGTCATTCGAGCCCGGTTCTCATGGTCGATAGCTGTGCTAGCACGAAGTCACAGTCATCGTGACGGAGGGTTTCATCGTGCTGGCCCTGTTCAGATTGTTGATCACGCTAGATAACATGCTCTCTCCCAGAAACTGTAATTAAAGTCTGCTCAGCACAGTTGCAGTATAAACCACATGCGGTCTCTGTGGGTGTTGAACAAATATGCCTGAGCAAGCGTCTGAAATAGGGATCAACAAGCTGCCCTAATATACAGGTATCCTCGAATACGAATCACCTGCTATTATATACACTTACATATATATGTAGATATATTTAATACATATATATGTATATATGTGTGTGTGTGTGTGTGTATTCTTTCACGCTCAACAACAAATGCGTCTCAGTGGCTTTGTTGCCTTGCTGGTGGTAAAATGATTATAAAACCAAATCCAATTTCTGTAAATGAATAAACAATCAAATTGATGTATTTTTTAAACTAGAATTTTAGGTGCAACACCTGTCAGTGTATTGAAGTCTTCACAATAATTATTATTTTTCTCGAGATTTATAAATTCTACGTTTCCTTCAATTTCGTAAACCAATCAATGAAATTTGAAAAAGCTTATTTGTTTGAAAAAATACTTTAAATAAAACCCTACTTCACGGTTTAATAATTAATTCCATTTCATTTCATAGAACTTCATCTATTTTTCGCCTTTTTCCTTTTCAAAAGCGAAAAATAAATTCTAACGGTTTCTTACTCTTGGGCATGCAACATACAACTAGCCATGCGTAAATATTTCTTTCTGGAACTAAATTCCAACTTTTTGAAGCGTTTGGCCTTGTGATTTGTCTATAGTTCTTTCAAACGCAAGACAAACTGGAAACTGGATTCTTGTATATAAAAACTTAAAGAAAAGATATGCAAAAAAAAAATATTCCATTTGTTACAAATAAATAAATTTGTAAATTTATAAATAAATAATCATTAAATTGTTTTTGAAATAGTTGGAGTATTTTGTACGTTAATCAATAAAACTTTTAATTTTTCCAAAATATTAATGAAATCTTATTGTAGTAAGCCATGTACTCTAGTAAAACGAACTGTTTTCTACTCCATTACCTGTTTGCACTTTTCCCACAAATTTTAGAGCGTATGACGGATGGACGGACGGTCTAACGGAAGTGACAGATAGATAGATAGATAGATAGATAGATAGATAGATAGATAGATAGATGTTGTTGAGACTAAACGCTTCTAATACTACCTAATGGCAAACTCTAAACTAAGTGTTAGTCACTCAATAATTGGAAGAGGCGAATCTTGTGTAAAACCAATAAAAACCACGAGAAACAACTGCGCTAACGCATCTTCCCGACTGACGTTCCCATTGAAAATTCTATAGAATTTTAAATTATTGATTATTTTTGCTTTTATTTTCGACTACAGGTAACACATTTTCAAGATTTCAACTATTGTTCTTCCTATCGGAAACAGCAACACATTTTTTAAAATGAAAGTCACCATTAAAAATGAATGAGTCATAGTGTTATTTTTATAAGTGATCGTGTTATTTTTATAAGTGATCGTGTTATTTTTATAAGTGATAGTGTTATTTTTATAAGTGATCGTGTTATTATTATGAGTGATAGTGTTATTTTAATCCATCAATTTCTGTCAGATCTTTTCTTTCTTGATATTGGGCAATCGATTCTGATAAAGTCAGTGGTAATCCTGCAGATGAATTTTGAAAGTTCTTTTTTATTATTTACGATACTGACAGTAAAACTATTAATAAAATAATGAGGCTTTGAAAGCTGAATTTGATTAATTTTAGAAGAAAAAAAGTCATTCTTTTTTCAGTATTTGAAAGAGAATGAATTTACATAGGGATCGCCTGTCAGCAACCGGAAGAAAAACTTTGAGCTTAAGAAAGTAACCGTCTCAGTTAATGATTTAGAAATTAACGTTACAAGAGATTTAGCTGAAAACATTGAGCATGTAACATTTTAAACCTGAATTGACGAGGCTTTTACTGGAATATTAGAGCTTGCATTTTTGTTATGATTTTGGTTTGTATTTTTTAAGCATATCACCCTCAAGCAAGTCGTGAGTACTACTAGCAAGCAAGGAGTGAAAGTAAGAAAAAAGAGGGGTGTTTGAGGAAAGGATATAATGTCAATCGATATCTTCTGATGTCGATTGACATTATATTTAATTTTTTGAAGATTGTAGTTATCAAGGAAGCAAGTAAGAGGAAGGGAGTTCCGCTGTCGGGAAGTGCGAGAGAAGAAGCTGTTGGAGTAGAAGAGGTTGTTGCATTTAACTATTCTGACAGTAAAAGGTTGGGACCTAGACGCCAACCTAGTATCACGCTTAAATTCATGCAGTCGGGGCACTTGTGAAAATATTAGGTTGGTGCAAAAATAATGTCGTTTTTCTTTTGAAGTTGAACGTCAAAAAAACGACATTATTTTTGCACCAACCTAATAGCTCGTCAGAGCAGATGCCATGAAAATATTTGTAGAAAAGGTAGAGGGAAGTCACATTATGTCTGTGAGAAAGTGACTGGAGTGGAGATGCCAGGGCAGGACCTATCACATTGCATATCCGAGAACCTTGAGATGAACAGCGGGGGGCACCACACGATATATGGCAACAGTATTCAATGCAAGGACGAATGGTAAATTTGAAGTAGGGACTTAGACGAGAAAAACCTTCTGGCGCGACAACATTGCGGTAGGTGTAGCTACTGATTCAATGTCGTTGTCCCACCTCTAGTCAGTGGAAAATGGTACAGTTTTTCGGGTACTTATATGTGCTAGTGAGCCAACCAAAATGAGCTGACTCATTTTATAGTCCACCAAGAGAAGAGTTAACCAATCAGAAAGCTCAAAATATTCAATCCGACGTGTATAAAGGCAGCCATTTTGTTTTTTCTCCAAAAATATCTTCACTGCCAACCTCTGATATCGAAAACCTGAATAATTACTGTACAGCTGCTACTAGTGATATCGGCGTTGTTCCATTGAACACATTACGTACTGCTCTGGATTCTATATTCAAAGACTACGGCGAACATGTCCAAAAGAAAACGTGAGACTATGAAAGCGCAGCTGAACACTCTCATGGAGTTGAGCATCAGCCACGCTGACAGGAAGCAGGGAGTTTTCTCTATGGTGGGTAAATGAGAGCCGGTTCGTTTTCATTAAAATTTAGAAGCCATTTTGAACCGCAGTCAGCCACAGATTGGAGGTCCTTTTCGAGAGCAACGGCCAGGTTGTAATCATTTGAGCTTGTATTTCTGTGATCAAACATTGCGCTGACGAGGCGTGGGGGGGTCAGTAAAAGTTATAATCAATAACACTTTTATTGATTATTGATTGATTTTTTCTGATTCTTCTTCTTTTATGTGCCGTGTCCATTCAGGACGTAGGCGATCATGGCCCTCCACATCTTCCTGCCCCTTGTAGCTCTTAATACGTTTTGTCTTTTTGTTATTTCTCCCAAACGTTGTTCTACCATACATTTCCTCAAGTCCATGAAGTATGTCACGCACTGCTTTCTTTAGTCCCTTGTTCTGTCTATCTGTCCTGTGGGTATCAGATCTTCCAAGCCCTCTTTCCTCATCACATGCCCCATAAATTTCAACTGATATTAAGTATAAGTTTCCTTTTTGTTTCCATTCTACCCAACACATCGTTGTTTCTCACATGTTCGGTCCATGGTATCCTCATCATCTTTCTGTAGAACCACATGTCTGTTGTATCAAGTCTATTTCTCACCATTGAGCAGAATGTCCAGTATTCATTGTCATATCAAGCTTTAGCAGATTATTTGAAGCCAGACATTATTTTTAGATCGTATGATATGTAGGGAGATAATAATGATTTATTAATATTAGGCCGGTGCAAAAATAATGACGTGATAATGTCGTTTTTTGACGTATTTTTGACGTCAAAAAACGACATTATTTTTGCACCAACCTACTACAAGTCCTAGTAATTATCCCATAGCTGCTATGGTGTGGGGAGAGGTTGATACGTATGTTTCCCCGAAAATATATACACGTAAGTTAATATTATGAGCCTGACTCGGATTGGAACTCAGCTCTACGATTTCCAATACTGAGCCGTTATCAATTACACCACCCGCACATACTAGCTTACAACAGCTGGCATTCATAAGCAGTCACTCATCTAGATACTGACCAAGTCGACGTTGCTTAACTTCTGTGATCGTACGAGAATCAGTATTCCAACGTGATATGACCGTAAGCCGATGACGTTTTGATAGTAAAATATTGGCTTAGGATTATTTTGTAATAAAGTATCAAGGCTGAGTTAAAATTTCAATTAATTGGGCTTTTATAATAAAAACTTGAAATTACGTAAGTTTCGCAAAAAATATTGCATTGATGAGGGTTATATCGTGTAAAAATATTTTTTCCCTAAAGCTCAGGGAGTATAAAGCCGCAAGAGCCACTCATGGTAGAATAGGGCGTGTTGATACTTCACTGTTTTGAGAAAATCGGCATGCCACCCAATGCCAGACCAGTGCTAAATACTGAAACCAATAATTAGATTAATAGTTTTTACCAATTTTCGAGCATTTAGTTTTAAGGATCGTCTAAATATCTAGATAAATGCCTAATTTCTCCAGCTTAGAAACGGACTTCAAAATTTTACTGTTTCAAAAATAAATCCTAATAAAGTTGATATGTTTTTGTGTTAGATACATTAAATGGCAAATATATTCAAACCAGAATTTTAATTATAAATCACCACAAGCAATTTTTTTTTTACTGTATTCCATAAGTAAAAACTGTGTAAAAAATGTAAAAGATTACAAAAAAGGCTTTTCAATGAATAAAATTTGTTAGATCATTTGTTAGATCATAATTAATTGGAACAAAAAGTGTATATAACATCATAATACTGCTGGCTAAAAATTATAAGACAAAATGTTTAAAATTTGCATTGTTTATTGGAAATCACACTAAAACCACTGCACTGTATAACATATTGCATCATAATATAGCTAAATTGTTCATTGTTATTTTCCCTTTGAAGTAAATGAAGCTCTTATTTGGTAACACAAATATTTAGGAATTAATGTCATTGTACCATGCATCTTATCCATAGAACACTCGCAAAGCTTCAGTAAATTATAAATTTGATGAGTTCTTGCTTTCATTGATCCCAGGAATTAAATTCCTGCGCTACGATTTTAAACCTAAACTTAATATTTGAACTGGTTTCCTCAAAAAGAGGAAACAGTTTGGAACAAATATTTTGCATGGTTATTTATTATATTAAACTCCAACGTTTAAATTGAGTGCAATATCACGGGTAAGAAAACGACCTACCCTAATGGTAAAGGGTTATTTAATGTGGTGTATTTATTGCATGCAAGAGGAGGTCGCGACTGATTCTGGATTTGAAGCTGTTAAGCTTCTAACGCTCTTTGAAAGATTCAGTAAGGTAGTAACAGTTCACGAGTAAAAGCTGTCTGAGAGGCATTTCCTCATTACTAGTGAAATACGGGTACAAGTTTAAGTTGATGAGATTTTTATAGTAAAAATGCTTATGATAGTTGATGCAATAAAAAGATCTTATAGTTTATAATAATAGTTAATGATAGTTATATAGGAATTGACTGGTTCGCCTATCACCCGGTTCACACTTTTGGACAGGAGTAGAAGTTTATCCTTCGTTTCCTGAATAGCATTAGATTTCTGGTTCTTTCTACTAAACTGATCTGAGCTCTGTTCGAAGACAGATACACAATTGAGAGATAAATGGTAGTTTACCCGCCCAAGGGCAGATACTGCAAGTATTTACCCAGGGTTCCCTAACCCACTGAGGCGGCATGCGACACAAGGTCATTTTAACGTGGGAAACACGAGCGCGTACACTCAGGACACATATTGGTCTATTTTTAGCTATCATTTTGGGCACGAACTTGTCGTCGCCGGTCATGATCAACCGGAACAGATCCTATGGTATTTACCAAAGATTCACTGATGAATCAGGATACGACATAAGGTCAGTTATTTAACGTGGGAACTCGAGTGCATACACTCAGGCCACTGGTCAAATATTGGTCTATTTGTTGACCACCCCCCGGTTGCAACCAACTAATCATAATCTGCCGGACAGATACTGCACTTTGATCCTGGAACGAACACCGAGAATATTGAGATAATGCGTTTTGATTTTGGTTTTGTCTGTTTTTTTTGTTTTACGGCATATCGTCCTCACTGGGTACCTCGGCGTGGTGTAAGGGTTAGCAAGCTTGTCTCGCTAGATCTGTTACAACAGAAAAGTGAGTTCGATCCTTAGTAAATGCACCATACTTTCGTCCTTGTGCCACATCTAAGCTATGCTTGGAAAATAACTATCAACCTCAATGGGTTACTTAAAGCCGACAAAATCTTTATTGTTGGTAATATGTTTTTCTTCAAAAATCTATTTCTGGGAATATTTTTCCTTGAAGAAATCTATAGCTTTTCATACTTTTTCAATGAATGTATAACTGTATTGCTGTTTTTTTTTTTTTTTTTAAATGTTGCTGAGAATGATTTTTTCTTCAAAAATTATTGCTGGTATAATTTTTTTTTTATTAAAAATATTTCTGGTGTTAAAATCTATTTTTATACAAGTTTGGGTGTTAACTATTTGCCCATAGCGGGGACCCTAACAGGTGCTACCACCCCGGGTCAGGGTGGAGCTGGGAACACCAGCAATTAAGAGTTGGTTCCACGCTCCTCAAAATCTCCTGATCAGAGCCCTTGCTGTTGGACGTAGTTCATCGTCTTACCCAGGACGCGGATGTAGTTTATCGTCTTACCCAGGACGCGGATGTAGTTCATCGTCTTACCCAGGACGCGGATGTAGTTCATCGTCTTACCCAGGACGCGGATGTAGTTTATCGTTATACCCAGGACATGTGTGTTTTGAAGTAAAGTTTTGAGAGTAAAACGCTTGTGTTGAGACTATTTTTTTTAATATAAAAATGTCATATCTCCACTGCTGTGATTCAAAGAATGAATAACGCATTTCCCCGCGTGCCACCTTCATATTTTTTTTATTTTTTTAATTAGTAACAAATTTATTAAATTGTCAACTCTACGTGTCTGTGACATTATTGTGCCTCCTACCGACAATGTGATTTGACTGTTTTAAAATCAACAATTTTACCAATTGTCGCTAGTCCCATAAGAACCGCCGGAAATTATATGCAAACAATATGGTTACGGCTATCCTAATACTGCGAAGCTTTTCCTTTTAACTTTCATTATCGTCGCCACCCATTGAGATTGCGAGCTCAGGACAAGCTGCCTGTCTTCGTCGCTTCAAATAAATTATCTTGAATATCCGGCGTTATTTAAACAATTCACTTCGCATAACATTGAACATGTAAAGACGTTTATTTCCCCAGAGTCAGTAAACGTACGTTGATATTAAATCAGTCAAACATTCAGCACAGTTGTCTCCTGTCACAACACACGAGGGAATAAGCGTGTGATATGGTTGAATTATTCTTTTTATCAGTCAAGAGTACATTGTGATCACTAGCTTCACTTTGCATAATTTCACTCGCATTTGGTATCTAGAAGATATTTTCGGCATAGAGATTATTATTGTTATTATTATTTTTATTTTTTATTTTCTTTGCTTTCTGGCGTTTACACATTTCTTTCTCTAAGGTTAGAAATGGCACCATGACACTTTTCACTGACAAAAAAAAAAAAAAATAAAATAAAATAAAACAAAAATAAAAATAAATAAAAATTACATAGATAAATCCCTTCGTAAAGTGTGGGCTGTACTTGTCATAACAATTTTTTGTATCTCCTTGAGGCATGGGCTTCCAGGAATCCCTGTAATTAGTCTACTGCAATCTTTTCCAACCAGTCCTAGGGCTCCAACTACAACAGGGATTGTTGATGTTCCCATATGCCACATTTTCGAGATTTCTATTTCAAGGTCCTTGTATTTTGACAGTTTTTTGAATATCTTCAACGTTACATTGCAGTCAGCAGGGACTGCCATATCAATAAGGAGACACCGTTTTTGTTTGTGGTCTTTAATAACAATATCTGGGCGGTTGGCTTTGATTGTTCTGTCAGTGTGAATTGTGTAGTCCCATAGAATTGTAACAGGTCCTATCTCCGTAACCGGGTCTGGGTGGTGTTCATACCAGTTTCTTTCAGTTTCCTTCCCGTAGAAGTTGCAGATTTTACAGTGCAGATATTGGCCCACTGTGTCATGTCGGCTTTTATATTCAGTGGGTGCTAACATCGTGCAACCTGATACAAGATGATCAATCGTTTCTGGATATTTATCACAGAATCTGCATTTTGGGCTGACACAATATTTTAATATATGTGCTTGATAATTCCTAGTAAGCAAGCATTGGCCCTGCGCAGCAAGGATAAAACCTTCAGTTTCCGCTTTCAACCCTGCACTGCGTAGCCACTGATGGGTACGGGTTTTGTCTACATCAGCTTGTTTGATACGGGCAGAGTATTGGCCATGAAGCGGTTTATCTTGCCATCGCTTCTGTATTTGGTCGTTTGCATTCGTCTTTGCTGTCTTTTTTTAAGTATTTTGCAGTTTCAGCCGGTGTATTGTGCTGTAGTTGCACCTCCACGCCCATTTGAAACTCCAGTTTGAATTTGTTGGCTTCTTTCATTACGGAGTAAAGACGCTTACTACATGTTCCTTGACGCATACCATCATCTAGTCTTCTGTAGTTTCCAAGTATCTTTGGAAGCCAATTGTTGTATTTTTGTTTGGACAGTTCTAGTTGAACTAATCCTCTGCCTCCTTCGGATCTGGGCACATACAGACGATCAACATCAGCTTTGGGATGATGCATGCGATAGCAAGTGAGAAGCTTTCTCGTTTTGGCGTCCATTCGTTTAATTTCAGCTATGGTCCAGTTAAAGACATTAAAGCTGTAATGCACCACTGGGACAGCCAATGTGTTTATAGCTGATATTCTTCTTCTTCTTCTTCTTCTTCTTATTATTATTATTATTTTCTGTTTTTTTCCGTATAGAAAGTATTATTAGTTACATTTCTCTAAATACAGATTATTATTAAAATTATCATAATTATTATTTTTCATTGATATTATTATTATTATTATTATTATTATTATTATTATTATTATTATCTGGATGTTTCCGTATAGAAAATATTATTATTATAAATTATTTACATTTCTCTAGTTACCGATTATTATTAAAATTATCATAATTATTATTTTTTATTGATATTATTATTATTATTATTATTATTATTCTTTAGGATTCTCAGCAGAGAAATTTTTATTTATTTCCATATGCAGAGAGTATTATTAATATTATTATGAAAATTATAATAATAATAATAATAATAATACTTATATTACTACTACAAATAATTATTATTATTTACATTTCTTCGTATAGATATTATTATTAATATTATTATTATTATTATTATGGTTTTCTTTGATTTCTGTTGTATACATATTCCTTCCGAATCCCAACCAGAGATCTAAGGTGGGTCATGGTTTCATGGCATTTTGTACTGATCATTTTCATAAAAATAAATAAAAATTAAAAAATTAAAAAAAACGTAAGATTACATTTTGTAATTTGTGAGCTGTACTTGTGATTAAAACTTTTGTATTTTTAAGGCATGAACTACCAGAAATCTGTTCAATCAGTCTATCGGGACGCCTTCCAACCAATCCGAGTGCTCCAACTACAACTGGAATCATTGATGTCCTCATGTGCCACACTTTTTAGATTTCAACTTCAAGAACCTTGTCATAAATATGGCGACAAAGCTGAGGACAATAGTCCGAATAATATAAATAATGTACATAATACCTCATCTCAGAGATATAGACAGATACTGAAGGATCGGATATAAATATGGCAACAAAGATGAGGACAATAGTCCGAATAATGTAAATAGTGTACATAATACCTCATCTCAGAAATATAGACAGATACTGAAGGATCGGATATAAATATGGCAACAAAGATGAGGACAATAGTCCGAATAATGTAAATAGTGTACATAATACCTCATCTCAGAAATATAGACAGATACTGAAGGATCGGATAAATATGGCAACAAAGATGAGGACAATCGTCCGAATAATGTAAATAGTGTACATAATACCTCATCTCAGAAATATAGACAGATACTGAAGGATTGGATAAATATGGCGACAAAGATGAGGACAATAGTCCGAATAATGTAAATAGTGTACATAATACCTCATCTCAGAAATATAGACAGATACTGAAGGATCGGATAAATATGGCGACAAAGATGAGGACAATAGTTCGAATAATGTAAATAGTGTACATAATATCTCATCTCAGAAATATAGACAGAAACTTTGTATTTTGATAGTGTTTTTTGAAGATCTTCAAAGATATATTAAAATCTGGATGGTCTGCCATGTAAATAAGAAAGTACGCTCCGTTTTTGTGGTTTTGATCACGATGTCTAGGTGATTAGCTTTCATTGTTCTGTCTGTGTGTATTGTAAAGTCCCATAATATTGTTACAGGTCCTATCTCTGCAACCGCAAATGGTTGATGTTCATCTCAGGCCAAAATAGCACTGAGACCGCCAGTCACAAAGATGGACCACTTGTGCTGCTGCTGCTGCTTGGTATATTTCTCTGTTTTAACATGCCAGTTCTTGGTACCTCGGTATTTTAGCCTGCTCCGCCTTCACTATGTTTTTATCCCAAGGTACCACAATATTTATCAGTGTCATCGGCTTTCATGGTTGCTCTTGCGTACCGGTGTGATAATCAGGGCGATTATTATCCAAGCGCTTGTCAATTACGATAGTCGTATCATTATTATTACTATTATTATTATTTTCAGTTTTTTCCTGATTTCAATACAGTATGAATTCTTTTACCTGGGAGCTGAGGTAACGAAAAGTTTGTTTATTTTTCTAAGAAAGTTATTGATCATTTTAGATTGGGAAAACTTTTCGGTGTATGTGAGCACATGTTTCTTTATTTTATCTTATGTTCTTAGTGCATGTATCAACATTCCCCTCCTCCTCCTCTTCCTATTATTATTTTAATGTGTCGATTAATTAGTTGAGTTGAGTCACTCTTAGAGGAAGTCCAGTTGCAGATTAATACTGCATTTTCTCAGACAACTGCCAAATACGGCTTTTGCTGTCTCTCCTACTCCAGCATTCTGTTTTCAAGTTTACACGCGTGCAGGCGAGTCTACGCCGTCGCTTGGGGTATAACAATTATTATTATTATTATTATTATTATTATTAATAATAATAATATTATTATTATTATTAAAGAAGATGATGTATGTCTTCCAATATTTTGCAAAACTTAGAGAAGAGCGAGCTTTAAGAAAAGAAAAAGAAAAGACAATGTTTAACAAAAACAAAAGACTCTCTTTTCTTAAATCACGCTCTTCTCGAAGTCTATTATTGTTATTATTATTATTAGTAGTAGTAGTACTACTACTAGTAGTAGTAGTAATAGTAGTAGTAATAATAGTAATAGTAGTAGTAATAGTAGTAATAGTAGTAGTACTAGTAGTAGTAGTAGTAATAGTAGTAGTACTAGTAGTAGTAGTAATAGTAGTAGTAGTAGTAGTAATAGTAGTAGTACTAGTACTAGTAGTAGTAGTAATAGTAGTAGTAGTAATAGTAGTAGTAATAGTAGTAATAGTAGTAGTAGTAATAGTAATAGTAGTAGTACTAGTAGTAGTAGTAATAGTAGTAGTACTAGTAGTAGTACTAGTAATATTATTAGTAGTATTAATAGTAGTAGTACTAGTAGTAGTATCAGTAATAGTAGTAGTAGTACTAATAATATTATTAGTAGTAGTAATAGTAGTAGTATTGTTATATTTTTAATGCAATATTCATTTGTGAATTTTGTCTCAGTTTTATTCTTTTTTTAAATTTTCATTACATTTTCACTTTTAAACCTTCTCAACAATATTAATGAGAAAAGGATCCTCAAAAGGAAGCCTTCCTCTACTTAATGTTGTTACGTTTTAACGGCATATTTTAACGCCATCAAAATAAAATTGATAACTCGATAGAAACTCTGTAAATTTTATTTGTGATCGCTCGACAATTTTCTCTGAAAGTTGTGACTTCACCCACTTAACCAGAAGCCATTTTGTATTTCGTTTTCGCGCCTAACTGTTGTTCACAACATTCGAACAAACTCCCTCCTTTTGTTTAATTATTTTGATCTCTACGTTTGATTTGTTGATCTTGTGATCTTTTGATCTGTACCTTTTATAAGACTTCACTGGATTTTTCAACCAATTCTCCGTGATTTTTAGATAAAAAAACAATTACCGTATTTTCCGGCTTACAAGACGCACACTTTTTTTCCTAAAAAATAACCTGAAAAATACGTGTATGTTTTCCAATATAAATGTAAGGCAACGCTTAGGATCAAGTAAGCTTGGGCGGTCACCTAATTAACTTGACTGATAGGAACGTGGACTTATATGTTGAGTCATTACACTTTAATGCTAGCGAGCTATTTAATTCGGCCTTTTTATATGATGTAACCTCAGTACTTAACTGTTAAAAGTATTTCCAAGACTATTATATTTAACAAGGAATCTATGTGGCATAAGGCCGAGTTTAGCGTGGGTTTCTCCAAGCCCGTAGGCTCGGCCAAAAATATTCCCTTTGAACCCGCCTAAACGGTTTCAGGGCCTGTCTACCTCCCCGGACGAAACTTTTCCCTGCGGAAAATCTTCTTCCGAGCTCCTCTCTACCTAGGCAGAGAGTTTGACATTTGAACAATCTACTCGACTGTTATATTTAACAGTCCCCCACAAGGAATATATGTGGCACAAGGCCGAGTTTAACGTGGGTTTCTCCAAGCCCGTACGCTCGGCCAAATATATTTCCTTTGAACCCGCCTAAACGGTTTCAAGGACTGTCTACCTCCCCGGACGAAACTTTTCCCTGCGGCAAATCTTCGTCCGAGTTCCTCTCTGCCGAGGCAAAGTGTTTGATAGTTGAACAATCTCTGCGACTGTTTTCTGTATTTCCAAGACTATAAACCTTGCTGGAGCCGAGCTACGAGCTTAAACATACTCTGTTTACAAGCAGCGGTGGGAACCTTTCTGCTCTTTATCTATAGGTTTGCTCACACTTTTATGTTGTGAAAATATCAGTTACCACCAGACTGGCATATGTATCACAAGCTTTTTTTTTTGGTCCTGGAAATTATACCCACGGCGATTTCATCAAAACTATTTACTTATACTATCGCATACAAGCTACAAGTTGGAAGATATACCAAAGAAAATGGTAAGAGAGCAGCAGAAAGACACTTTGGACCATCGCCAACCGAAAAAAATGATTCAGCAGTGAAGGAAAGAAGAAGAATTGAGTTGGAAACAAGACAAAACACAATTTACTTCAAGTATCAGCAAAATGGCCGCCGTTACAGAGAGACTTGTATATATGAATAATGAAACAGAAATATTGGGGTTGCAGTTAATATAAAAATGATAATCTTGTAAGCAAGAAAAAGTAAAGACATCAAAAGCACAATGTCTTGGTGTTTTCGGTTCATGAAGCGAAAGAAGTTATGCCTACGAATAAGAACTAAAATATCTAAAAAAAATGTCAGGTGACTATGAACAGAAAATACTAGCTTTCCATCAACTTATCATTAATGCTAGAAAGAAGAACTCGTTCGAATTGAACCAGATCGGGAATATTTCACCCCCAAGCAAGGCGGGAAGCCACTAGGAAGCAAGAGGTTACAGAAGATTTGGAGCAAAATCAGATAGGAGTGATAGAAGAAGGGATGTGGAGAAGGATAGTGGATAGATTAAGGCAACGGGAGATGTCGATTGACATTACACTTGAATAGCTGGAGATTATAGCTCTCAGGGAAACTGGAATAGGGAAGGGAGTTCTACAGGCGAGAGGTGCCTGATATGAAGCTATTGGAGTAGAAGAGGCGACTACATTTAACAGTTTCGACAGTGAAAGGGTGAGAGCGGGATGCCAGCCTCGTAGGGCGCTTAAACTCATGCAGTCTGGGAACCAGCGAATGCAGCTCCTCGGAGCAATTGCCATGAAAATATTTGTAAAAAAGACAGAGAGAGGCGACGGCGCGTCTGTGAGAGAGTGACTGTAAATGAGATGCCAGAGCAGGGCCAATTATATTGCATATCCGCCTCTGGAGCCTATCAAGAACCCCGAGGCAAACAGAAGGGGCTCCAGACCATATATGGCAGCAATACTCCATCCAAGGGTGAATTGTTGATTTGTAGATCTGGAGGTTCGATTCCGGGGAGAAAAATTTCATGGCGCGGCACAGGGAGCCAACTTTCCTTGCAGTGGACGAGGCAATTGACCCAATGGATGAAGTTCCCTCAACATTTGACATACCTTCTGATAAAAGCATAGATGTGAATGGTATCAAAACAAGACTATTAAAACCACCGATCATGAAAAGACTTACTACACTGTAGTTTTAGCTTGTGGCGCTGATGACACCAAACTACCATTATTGTTGATTTTCAAAAGGAAAACATTGGACAAGGAAAAAATTGCCGGGATGGAATTCATGTTATTGCGCAACACAAAGGGTAGATAAATGAAGTGAGAGTTAAAGTATGGATGAAAAAGGGTGTGATCCAATCGGCCGGGTGACCTGCTACGAAAAAAATGCATTGCAAATATGGAATCACTTCAATGTACATAGGATATACGACACTAAAAAAAAATGTTGTATAAGTAATGACATGGATGGTAATGAGGTTTATTTATTTTTATAGTGGAACAAACCTATTCTATAGTTAATAGACTCTCCCACCTATAATAAGTAGGAGTAGTAAGAGTAACAGGGAGTCACTCAGTGGGTCAGTCTGAGTTCAGTCTGAAGTCGGACGACTGGCTAACCGGTTGAAATCTCTGCCTTCGGGCGGGGAGGAACCCGAACGAGGCTACGCCGAAGGGCGGAGTCTCTTTCGGGGAGGTAAACCGACCCTGAACCCATTTATACGAGTTTTAAAAGGGCATATTTTTGGAGATCCCACGTTAAACCGGCCTTGTGCCACATCATGCCCTCGTGGGGGGGGGGAATAAATACCGTTGCTCAGTGGGTCGGTCTGAGTTCAGTCTGAAGTCGGACGACCGGTTGAACTCTCTGCCTTCGGGCGGAGAGGAACAAGAAACGAGGTTACGCCGAAGGGCGGAGTCTCTTTCGGGGAGGTAAACCTACCCTGAACCCATTTATACGGGTTCAATGGGCATATTTTTGGGAGGAGCCTACGGGCTCGGAGATCCCACATTAAACCGGCCTTGTGCCACATGATGCCCTCGTGGGGTGTGGGGTGACTAAATACCGTCGCTCAATGGGTCGGTCTGAGTTCAGTCTGAAGTCGGACGACTGACTGACCGGTTGAACTCTCTGCCATCGGGCGGGGAGGAACAAGTAACGAGTCTACGCCGAAGGGTGGAGTCTCTTTCCGGGAGGTAAACCGACCCTGAACCCGTTTATACGGGTTTTAAGGCATATTTTTGGCCGAGTCCACGGGCTCGGAGATCCCACGTTAAACCGGCCTTGTGTCACATGATGCCCTCGTGAGGGGGGTGACTAAATATCGCTCAGTGGGTCGGTCAGTCAGTCGATGCCGGATGACCGTTAGTCGGATACTAAAGTATCAGCGACCACCATTAGATTTCTCTGCGTCATTACCTATTATATGAAGTTCCTAACGTTTTGTACATCGAACCTATTTTAGGACCGACTTAGTACAAATACAAGCCCCTACTGTGAAATCACCCCACAACATTTATTTACTGACAGTAGTGATGACTCTGCAGATGGTAGTTTAGAGCTTTTACAAGAATCCAGCAGTGAAAAGTTCTTGGCATTTGAGGATGTTATAACCTAGAAAATATTACTGAATGAGGAATAACCAAAACGGAGGTTCGAAATCAAATGGTTATCTTTAAGACATCAACAAAATACAATACTCGCCAGCGACGTAAAGTAGGTAAACCACAGCTAGCAGTGGACTACTTAGACAGCTCTCTATATAAAATATAACCAATACTAAATAAAATTAATTTTGAGCATAGCAACAATGATTTGAAATATATATATAAAAGTAATGTTTTGTGATGCTCAAATTTAAAAAAAATTAATTAAATTGAAGGCTGATTATTATAAACATCAATAATAAATAATATAAATTAAGTTACCACCCTTACATATTCTTAACAGTTAATTTTTAAATTGACTATAACGGAGAGCGTTTCATGCGAATTTATAAAAAAATTCGCAACTACCAATTACAATTATTCTTGTCATAGCAATTCACCCCTGTAGATAATCTTGGATGAAATTGAAAGTACTTGGAAAATAAAAGAAAACAACCAAAACTACGGCCTCTTTCTTAATCATCTTAATCAGCACTAAGAAACTAAGAAATTGATCCGTGAATTTCAGATTAAATTAAAAAATAAACATATGGCTAGATTATTCAACAAACCATGCTCAAGTATATTAAGTTGGTGCAAAATAATGTCGTTTTCTCAAATAGTAACATATGTGAAAAAACGACATTATTTTTGCACCAACCAAATACATATATATATATATATATATATATATATAGGTAGATAGATAGATATGTGTGTGTGTGTGTGTGTGTGTCTGTGATTGACTGTCCCGTCAATTTCGACGTATGAGGATCCGACAACCTCATTCAGTTTTTAAGTTTGTGTCAAATGCGGCACTTCAGTCCTGCTAGTGACCCGCATACAAGTCCACATATTGTGCAACAGTGAGGAATATTTGCTGACACTTTTCGCCGTTGTCTTTCATCTCTTATCCGGCCAATACGATTGATTTCGAAATTTCTGATACAACTCTGGCACAAATATCTCCAGTTATTTCTATCCAGGGCAACTCGCTCGAAGAGGAGGCACATTGACAGCTGAGTGGTTACTATTTGTCTTGATTTATACCTGGGAAACGGCCGTTCAACCATCCTTTGCCCACTGTCAAGCTGTCTATACATGAGAGGGCCTTAGGTATTCTCTCGTCACTCACCCTTGCAATATGACCAGTCCAGAAAAGTTGTGGCTGTATCAAAAGGTCTCAATTTCACCAATGTTGCATTTTGCGAGAAGATTAGTACTGGGCACCCTATCGTCAAAAGTATAGCCACAGATCACGCGGAACCAACTTTTGTGGGAGACATCCAGGTGATTGATATGGGATCTATATGTGGCCAATAATGTGCTCTATAATAGCCTATTTCAGTGTCAAATTTGATACCGCTCTCATTCCATAGAGGGTGGCGAAGCTTTCCAAATTCACTTTTAGCATTGGGAACCCGATTTTTTATTTTTTCATCACGTAATGCATTCTCATTCATCTTGCTTCCTAAATATGTAAATGACTTCACATAATTCATGTTCTTCCCATCAATCTACATAAGAGTGGCTGGGAATTGATATATATATATATATATATATATATATATATATACATATATATATATATATATCTGTGTGTGTGTGTGTGTGTGTGTGAAAAGTGTATATATATATATATATATATATATATATATATATATATAATTATTTATATATTATATGCGCTGTACTTATTACAAAGCGCTCAATATCAGAGATAGAGCTAACATATTTGGTTGGATTGATGTGAGTTTGTGACTCTGCGTTTCATGCTTTTGCGATCGTCATTTGTCTGACGATCGCAAAAGCGTGAAACCCAGGGTCACAAACTCACATCAATCCAAGCAAATATATATGCTCTAACTGGCTTGGATTGAGGAATCACAGAACCGAGTTCGAATTCCAGTCGAATCCATTACATTCACTTACATGCTAATACCCTTGGGAAAGGTATGAATCGTCTTCTCCCCTCAGCTATGAGTAGATAGCATGAAGAAATGACAACCTTCTGCGGGGAAAAGTCTGCCTCGCCAGTCATGTATCGAAAGATACATGATTGCCTAAGCCTGTATCACGCATGGCACATGAGTGTCTGAAATTCACTTACGTGCTAATACCCTTGGGAAAGGTATGAATCCTCTTCTTCTCCCCCACCTATCGCTAAATAGCTGGGCAGACGGAGTTCTATAGCCTTGGATGGCAACTGGTCTACCGGAGATAGAAATGGCAATCTACTGCGGGAAAAAATATGCCTCGTCAGTCATGTATCGAAAGACACATGATAGTCGACGTGTGTATCACGCATTGCACATAACTGCCTGAAGTTCACTTACGTGCTAATACCCTTGGGAAAGGTATGAATCCTCTTCACTCTCCCAGCTATGGGTAAATAGCAGGACAGACCAGGTTCTATAGCCTTGGATGGCAACTGGTCTACTGCAGAAAGAAATGGCAACCTACTGCGGGGAAAAATCTGCCTCGTCAGTAATGTATCGAAAGATACATGATCACCTAAGCGTGTATCACTCATGACACAACAAACAGCATACACAACTTCCGGTTCTTTCCACGCACTTTTTCGGCTATCTTCTCAATAAAAGCTAGCAATCCATTATCCATTGATTTTGTTAAATCAGTAGGTACAGTCTCCAACACGGTGGTTTAATTCGTTCATCGACTTTGAATGGCCCAGTAAGAGTTGGGCCGATAATTCCAGTCCGTATCACACTACCGTCTCCTTGTTTCCTTCTTTTAGCCACAGGCAGATCTGGATCGGATAAAATCCCTCCTTTGGCTCATCTAACATGTCCATCGAGGGTCACGCGATATTTATTCGAGAAAGTTACTTTAGAAAAGTCAAATGTCATGTACTTGTTGAACTAATCTTGACGCTTTAAAATAGTTGCTTCACTGAAAGGAGTTTGCAAGATTCCAAATTGCAAATTATTCTACACCTTTGGTCCTTCTTGACCCCTTCAATTCCAGCTTGTTCAAAGATCGGAGCACTGACTAAAATTGGCTGGAATCGCACTAGTTTACCTTCCCCTCCATGAGACAAATTCTTGAAGGCTTTTTTTTTGTCGGCTTCTAATTATACTTTCGACAGCTTTCTTTATCGTTCGATGATTTCTGCGAAGACCCCTTGTTATTTCCATTGCGGACATTCCTTCACGCAATAACTTTATTATTTTCTTTTCTAGGCGTTTGTTATATCCTGTTAGATCTTTTCCATTACTCATGATTAAAGATACATTATAGTATTACGTTGGTGCAAAAATAATGACGTAATAATGTCGTTTTTTGACGTTAAAAAAACGTCAAAAGACGACATTATTACGTCATTATTTTTTGCACCAACCTAATAGATTCTACACACACACACACACATATATATATATATATATATATATATATATATATATACAAATATATGTACACAGACATATATATGAACACAGGTATATATATGCATATATATATATATATATATATATATATATATATATATATATATATATATAGTTTATGCAAAACTAGATAATCCGTATGGGTAGACCCAAGGAGGATGATATCCAAAGAGCTCAATGTAAGTTCAGAACAGATATGTTTGAATAAAAACAGACCAGTTTAAGTGATTAATAATGTAAGTTCAAATTTCTTTTCATTTCAGCCTTTGGAAGTAAAGTTTGATTATCCAGAGCCCTTCTAAGGGGTTTGTGGTGAAATAACTTATTACATGGAGCCTTAAAGTGGTCTGTTTTTATTCAAACATATATATATATATATATATATATATATATATATATATATATATATATATATATATATATAGATAGATAGATAGATAGATAGATAGATAAACCTAGTGAGCCAGAAAAACGTACCCAGGTTTCACATAAGCGGATCGTCAGGGAAAGCTGGAGCCAGCTTTCTGACGATCCGCTTATGTGAACTCTGGGTAGGTTTGTCTGGCTCACTAGGTTTATCGAGGTCTGCTCTACGGTTCTATTGAGCTCTTTTTAGTTAGTTGTTTACTCGTGTCGGGTTTTTTTTCTTTGGGCTTTGAACCTGTATCTGTGCGATTTTTTTCGACAGACTTTCATGTTTCTAGCTCTTTCTTTTTTTAAAACCTTTTTTTTTTCCTTCGAGATTGATTTGATTAATGGCAAATTAAAAATTCGAAGGTTTTTCGAGACGAGTATAGTTACCTATATATATATATATATATATATATTTAGGCAGCAATCCTTCGTTTATGCATGTTTCATTAAAAACGACAGACAAAGTACTACGGTTAAGCTTTTTATTTATTTTTTTATTTCTTTATTTTTTGTGTTCGAACAAGAGCTTTCTGGACAACGAGTGTGTAAAAACTGTCCAAATGTTTTTATAGTACTGAGCGCTTTCGGCTATACCTTTAGCCATTATCAAGGATGATTTGATTTTTCAGCTTAATTGAGTGTGTACATTATGTGTATGTTTTAGTGTGGCCTTGTTCGTACTTAATATTGTTAAGAGTTGGCTTTTTCTTTTTTATTGTTAAAGCTTCCATTCTCATCTTTTTTTACAAGTGGATGAAGTTATTACATTTGTGTTTTCAACTGTTTCTAATGGAGTCTTGTAAGTTTGTGTATGTGTTTAAATGGGTTCTAATTGAGCTGTGATCAGATAGGTGTAACGTTCAGACACCTTACATTACACCTATCTGAATCATCCTTGATAATGGCTGATGGTATAGTGGAAAGCGCAAGGAACTATATCTGAGGACAGTGCAGAGGATTCAAAAAGAGTTGGAGAAGTCTGATAGTGATTACGAAGGTACGGCAGCTCGGAAAACTCACTCTGATCATTCTGATAAGAAAAGGACTCGTGAATTTGTTTGTGAGGGCCTAAGAGTCAACACGGAGGCCTACATCAAATGACTTGAGATGGTAATGCTGTACTGCTGGAAAACTCTATGTCTGGCAAATGGACTCTGCTTCGCGCCACACAAGGAGGAGAACACAGTCATGGCTGTCAGACAATTCCTGCGGCCACATTACTCATAACATCTGGCCACCTAACTCCCCTACTGCAACCCCTTGATTATTATGTGTGGGGCTCAGTTGAACGAGAGACCAACAAAATTCCTTGTAAGACCAAAGATGAATTGAAGGCAAGGGTTATGGTAGAATTCAACAACAACAAAAAGAGACCACTCAGAAGAGGTGCAGGAGATTCCGAAGTCATCTGGAAACTGGGGTTGAAGCTAATGGTAATTTTATTAAATAATTTTACTTCTAATTTCAAGATACTTTTGTGCAATTTTGATAAATATATCTGTTAAAATACGATGTCAGTGTTATTTTCATTTTTACGTAATTTAGACGACAATTTTTTCCTCGCACCCTGTATATATATATATATATATATATATATATATATGTATGTATGTGTGTATGTGTGTGTCGAACATCAGCATGTGGCAAAGTAGAACACTGAAAAACGCTTTAACATTCCTGAAGCCATCTCATGCTTTCTATTTCTGTAATCATTTCAACGCAAGTAAGGCGATAATTCCACTAAGACGCCAGGTGTTACTGTGACTGAAAAGAGAAGACTTAAGTGAGGAGAAAGGACAATAAACGAACAAGTTTCCTTTAATGACAGATTATGTTGATTGATGATACCTGAAAATTTTTGAAGTTCGATGGTGACAAGGAAGTAAGGAAGAGGAAGAGAGTTTCACAAGCGGTAAGTGAGCGAGAAAACCGATTATTAAAATAAAACTTACGGTTGCATATTAGCAGTAAAATAGTGAGACCTAACTGCCAATATAGTACTAAGCTTATAAATAGAATGTTGTATCCGTCTCTAACTGCTCTTAAAATCATGGAAGGCACACGCAAACAAAAAAATTACCGTAATTCCCCATGTATAATGCACATTTTTTTCTAAAAAATAATAAGCAAAATTAGGGCTGCGTATTATGCACAGCTAAAATTTTTTTTTAAAAAATGCCCGTTTCATAGGTCGATTTCAGTTGCGAAATGATTACTCACCACAAACATACGACAATTTGACACTAACATTCGGCGATTGCGACCCCATAAGGATGTCAAATACAATCATATGTACATAACAATATTTACAATTGTAAAATAAAGATTTATCATAAAACTAAATTTTAACAATATTATTCTATGTTCAAAACCAATTTTGAGAAAAAAAAAATGTCTACAGATCCGGTAGCTTGCACATTTTATCGAACAAATTAATGAGTCTGCGCAGTATGCACAATATTGATATTTTCGTTTCTTTTTAGGATCGTGATGATCCGAAATTTTGATAAATATCTTCAATTACATTTTGAATAAGAGTCGGAAACGCTGGCCGTAATGAAATTGGAGATGTACAATGTATAGCGTTTGATTGCCAAACAAGGGTTGCGTATTGTGCGTGAGTAGAAGCATTTTCCCACCTTTTCAGCACAATTATACGTGCGCCTATTATGGATAAAAGCGTATTATACATGGGGAATTACAGTAAATCATCAAGTGCGAAATATGCTGTTGAAACTCATATGGCGAAAGGCCATCATGTACACGCACACACAAATACACGCATACACTCACGCACATATATAGGAATTCTATTCAATTTGTCTCCGCTACAGATATACAGGGTTCCCCACAAAATTTGACATCATTTCGCAGGCCAATATTTTGGGCAATTCTTGTTGAAATAACCTCAAATATTCACAGAATGTATAGAAACAGATCAGGATTTTATATTTAATGGAAGAGGACCGCATGTGCTTACCACAATGAGAATCTGTCACAGAGATGGATCGGGCGTGGTTGAGATGAAGACAGTTTTCTGATGAAATGGCCGCCGCGGTTACCGGACCTGTCTCGGTGTGATTTTTTTTTATAGGGATATGTGAAGGGACTGATCTATGTCCCGCCACCTCTTCCTGCTAGCATTGATGAACTCAAGCAGAGAATCACTTCTGTACTGGATAATGTTACCGGAGACATGCAACAGCGTGTTTGGCAAGAGCTTAACTACCGACTTGAAGTGTGTCGTGTCACAGGCGGTGTACATATTGAATACTTATAAAATCGGTCCCATTATAAACTTATGATGTTCAACACCTAAACTGTTCAGTTTCATTGAGCTACACTTAATAGTTTTCAACATAATTCCTTTTAAAATGATGTCAGTTTTTCGGCAGGGGACACCCTGTATTCTGAGAACATTCACACAGAGACAAACACACAGCCACAGACACACACACACACAGACACACACACATATATATATATATATTAATTTCAATAAAGGTGCAATTAATTTACAAATTCATGAATTATTCATACAAAAAACAAATACAAAGGTTAATGATTTAATTGGCGTGAAATCCATCTTCGCGAACAATTCAAATAATATACAAAAACCCCGAACCTGTTTATGAATGAAAAGATCCTTGTTTTATAAATTTCAGTTGCATAGGGTCTTATTATTTTTACAAGCTTTCGTCTGTTTCTACAGACATCCTCAGGTATAGAATAGATTTTGTTCTTGTTTTTACTCTCAGTAATAAGTGGACAACGAAAATAGAGATGTAATCCGAAAAATGCAGACAGTGTTAATAAAAGCTTTGTGAAAGACGAACGAATGTTCTTTGTTAAAGAATTTTTATTAATTTCCTTTCAGACTTCTTTGATATGGCATTTGAGGCGACATACATGTTGTACATACTATAAGCGCTTTCGCATTTGTCAAAGAGAGATTAAATCTGTTTTATTAAAAAAAAATACCCATAGATTTAAAACTAAGAACTCTCTGATATTAAACAATGCAGAAAGGAAAAAAAAATTAAAGACGAAAAAATTCTGGGCAAAGAAATTTTATTGGTTCTTAATAAAACTTACACTAGTATGCATATAGGCTTACAGGCATATCAAGTTTAAACACCGGTTCTCTACTGATCAGCCGATCCTGGTCAGTACTTAAATGGGTGACCGCTTGAGAACGCCTCGGAATTGGAAATCGGGAGTCGAGCTCCAATTCCAATCGGGTTCATTATATTAACTTATGCGCAAATACTCATGAGATAGGTATAAGTCAACCTCTTGTCCCACTAGCTCTGGATGAATCAGTAAATTATTATTATCCCTCCACCAAAAAAATTCTTAAAATGTAGAAACATCTTTTGGCTTTAAATAATGTGCAAAAGGTTGATAAGCTTTAAAAAAAACAAATGGAATCAAATTTTGCACCAACCAACTATTAGGTTTTACGATGGATAAAAAAGCTTTTCTTTTGGAAAAGCTAACTTGGGTAAATGACAAAAAATCAAGAAATGGCGAATATAGAACTGAATAAAATGTCATTATACTTTATTTTTTTGTGAAGAATAAATTTGATAAACAAACATGGAATATATACACAACCTTTAACTCAATATATACTTGCATTAAAACCGTAGATAATTATATATGTACGCAAGTTTGTGAAGATTCTTGTATGTCTAAGCGGGCATTAGATGGTAACGTGCATACGTAATTGTATATGTGTGTCTGTCTAGTGATAGTTCTAATGTCTTCACCTTTGTTCGTTCATCCACTGCAGCGGGGTGTCATATCATTCTAATTTATGGCTGATCTCTTTAAGCATGCATTTTTTGTATCACATAGATAAGAGTTAAATTTCCGAAGAATGGATTCAACGATAGCTGTGTAGTGTAAAGGTTTTGACGTGATAGACGTGTGTTTATCATTGGTAATATCATTATTACCAATTATAAACACACGCCTAAGACATTACATCCCATCCGATGCCCGCTTAGATATACAAGAATCCTCCCAAACTTACATCCATACAAAAATATCTATAGTTTTAATGCTCTTGACATGTGTCTGACCAATGAGAACTGACCCAAACATGTGAAAATACCAGAGTTTCCCTGCTTTTCTCTGTTTTCTATCAATCTCTGACGAAGCTTTTATAAAAGTGAAATACGTTAGATCTATATCCGTTTCTTATTTGTCTTTTCTTTGATCTTATATATATATATATATATATATATATATATATATATATATATATATATTATTTAAATTGTTCATACTTTACTGTTATTTTTCACGACGTTTCGGCTGTTGTACGCTCCGGCCTTCTTCAGATGATTGGAATTTCGAACGAAACCCTTTATTTCGTTCAGCCGAGCAGACTGTTCAAGCTTCACACGCCATCCCTTTTCCAGATGTCGCAGTTATCTCCCTTTAATTCAGCTCTGGAAGTTTTTGTTCAACACTGCCGTAAGCAGGTACTGACTCTCACAACTATTTGGGTCAAGTCATTGGAAGCAACCTTTTATTCACTTAGCCACGTGCCCTTGAGGAAAATCTACCATGGGTTCAGCCCGAAATTCCCATCACCTGACGAAGGTCACACCGGGTTCGGCAGGCGCTAACAGTGACAGCAAAACGCTTCGCCTTGATAGGCGAACGTTTTCTCTTGGGGATTTTCGGCCAACGTTTCCGCACCCGACACTGAGTTCGCTCGGATCACCAACCATGTATTTTATATTACTAGCATCTACTTGGATTATATACCAACGGATTCGTTAACTTAGGTTTATTCATATATATATATATATATATATATATATATATATATATATATAGTATTTTATATATTTCGTTGAAAAAGGCATCCCTGCCCTACCTAGACTTAACCTCTTTTCGAAAGTAACTCATATTTGATACAATAGTCGTCAGTAAAAATGAACACGCTACCGCCTCCGTATCCTTGGAAATAATTGTCATGAACGTAACTGCTTATAAAATTCAGTAAATTTCAAAATATATTATTCTAGAATTCGCTTGAAAATGAGACAGAACTAGGGCTTTAAATTTAATTATATAATATATAAAAGATCTAATTGAATTTCTTATTTGACATCGATGCCCTGTCTTTATTTATTAAACAGTGTGATCTTAGTGAAGAAAATAAGAATAACATTAATATATTTAATTTATAAATATATTAAATGTATGTATCTATGTGCATATATGTATATAATGTATGTATCTATATATATATATATATATATATATATATATATATATATATATATATAAATATAAAAGTGAACATAGAAGTCAACACTTAGAGGCGACAGTCTGTTTCATGCTATATGCAATCGTCAGGCCACACGCTCTATCTCTGATATTGAGCACTTTATTCCATAAATATAGCACACCTTAAGACTATATTTCTTTATATATATATATATATATATATATATATATATATATATATACGCACACATACACACACAAATTTGTATTTGATAATCCACATTTAAATGTTAAAAATGATTAGTAAAAAAGCATTATTAATACAAAAGAAAAAGCCAATACTCAATAATATCAACTATGAACATCCCCACAATATACTCACTATGTTTGGAAAATAGAACATTCTATAACTCTAGATACATAGATAAAACAATTCATACATTAAGTTAAAAATAAAAATAAATCATCCTTGATAATCGCTGGGAATATAGCGAGAAGCACGTGGACATACAGAACATTCAGACAGTTTCTATGTAATTTATATCCAGAAAAGAAAAAGATTATAAAAATATATGACAAATTAAATAAAGAATTTAACTGTCGTACCTTGGTAGTTGTATGCAATAAAAGTTGTATAAAAGAGGGATTGCTGCCTAAATTGAAACATACACACAAACGTACATATACAAACATTCTTATATATATATATATATATATATATATATATATATATATATATATATATATATATATATATATATATATATATATATATACTCTGCTTTATATATATATATATAAAATCCTAGTGAGCTAGAAACTACCTACGAATGATCCACCTAACGGATTTTAAGGGCGAACTGAAGATCCATTAGGTGAAACATTGGTAGCTAGTTTCTGGTTCATTAGTATTATATATATTATATATATATATATATATATATATATATATATATATATATATATATATATATATATACCTAGTGAGTCAGATCTAGGTTTCATGACACTAGGTTTTAATTATCGCCTATAAATATGTGTTTCTCTTTACCTCGTTAGCCATACTTTCCCTGAAGATCCGTTTAGGTGAAACCTAGGTTTGTCTGGCTCACTAGGTGTATCTAGGTCTGCTCTACGATTGTATTGAGCTCTTTTGTTAGTTAGTTGTCTACTCGTATCGGGGTTTTTTCTTTGGACTTCAGACCTGCATCTGTGCGATTTGTTCGACAGTAGTTCATGTTTGTAGCTCTTTCTTTTTTTTAAAACCTTTTTTTTCCTCGAGATTGATTTATTTGCAAATCAAAAATTCGAGCGTTTTTCGAAACGAGTCTAGTTATATATATATATATATATATATATATATATATATATATATATATATATATATATATATACTCTGCTTTAATTAGTGTACTGAGTATTTTACGACTTACTTTACTCGATTTTTTTTCTTTTGGTTAGACGTTGCGGTCTTGGGCGATTTTCTTCGACTTCCTCACATGGTTTTAGTCTATTTTTTCATAGTGTGTGTCTGTGTGTGTGGGGGGGGAGAGAAGGGGCGGGAGAGAAATGAAGATCGATTAAAATAGAGAGCGAAAATAAAAAAAAAAAGAAATAAAAAAAGGTTACTAATCATATCGTAATCTGACACTCCGACACCCACTGAGGGAAACGAACCTGCTCTCTATAAAACCCCATCAATATCGTTTCTGCTTTCATGCGACTGACGCAGGAGAGGATGGCATCCCGGTGCTCAGATGCGATCGGGTGACGACTACACTATTCATTTTAATTATTACCGCTCTTGATAGTCCTCAAGCGATATGGCTTTTCTTATTTGGTACATTTCTTTGTTTGTAATTTTGTAGTGCCATTCCACAAGATTCAAAGAAGGGTGGTGTTCGCCAATACCCTCACCCCTCCTCACAACATTAATTGCATCAGCGGAAAGAAATGAAAAAATTCAAGTGATCTAAAAAAAAAAAAAAAAAACTATCATGGCAGGGTGAAAATACTGAATAAAGATAGATAAGACCAACGTTTATTGGGTTTGTTTTGGGAAGAATATTGAAATTATTACGGAGTCGTTAACTGGGTGCCCTGTGATTGGATGAAAAACAACCAATTGCAGGCTACCTTTTTAGACTTTCACCAAACCCCCATGTAAGCGGTTTTTACAAACTCTCTTCCTCTTTTGCTTCTTGGGAACCTCAGAGACAACACGTTCCCCGTCTGCACTCCGTCATCTAAACACCAGGACACGTGTGAGTATTTAGACAGCAACTGAAGCACAGAAGTCAGGACCCTATTTTCTTCAACCCGGCCAAAACTACACAGGAAATATAAAACTGTTATAAGGACGCATCTTTCAGATAAGTTCCGCAAACAAGACTGCTTGCAATTGAAACTTTACTTCTCCCTTCCTACAAATACAAGTTTTTTCATACATTTTTCAACTGTGTTTCTGTTCCTTTCTTCTTGCCGGCGTCACAATATTTTTGTTACCAAATATAATTGGGAAAATCTGGCGAAACGCAGACGCAGAAATGGCACGAACGCCGTTATAATAGGCTATTTGAGGAGAATCTAAGCCGAGCCCTGTATCTGAGGGTGCGTCTTTACGCTCTTTACGCAATGAAATCAAATATGAAGAGATCGTGATAGACAGATAGTATGTGACGTCATTTGTTTACATTTGATACGCCATGGGTAGTATGAATGTACGGGAGAGAATCATGGAAGATTGAAGTTTAAATACAGTAAATTCGACCTTGCTAACCGAAACACTTCTCTGTGGCCAAATCGGTAAAGACACGTCAAGCTAAAAGACGGTTCCTTATAGGATACAGGTTCGAATCCTGTCGGAGGACGAATATTTTCTGTGAAAATTTCTCGGACATTCAGGCCGGTAAATGTTGTTTAATACTGTTTATTATAAACAGGGCATTTATTTAAATATTTGTATCGAAATAATTCATACCCGCTCGGCCCGGTGGCTAGGATCAAAGTGTAGTATCTGTGCTTTGTGAGCTGCCGGTTCGGGTGTCTGTCGAACTCTCTGCTTGCAGGGAGGAAACATGACGAATCTCCGCCGAAGGGTAGGGTTTCGTTGGGGGAGATTGACGCAATTGACCCGCCTCGGTGGGGACGATGGTTATTTATTTTTGGCTGGGCCTACGGGCTCGGGGATACCCACATTAAAAAGGCCTTGTGCCACATTCAATCCTCGTGGGTAGATTGATAAATACCATCGATAAAAAGAATACCCTCTCGGCCAGGTGGCTAGGATCAAAGTGTAGTATCTGCGCTTTGTGAGCTGACGGGTCGGGTGTCTGTCGAACTCTCTGCTTGCAGAGAGGAACCCGGACGAAGCTCCGCCGAAGAGTAGGGTTTCGTTGGGGGAGGTTGATGGAACTGGCCCGCCTCGGCGGGTTTAGATGGTTATTTATTTTTGGCTGGGCCAACGGGCTCGGAGATACTCACATTAAAAAGGCCTTGTGCCACATTCGATCCTCGTGGGTGGATTGATAAATACCATCTATAAAAAGAATGTATAAACATAAAAATGTCTTCAGATAGATAAATAGTTAGAAACAAAGCATGAGAGAAACAGCGACATAGGTATATACGCAGATCATATGTGACGTCGATTCTAAAACGGTTATAAGGAGCTAGACCCCACCGGCAAAAGAAAAGAAATTTATTATTATTATTTTTGGAACTTCGACGTTGTGTAATGTTTAATCAAAATTCTTTCGCTGAATCGATTACGACTGAGTAATGTGATTGATCCTTATTGGATGCGCCACACTTTCGGCCTTGTGACACATCTAAGCTACGTTTAGAAAATGATTTAGGGCACGATAATATGATTAATTGAGCCTTCAAATAATGCTCTTCTGACTACTGTTTCTTTACGAGCATACCCACACCTGCAGATGCCTGCTCGTGGGTTCTGTAATGAATCTTTAAGCAAAAAAGTTTTTTTTTTTTTTTTTAATCTGGCACGTTTACTGGGGATATTTGTTTGTCTCAATGATTGACCATATGCACCTTCCCAAGGCCCCGTGAGAGTAGTCTTGTTTTTATATTGCTGTTAACGGTCCATTTATATTAAAAGTTGATGGCTGTTAACATAGCGTCTAATGTGACTTTTCAGGCGATCTGTTGAAAACCAGACACGGCCACATTCTGCACAAACCCATTGAGTCACAGTTGAGTCAATACAGCCGCTCTTTGTAGAAACACGTCTTACTTGGGCTCGGTTGATGTATTCTTCAGTAAGGAGGAGAAAATTCATAATGTACAGCCTCTCTTCGCTACTTAGTTTTTATGTATTCCTTTGCTACGATTGCTTACATGGACCAAACAGAGGGGGTAAATCCAATAAGGGGTCTTTGAAACGTTTTCTGCGGTCGGATAACGCTTTTAAGTTCGTCATAGAAGGTTTTCTTAGACAAGTGGTCATACCCAGCTGGACACTAATAGCTTCAGAGCAAGATAGATAGATAGATAGATAGATAGCTAGATAGATAGAAAGAAAGAAAGAAAGAAAGAAAGAAAGAAAGAAAGAAAGAATACCGAGATAGAAATACCGATAGAAAGAAAGACAAAAAAGAAAGCGAGCTAGGTAGATAGAGAGAGAGAGAGAAAGAGAGAGAGAGAGAGTCAAAACATATAAATATATCAATCGATTCGTAGATAGATAGATAGAAAGACAAAAAGAAATCCAGATAGATAGATAGATAGATAGATAGATAGATAGATAGATAGATGGGAATAGCCTGAAACTAATTATTAGAGAGAGAGAGAGGAAGAGAAAAGTAGACATGAATAGAATGAGATAGATAGATATTAGGTTTGGGCAAAAATAATATCGTTTTTTGACGTATTTTTTAACGCCAAAAAACGATATTATTTTTGCACCAACCTAATAGATAGATAGATATGAACAGAGCTTAGATAGATAGATAGATAGATAGATAGATAGATAGATAGATAGATAGATAGATAGATAGATAGATAGATAGATAAACAAAGAAAGGAAACTAAGTAAGAAGTGACTAGGCACAAAAGGACTGAAGGAAGACTACACAAAAAATGATAGATAGATAGATAGATAGATAGATAGATATGAACAGAGCAAAATAGATAGAAACAGAGCAAGATAGAAAGAGAGAGTGAGAAGTAAAGAAAGACAGTGAGTGAGATCGATACAAAGCCGCATAGATTGAGAGCAAGATAAAAATCGCACGAGATAGATGACTAGATCGCTACGTAGTTCGCTACATGATATATATATATATATATATATATATATATATATATATATATATAAATGTGAAGAGACTTAGATAGATAGATATATAGATAGATAGATAGATAGAAATACCGAGATAGAAAGAAAGACAAAAAGAAAGCGACCTAGATAGATAGCTAGCTAGATATATAGATAGAATCAGAGACACATAGATATTAGGTTGGTGCAAAAATAATGTCGTTTTTGACGTTCAACTTCATGTAAGAAAACGACATTATTTTTGCACCAACCTAATAGATCCATCGATCCATCGATAGATAGATAGATAAATAGAAATACCAAGATTGAAAGACAAAAACAAAGCCAATAGATAGATAGATAGATAGATAGATAGATAGATAGAAATACCGAGATAGAAAGAAAGACAAAAAAGAAAGCGAGCTAGGTAGATAGATAGATAGATAGAGAGAGAGAGAGAGAGAGAGAGTCAAAGACATATAAATATATCAATCAATCCGTAGATAGATAGAAAGACAAAAAGAAAGCCAGATAGATAGATAGATAGATAGATAGATAGATAGATAGATAGATAGATAATTAACAAAATACCGTAGATAGATAGATAGATAGATAGATAGATAGATAGATAGATAGATAGATAATTAACAAAATACCGTAGATAGATAGATAGATAGATAGATAGATAGATAGATAGATAGATAGATAGATAGATAATTAACAAAATACCGTAGATAGATAGATAGATAGATAGATAGACTAACTGATTGATTAACTTATTTCATTTAGTTAATTACGATATCATTTTTCCCCTGAATAGTATGTTTCGAACATTTCTCGAGGCAATTCTTTTTCCGGTGCGTTCTCTTCTCAGAGGAATTTTTAATTAATAGATAAAACGAATGACCGAAGAAAAAAAAAAGACAATGGGAGGGGGTGAAAGGAGAACAAGGTAGACCGATAAAGCGGGGGTGTAGAGAACAAGGAAAAAGAAAAATAGCATTTGCATGTCAAAGAAAATAATCTTTTGAAGTCTTTAGGGTTTCTTCCCTGTAATCGTTATCAAAAGTAATCTGCAAATGATCCGAGAAACATAGATAAAATTATAACTTCTTTCTTTAATTTCTTTTTTTTTAAACCTTTTCATTTTCATTCAAATTCGTCGGCCCTAGAGAAATCAGTGGATGTTCACACACGTCAATTGACGTGTCGACTTCACACATAAAAATATGGTGCAGTGTTTACGTCAAAGAATACCAAAAGTGTGGATAGAATTTTATATTCATCAGGCGCCTTGGTCACGTGACTCGTTTTAAAATTTTATGCCGCCCGCATGAGCTTATCTAACATTATATTTTAAAGATTTAATAAAAAAAAAAATGTTTTTTTTTTGTTGGTTGGGGATACATGTTTTACATATCAAGAAAGAAACCTAAGAGGAATTGATCTGTGGTGGCCCCAATTTGTACTGATTTCACTCTGATAGATGTCATATTAAGTTTTATACTCGGTGTCAACTCAGAATGTACAAAAGACTGAGGTAAACCCAGGTTTGGTCTGGAAGACAGCTGGATAAAGTATGATATGGGGGCTGCATTCGACACATCTCAACCCCAACAAATATTAAATTTTTATATGTTTAATAAATTGTATGTTTTTTTTTGGGGGGGGTGATACATGTTTTACAATAAAAAAAACAAAAAAAAACTCAGATCGCTGGTGGACCTAATATGTACTGAATTCACTTTAGGATATATTAAGTATGTTTTATATATGGTGTCACCTCAGAAAGACAAAAAAAAAAAACTAAAGAAACCCCAGATTAATCTTGAACAAGACAGGACAAACTACACCAAAGGAGCTGATGATTTTAGGCATCCCATTAAAGCACAATAATCCCTATTTTTTAAATACCCATAAAAAATAATTGTTGCGTGTAGGGGGGGTATACATGTATTTAAAACTATAATATCAAAGAAGTTGACTTTTAGTGGCCCCAGTATGAACTGGGCTTACTCTAAAAATACCATAATAAGCTATTTATAAGCGGTGTCACCCGAGAAAGACAAAAGATCAAGAAACCCCCAGATTAGAACTTGAACAGGGCTGGACAAACCACGATCCAGGGGCAGCATTCGGCCAGTCGAAAAATGTGCTATCTTCTGCAAGAGCCCCCCAAAAAGTATATTCTAAATGACCATTAAAAAAAACAATTCCAATCTTTTTTTGTGTCGAGCTTACATGTTTTACAAGATAACAATCTCAGAGGAGTATATGTGTGATGGCTGCAATATGCAGTTGACTCGCTTAAACGTTGATCTGTGCTGGCCCTAATATGTACTGTATTCACACTAAGAAAAAACGTGCGCGAAAAATAAATGCATACAAACTACGGAGATCGGTTGCGTATACGAAGAAAGATTATGCCGAATTAAGATGTCGAATAAAGATAATTTTATTATTTCTAAATTTTTATAGCTTTTACGTATATAGGATGCTGAAGGTCAAAATGCACTCCGTAGTAGCTAGCTTAAATTCCTCCCGAAGGGCGGCTTCTAGGCTACTTTTAACTAAAAATGATCATTCATTACGGTAAATGACAGTTCCACTTTTTAGGCATGAATTTCGAAAAAAATATATGTCACAACCTAAGGAAGGTTACTGAACAGAATGATCAAACGAAGGTTGGTACTGAACGATAATACTTAAGAAAAGAACAACATATATAAGATTCGCCAGCGGCGCGTAGAAGAAGTAGTCAACTGTTAGAAGTGAGTCGAGTGGATTCTACAACTGCAAACCGAAATGCAGTATTTACTACTGTATTTATGTGTATGGTGACATACCCATTATCGTCCGTAGGTAAGCCACAAGAATATTTGGGAATATATTCTAGACCAGGGGTCAACAATACCTGGGCCCCGAGCCACAACCAGCCCGTGAAGGATTTCTGTTAGGTCCACCAACTTAACACCCGGAAACTAATTATCTATTTAATTTTTGGAGCAAGTAGCAAACAAATAACTTAAAATCTGGTTTTAAAAATTCCGTTGCATTCTGAATCCACCGCTAACTTCTGCAAGAAATATGTTTTGCCAGACGGAAAATATAAAAGCCTATTGTATAATATGAGAATGATGGTATCATTATTTGGAAGTACATATGCTTGTGAAACAACTTTTTTCGAAAATGAAATGCATTAAAAGTCGTTTAAGCAGAAGGTTGGGTGGTCACCACCCAGATGATGTTTTGTTTCTGTTATTGATAAATATTTCACCTGATGTAGAGAATTAATCGAACAATAAGTAGAAACAAGTGTCTCATTAAATATTAGGTTGGTGCAAAAATAATGACGTAATAATGTCGTTTTTGACGTTAAAAAATACGTCAAAAAATGACATTATTACGTCATTATTTTTGCACCAACTTAATAATTCACCCTTTCTAACAGTACTTCATTTGTAGTGAGGAATTTGCCTTTTTTGTTGATTTTGTTAGTTCTTATCCTGTTATTCTTGCAGTAAAATAACGAACTTTGTTTAAATAATATAACATTAACTTTGTTGTTTTTTCTTTAAACCTCCAAACAAAGGCAGCCTTTTGGTCGAAGTGATCTGAGATCAAGACAGTTTGTTATGATATATATGATATTATGGCCCTCCTCCAAGAAAATGCATAGCTTTCTGTCCTGTCTCTCCAAAAGGTTGCCGATCCCTGATGTAACTTATACAGTGTAGAAAAATTAACTATTTTAAAAAAATTAAATAACCCTAATTTATTAAACAAGAGAAATGAATTAATTGCTACATGTAAGTATAAAAACAAATACCTGTTGATATATGCTTTCAAAAGGAGCCTATATATATATATATATATTTTAATTCTGAATCCACTGCTGACTTCTACAAAAAATATATTTGCCAAGTGGAATTCGTTTAAATAATCACAAGCTGAGTTTAAGTAACGATAAATATAAAAACACCACTGCTCTTTATAAATATCACTTGCAATTAAAGGCTAGTAGCAATAGATCCTTAATTACGTGGGACATAAAAGCAAGAACCAGATTTTACAATGATAAAGGCGAATGATTTAACTCAGGGGTCAGCAATCCCCGGACATATTCGGACCGCAAAGGATTTTTTTTCTAGTACGCTAGCTTAATATCTAGGCACTAATTATCTAATTCATTTTGGGGGCAAGTGGCAAAAGAAATATATATTGTAATTAATTGACTTACAATGCGACAAATTTTTTAAATCAAAATTTCATTCCGAAGCCACTGCTGACTTCTACAAGAAATATGTTTTGCCAAACGGAAAATATAAGAGCCTCTTGAATAATGCGAAAATTATTATAATATCATTATTTGTAAAAACACATACTTGTGAATAACTTTTTTCGAAAATGAAATATATTAAAAGTCGTTGAAGCACAAAGTTGGGTGGTCACCAACCGGATGATGATTTGGTGCTGTTATTGACAAATATTTCACCTGATGTGGAGAATTCATCAAAAAATAAGCAAATACAAGTGCCTCATTAAATAATTCGCCATTTCTGACAGTATTTTGGGGATGGCCAAGGACGTATTCCAAAAGCTGGGCAGAGAATTGCGAGACAGGAGGATTTCTTTGGTAACAAAGAAAAGAATTCTGCGCTGTTACTTGTCATTTGTCGCGCTTTACGACAACGAATGTTGGACGATTTCCTCAAAGATGAAGAAGAGACTGCAGGCGTCAGAGATGTGACTCTACAGAAAGACGCTAAAGATATCATGGACCGAGCGTGTGAGCAACGATGAGGATGCAAACAAGGAGGAGGCTTATACTTAACATCAGGAAGAGGCAACTAAAGTTTCTGGGACACATAATGACGAAAGAAGGTCTGGAGAATCTGATACTCCCGGGTTGAATAGAAGGAAAGAGAGACAAGGGAAAACAACGCGTGACATACGTGGTCTGGGCTGGGGCGAAGTAGAGCGAAGGAACTTGTTGAGAGATCCAAGGGTTAGAAGGAGGTGGAGAGCCATGATTACCTAAGGAGATGACGCATAAAAAGAAAAGAAGTGAAGAATTTGTCTTTTTCTTTGATTGTGTTAATTGTTATTCTGTTATTCCTGCGATAAGATAAGGAAAATTGCTTAAATAACATTAACTTCGTTTCTTCTTTAAACCTCCAGAACAAGACAGCTTTCTGGACGGAGGGGTCTGTGGTAGACACAATTTATACCTTGTAGAAAAATTAACTATTTTAAAAAAATTAAATAACCCTAATGAAATGAATTAATTGCTACATGTAAGTATAAAAACAAATACCTGTTGATATATAATTTCAAAAGGAGACTAAATATATATATATATATATATATATATTTATTTCTGAATCCACTGCTGACTTCTACAAAAAATATGTTTTGCCAAGTGGAATTTGATATCATGGCCCTCATCCTAGACACTGTGTAGCTGCTTGGCCTGCTCTCTCCAAAAGGTTGCTGGCCCCCGTTCTAGCGTTTTTCCTTCCACTTTTACTCGAAAAAAGAAAAATTAAAACGAATCCAGTTCGTCTCTCTCTTTTTTCAGCCCTTTCCTTAGCTAATGCTGACTTTGGTAATATGTCCTTGTAAGCAAGACTAAAATCCTCAGATGGGAATAAAGCAAGTACAAAAGTTGAAATATCTGAGAAATATTTTTGTTAAATCCAGAATAGAATATGTTACACAAAAATCCGAACGGGTAGTAAAATAGCGAAAAGTGCCTTTCCAGAAACAAAGTTTTATTTCTAACGAATTTTTAGTCTGTCTTATTGAAACACGGACTTTGGCACGCAAAGAGCTCGTATGGTAAAAACTGGTTAAGTCTTCAGCTACTCAACGACCGTACAACCATATCCGTTCACAGAATTGATGGTGGTAACGATGATGATGAATAGGATATTTCAAGACAAACGTGCTGTTTTTGAGAAAGACGAAAGTAGAGAGACTATCTCCTTCCCCTCCTCGTCGCCATTATAAAAACCTACGATTCCTTTCTTCATCTCTTGCTTATTCTTTCTTTCTTTAATTCTTACTTAGACTTTGATAATGTCTTGGGGTTAATATTACATGACATTCCAGTATCTAAACAAAATGTTGAGGATCGGACAGTGAGGCAATTCTTAGAGAATTAGATGTGTTACAAGTATTTATTATTGAGGGCCATATTCTTATCAATATAAAATATGCAGATGGCACAGTCTTGAAAGCAGACACAGAAAGAATAATGCAAAAGCCCCTAAAAAGATGGTAAAGGAAAGGGAGAAGAAAAGACTAAGTATAAACTAAAAGAATGCATCAATATGCAAATTACACATAGGGAATACTCAAATCAAAAAGTTTTAAAAAATCTAAAGGCCTCTGATCTGGAGGCTTTGGGGGAGCGTGGAACCACCTCTTAATTGTTACTGTTCCCAGGTCCAACTTCACCCCGGGTGGTAGCACCTGTTAGGGTCCCAGCTATGGGCAAATAGTTAACCCCCAACTGGTGACAAAACTCTATGAGAGTATTGAAATACATTATTATAGTAAAATATGAGCAATATATTTAAATACACACACACACACACACACACACACACACACACACACACACACATATATATATATATATATATATATATATATATATATATATATATACATTTCCGGGAAAATATATTACCATATATTTATGTTTGGAGAAAATAAATATTGCCAGCAATATATTTTTGGAAACAAATATATATATATATATATATATATATATATATATATATATATATGTATATATATATATATATATATTCTCCAAATATAAATATATGGTAACATATTTTCCCGGAAATGTATATATATATATTTTTTAAATATCTTGCTCATATTTATTTATTTATAATCCTCGATCTTGCTCGCTATTTATCGATCCACCCACGAGGATTGAATGCGGCACAAGACCGCTTAAATGTGGGTATCTCCGAGCCCGTAGGCTCGGCCAAAAATATAGCCTTTGAACCCGCCCAGACGGGTTCAGGCCCTGTCTACCTCCTCGGACGGAACCTTGCTCTTCGGCAAAGCTTCGTCCGGGTCCCTCTCTGTTAACGCAGAGAGTCCGACAGCTGTCGCTTACAGTCAAAGACTGTATCACGACTCAGCTAGACTCGGAGGTCTTGCTCTCTCGAGTCTTCACGTCGCCGTAGTATATATATATATATATATATATATATATATATATATATATATATATATATATATATATATATATATATATATACTGGGTGAGTACTTTTGTATAAAAAAGGGGTGGACCCCTCAACATATATAAAACCAGTAACACATTTTTGGGGGAAAAATATTACCAGCAATAAATTTCTGTGAAAAATATATTATTATAAATATTATCATCAATAAATATATAAATATTATCATCAATACATTTTTGGTAAGGAATATCTATCTATCTATCTATATATATATATATATATATATCGTCGGGGAAAAAATATTCGTACACTTGAAAAATTGTATTTTTATAAATGTAAAAGCCTTAAATAAAACAAATCTCGGCAGATTTTATGTATAAAGACGCATAATATTAAAAAAAAATAATAATAAACTTAATTAATTCTTATTCTAATAAAAATTAGGCATTTTTAAAATTCTAACTGGTGAAAAAAGTATTCGTACAAATCAATTATTAGAATAAAATAATCAATTCATTATGGAAAAAAGTATATTCTAGAATGTTCCAGTAATGTTATCAGTAATTATAGTTAACGCTATTAGCCATTATCAGAGCATTCTGCAATTTGTAATCTTACGAGAAGGTTCTAATAATTCCTAAAGCTAAAGAATTGACTATTTCACAAAAACAACACATTTTGCCTCTTTGGAAAGATGGGAACAGTTACAGAACGATTTCTAACAACCTGAATATTCCTTTTACTACAACTGCTTCGTTCATTGCAAGGTTTAATTCTCGTAACAGCGTCGAAAACCAAAGACGAACAGGTGCTCCGAGATTTCTTTAAGATCAGCAAGGATATTAGGACGCCAGATCCAACAAAATCCACAGGTTACCCGAGAAGAGCTGCAGGAACACGCATCCCAGGGAAGACTCCACTCCTCTTGACACAGAGATGCTAGGCTAAAATTGCTTAGAGAGCATGAGGATAAAGAATATTCTTTTTGGGAAAATGTACTATGGACCGATGAATCTAAAATAGAGTTGTTTGGTCATAATTATCGAAATCATGTGTCGCGGAAGGACGGTGAAGCCTACTTACCAAAGAACACATTGCCAACTGTAAAGTTTGGTGGTGGCAGTATCATGATCTGGGGCTGTTTTTCTGCAAAAGATGTTGGCAGAACATCAATAATAGATGGCAAGATGAATTCTGAAAGATACCAGGAAATCCTGCAAGACAATTCAATGCGTTTTGTTGAAAGACTTCGGCTACATCCTGATTGTGTTTTCCAACTGGATAATGATCCTAAGCATACCGCTAGATCTACAATGGTTAGCTGAAAGTAACGTTGATGTCTTGCAATGGCCAAGTCAGTCCCTAGACTTGAACCGAATCGAGAATTTATGACGATATTTGAAAATTCACATTGGGAAAAGAGCAGCAACAAATATCAAGAATTTGAAGACAATATGCCACGAAGAGTGGGACAAAATACCACTCAAGGTGTGCAAATCATTAGTTGAGACGTACAGGAATAGACTGGTAGCTGTTGAACTCAATAAAGGATATTCCACAAAGTATTAAATTAAGTTAATATGCTTTTTTTTTTGTACGAATGCTTTTTTCATCAGTTAAAATGAAAAAAATGTATTAATTTCTGTTACAATAAGAATTAATTAAGTTTATTACTAATAAATTATTATAATAATTATTTTAATAAAATGTATATTTACACATAAAATGTATCAAAATTTGTTTTAGCTAAGGCTTTTACATTTATAAAAATACAAATTTTCATGTGTACGAAAATGTATTTACCCCACTGTGTGTGTGTGTATATATATATATATATATATATATATATATATATATATATATATATATATATATATATATATATATATCCATATTAATATATTTTTGGAGAAAAAATATTACCAGCACTACATTTCCGGGAAAAATATATCATCATAAATGTATTTTGGTAAAAAATAAATATTACCAGGAATACATTTTTGGGGACAAATATATATATATATATATATATATATATATATATATATATATATATATATATATATGTATATATATCATTTCCTTCTTGTCTCTTTCACTTATTTTCTTCTCTAAATATTCTTTCCTTTCTAATTTTTCTTCTTATTATTTACTCTTTCTTTCTTTTCTTCTTTCTTTCTTTTGTTTTCTTTCTTCCTTTTTTCTTTCTTTCTGAACTTTTTTATTTATCTCGTTCACTTTGTCATTTCCTTCTTGTCTCTTTCACTTAATTTTTTCTCTGAATATTCTTTCCTAACTTTCTCTTTTTTCTTCTTCTTATTTACTCTTTCTTTCTTTCTTTCTTTTCTTCTTTCTTTCTTTCTTTCTTTCGTTCTTTTTTCTTTCTTTCTTTCTTTCTTTTTCTTTCTTTCTTTCTTTTTTCTTCCTTTCGTTCTTTCTTTCTTTCTTTCTTTCTACTCTCTTTCTTTTTTCTTTCTTTCTTTTTTCTTTCTTTCTTTCTTTTTTCTTTCTTTCTTTTTTCTTTTTTCTTTCTTTTTTTCTTTCTACTCTCTTCTTTCTTTCTTTCTTTCTGAACTTTTTTTTATTTATCTCGTTCACTTTGTCATTTCTTTCTTGTCTTTGTCACATATTTTCTTCTCTGAATATTCTTTCCTTTCTCATTTTTCTTCTTATTATTTACTCTTTCTTTCTTCTTCTTTCTTTCTTTCTTTCTTTCTTTCTACTCTCTTTCTTTCTGTCTTTCTTTTTTCTTTCTTTCTTTCTTTCTTTCTTTCTTTCTTTCTTTCTGCTCTCTACTCCCCTTTCACTGCTGATACAGCACGGAGCGTGCATAATCTGCGAAACTAACATGTCATACTTATTTGCACAAGGCAACAAAATCACAACATCAACAAGAATAAGTCGAGAAAAAAAAGAAAGAAACAAACAAACGAATTGTGTGAATCGCGGTGCACATCTGCGTTGCCAAGTGTAAGTGCATAGTTAGTGCCGTTGGCGGGCCAATTTTTAACACTCGAAATGCGGAGATATGAACGCGGATGAAGAGAATAAGGATCCGTGTGCACCCACGCATGAGGACAAGATGATTAAAAAAATGCATAACAAATTGTTTAGTCCTGTGGAATTAATGAGACGAAACCTTATTTGCATCTTGTTAGTTCCTGCCAACTTTGTGGGCCAAAGAAACATTTATGACAGTTTATCAATATGTGAAAACAGTCGTCAGCCCTTATTTATGTTTAGGAACAAAAGAGACTAATTGAAGTTTATTTGTCATTTATTATTTATTTCTCTTTTTAGTACTGCAAAGAGTGCAAAAGTAATACAGCCGTTTATTTGGGTTTATACTGGGGGCAAATGTACGTATGTATATATATATATATATATATATATATATATATATATATATATATATATATATATATATATATATATATATATTTCAATTAAAAGGTGCAATTATAATTTATAAATTCATGAATCATTCATACAAAAAACAAATACAGAGGTTAATGATTCACATGGCGAGAATACATCTTCGCAAATATAAATACATTAACCCCGAACCTGTATATGAATGATATGATCCCCGTTTACAAATTCCAGTTGCATAAGGTCTTTTTAATTTTTTACAAGCTTTCGTCTGTTCCTACAGACATCCTCAGGTATGGAAATAGATTTTGTTCTTGTTTTTACTTCATGGTAATAAGAGGATAGCATTTTTTCGGATTACATCTCTATTTTCGTTGTCCTCTTATTATGGGATGAGCAGTGGTGAGGAGTCCTCCCAAATATAGGACGAAACGCCCGTTCAGTGCTTTCTGCATTCTGTTGAGGTTTCTCGTTAAATTAATTATAATTATCTCAAATCCGCTTATTAATTTCCTTGCTTGAATCGGCTTCGAATGCTCTGGATGGAGCAACTTGGTGATATGTAGTCGTGGCTCGTGGGGGAAAAGTCCTCTGGGTAAGGGAAACTCGGATGAGTTCCACCACGGAATAAAGAGTTCAGCGGCATTCAAAATACCTAAAGAAGGTCGGAGCGTACAACGGCCAAAACGTTGTAATATATATGGCAACAAAGATGGGACAATAGTCCGAATAATCTAAATAGTGTAGTGCAGTTCAATTCATATTGCAATGAATACACTTGAAATTACTTGCGTATTTAAGGAAGACCACAGTTTATCATTTTAGCGATCCATTGCTTATCCTCAAAGGTGTAAATATTAATATTGTAATAAAAATAAAAATAAATTTTAAAACTCTCCCATCCCTCTCTAAATTCTCACAATATCCCTCACCACCCTCTATGTCACCTTATATAAGCTTACTACTGCCCTTCAAAAGTATAAATTTTTTCACGCTTGAAAGTCAAGTCTGGAGATCCAGAGAAAGATAAAATTTCTGGTGAAATAAATTATAACTAATGAAACCTTAAAATGGTCTGTTTTTTCTTTAAATTAAATTATTTGCTCTGACTTAACTTTGAGGTCTCCAGATTTCATCCTCCTTGGGATTATTCATACGCATTACCAAGATTTTCGTTACTGAACTCTCTCTCTCTCTCTCTCTCTCTCTCTCTCTCTCTATATATATATATATATATATATATATATATATATATATATATTAGGTTGGTGCAAAAATAGTATCGTTTTTTGACGTATTTTTAACGTCAAAAAACGATATTATTTAGTAATCTTGGTAAGATCCAGCTTTCTGACGATCCGCTTAGGTGAAACCTTGGTAGGTTTGTCTGGCTCTCTAGGTTTGATTAGGTCTGCTCTACTTTTGTATTGAGCACTTTTTTAGTTAGTTGATTACTTGTATTGTTTTTTTTTTCTTTGGGCTTTGGACCTGTATGCTGTAGGATTATTTTCGACAGACGTTCATGTTCCTAGCTGTTTCTTTTTTTTCAAACCTTTTTTCCTTCGAAATTGATTTGATCATTAGCAAATCAAGAAACCGAAGGTTTTCCGAGGCGGGTGTATATATATATAGGGAGAGATAAATAGAGAGAGAGACAGAGGGGAAAGAGAGGCTGAAATACGTACAAGCTTAGCATCGTTTGTTACAAAGTTATATGAACGAAAAAATAAATCTTTAAGTTTGGAGCGTGTTGTTTCCTTTAGAATCAGTGTTTGGAACCAAGTTAAAATTCCCTGTGTTGAAATTCTTTTAGCCTGACTGTAACATCGTCCATTTAAGCCTGATCAAAAATACACAGTGCTTTTAGATCCACCTTGGCCTTAAAATCTAACAAAAAGCCTGTTTACGCTTGAGAAACCATTAATTATTCCGCTTAACAAATGAAGCCGCCACTTTAAACCTCTACCTGGGAAAAATGCTGACAAATGTATATCGTCTAGAGTTGATACGAATAGATGAAGCTTTTATTGATAAAGAGATCAATAGAGTGATAAGGACGTTATATAGCGGAGTCAAGTCGTTATTTCATGTCGAACACTGCGCTGAATAAACGTCGCCTCCTCTGTCTCGTTATTTCCATAATCTGATGTTATGATTAGCATACGGCATGACCCGCTGCCCAAAGTCTGAGAAAATAACCAACCAACAGATTAATGGAAAGGCTTCTTATTCGGACTATTCGTATATATATATATATATATATATATATATATATATATATATATATATATATATATATATATATATGTATGTATGTATGTATATATATATATGAAGAAAAATATACGGAAAAAAAACAAACAAGAATCCTTATATGCAATTATGCTGTTTTAATGTTAATATAATGTCAACGTCGGACGTTTCGGTCTAATAAACCATCTTCAGGACATATTCATAAAATATAATTAACATTATCCATTCAACATGACAAAGACGATGGACATAAGAACAAGACTTATCCAAACAGATAACTGAAAGGATAACGGAACGCTGATCATATAAAACTTTCAGTTATCTGTTTGGATAAGTCTTGTTCTTATGTCCATCGTCTTTGTCATGTTGAATGGATAATGTTAATTATATTTTATGAATATGTCCTGAAGATGGTTTATTAGACCGAAACGTCCGACGTTGACATTATATTAACATTAAAACAGCATAATTGCATATAAGGATTTTTGTTTGTTTTTTCCGTATATTTTTCTTCATACTGTCGGATCTATATCCATGTATTTGCTCACACGCACACACAAACACACACAAACATACACACACACACACATACACACACACACACACATATATATATATATTATATATATATATATATATATATATATATATATATATATATATATATATATATATATATATAGATAGATAGATAGATAGATAGATAGATAATGTCGAACTGAATCCTTTATTTCGCTAATTGGGGTAGACTGTTCTAGTTCCAAGAGTCATGTCTAATGGATGTCAGTTATCAGTCATCTCCTGTTAATCCCCCTCTCCAAGTTCTCCACCGCCTTAACAAGACATGGCACGTGGAACTAGAACAGTCTACTCCAGTGAGCAAAATAAATGGTTCAGTTCGACATTCCAACAATCTGAAGAAGGCCGCAGCGTACAACGGCCGAAACGTTGTGATAAATATGCCAACAAAGATGAATACAATAGTTCGAATAATGTAAAGTGTACATAATACCTCATGTCATATATATATATATATATATATATATACACGCACATATATAAGTGATGAGGTATTATATATATATATATATATATATATATATATAAGTGATGAGGTATTATATATATATATATATATATATATATATATATATATGTATACACACACACACATATACGCGATGAGGTAATATGTACACTATTTACATTATTCGGACTATTGTCCTCATCTTTGTTGCCATATTTATCACAACGTTTCGACCGTTGTACGCTCCGCCCTTCTTCAGGTGGTTGGAATATTGTCGAACTGAACCATTTATTTCGCCCACTGGGGTAGACTGTTCTAGTTCCACGTGCCATGTATGGTTAGGGCGGTGGAGAACTTGGAGAGGGGAATTAACAGGAGATTCATTAGATATGGCACGTGGAATTAGCACAGTCTGCCCCAGTGAGCGAAATAAAGGATTCAGTTCGGCATTCCAACTACAGGCAGAGGAGGGTCTCTTAGAAGATTAGCGGAAAGAATAGTTTTCGAGGCAAAAATACAATGGCATTGGTATAGTTCTTTTGTCACAATAATTAATATATACTGATTTTGCCGAGCTCGCGTCTATATATTTTGTTGTTGTTGTTGTTGTCATATTTCGGCCGTTCTACTTTCCGGCCTTTTTCAGAATATTGGTAACATTCCGAAGACCTATGATAAGATAAAAAAAAAAAAAAGAAACAATTGCTTCACATATTTATTTATTTTTTTATTAACACTTTACAGACATGAACATCAAAAGAACCGACGCCAAAGTGTAGACATCTCACATAAGTGTGAAAAAAAACTGTGGATTAACTAAATTCACTTAATCCAACCCCACATCAAGCCCTTTAAAAATGTTCAAATTTTTTACAAACCTTTTGCTCACGTCTTGTAAGTGGGGTATATCCCCACTAACTGACAGCACATTTTGGAGACATTTTTTTTTTTATTGCTGGCTGGCTTTGAGCCAAGCGATATCAATGACAAATTAACTTCATTTGAATTGAATCCTATCTTCTTCATTATTTAAATTATTCGGACTATTGTCCTCATCTTTGTCGCCATATTCATCACAACGTTTCGGCCATTGTACGCTCCGGCCTTCTTCAGGTGGCTGGAATGTCGAACTGCCTTAACCAGACATGGCACAGTGGATAAAGGCGTTGGTTAGACCCAGTGACAGGACCCAAAGAGTGTGAGTTCAATACCTGGTTAAGGCGGTGGAGAACTCGGAGAGGGGAATTAACAGGAGATAACTGATAACTGACATTCATTAGATATGGCACGTGGAACTAGAACAGTCTACCCCAGTGAACGAAATAAAGGGTTCAGTTCGACATTCCAACCACCTGAAGAAGGCCGGAGCGTACAACGGTCGAAACGTTGTGATAAATATGGCGACAAAGATGAGGACAATAGTCCGAATAATGTACATAATACCTCATCTCAGAAATATAGACAGACCTATCTTCTTCCTTATCGCTGCTTTTTTTTTTTTTTTTCAAAAACTATTGAAATTATGCTATTGCTTTAAAAGTGCCGCCGGGAGCGGACTGCCTCCTCCGCACCCGCTTAGCTCCGCCATTAAGTTCATGATGATCATGATCTTTTGCATTTATAACTGAAGTGCAGTTAAAATGTGAACTCGCCATTTCTTGCAACTTTTAAATGCATCAATATTTTGCAATAAGTAATCGTTGCAGAATAGACAACAGTTTGAAAATATTACTTTATTTCTTGACACGAGTTTCGGACGCAGTATCGGCTTAGTTTTTAGTAATCAAATAACGTTTTTAACAATATAACAATCTTTACTATACGCCAAGGTGTTACTGGGTGTTAGAGAAGATGAGAAAACAACTACTTTTAAGGAGTGAGAAAAATAAAAGAATTAAGAAAAAACGTAACGATTGGCATTGCATTTACATTTTTGAAGATCAAAGTTGATTGGGGAGCAAGAAGCCTGAAGAGAGTTCCACAAGCGAGAAGTGTGACAGAAGAAACTCTCAGCATACAACGTAAGGTTACATCTAGCCATTATGACTGTAAAATGATGAGACCTAACTGCCAATCTAGTACTGCGCTTAAATTCATAAAGTCTACGTACCATAGAGAAAAGTTCATCAGAACAATAAAAGTATTTGTCGAAAAGGCAAAAGTAAGCTACGTTATGGCTGTGAGAAAGGGACTGAAGCCGAGATGTCAGGTCAGGACTAATAACATTGCAGACTTTTCTTTGAATTTCATGAAGGATCTCTAAATGTATAGATTGGGTACCAGACTGTAATATTCGAAGCATGGACGAATAGTAGACTTGTACATATGTAAGATAGTTTGTGGCGGGAAAAATCGTTTAGCACGTCACAGTGAACCGATTTTCTTAGGTGCAGACTTAGCAATTGATTTAATATACGCTTTGCACTTTATTTCAGGCGAAAACGTAAGTCCGAGAATACGACATGAGGTAAGGAGAACGAATGTTCGCTACGGCACTTAGAATCGATTGCTTTCTTAAAAAAGAAATATTGGAAAAAACTAAATACCAAAAGAGTCTACTCAAGAGACTGCCAAACGAAGAATGGTTGCAAGAAATTGTTTTTTAACGACCTATGGACGCTTCCGTCCTTCTCTCATTATTTTCCCCACATATTCCTACACCTCCCAACAAAAATAATTCCTTCAATTTTTTTTTTCGTTTATATTACCCGTCACGATCATGACCCTCCACAACCTCCTACCCTTTGTAGCTATTATTTATCTCTTTTTCATACCCCACTATCCGTTCCGTCATTCATTCGCTTTGTTTTTGCCTTCGATATACCTTGTGTCAAACTCTCCACATCCTCCTTCCTATGTCTAAAGAATTTCTAATTTTGCGTATAAGTAATCATTTTGCTTCTATTTTACTTAACACTTTTTCGTCACTTATACTTTGTATTCTCATCATCCTTCTGTAGAACTGTTATATAGGAATAAAGTGTCGCTGTCGTCACTTGAGTTTGAACATAGATCGCCAGTGAGCAAACACAGGCGATTCCATTATTGAATTAAGTGGATTACGTGACCATGGGTGGAGAAACGTATAAGTAGAAAGTAGCGTGACGTCCAAATGATCGTCATTTCTAGTCTATCCTCTATCTTAAAAAGAAATATTGGAAAAGACTAAATACTAAAAGAGTCTACTCTAGAGACCGTCAAACATAGAATGGTTGGAAGAAATTGTTTTTTAACGACCTATGGACGCTTCCGTCCTTCTCCCATTATTTTCCCCACATATTCCTCCACCTCCCAACAAAAATAATTCCTTCATTTTTTTTGTTTATATAACACGTCACGATCATGACTCTCCACAGCCTCCTATCTTTTGTAGCTATTATTTTTCTCTGTTCCATAACTCCATTACACATTTCGGATCGCTATTACTCCTCCATACTCTATTACTATACGGATTTCTAGCCATCTATTTACGGATCATCATTTCTATACTATCCTTTATTACTATACGGACTGCTATTCTCTACTCTATTCCCTATACTATTTCTTTATTTGGAACACTATACGGGTTACTATTCGAGCGAATATTATCGAGCAAATACTATTAGTTATTAGTTATTCGAAGGCGTCTAACACCAGCATTGTTCAACGTCATTACTATAGTTGTATCTGCGATTACAAAGTCTCTACTACAACGAGCGTTACGAAAGTGACAAGTATTCGTTGACATCATAAAAGTGGCTATGTTTTTGCTGCTTTCAATTTCCTCCTCATCTGTGGGGAGCTTGTCCGCCATTCACTGTTTTAAAAATGTCAACTGTCTCTTCCTGATGTTAATTTTTGGTATCCTTTTTGTTTACATTTTCTCTAAAACTTCGTCGTTGCTCATGTGTTCAGTCCATGGTATCCTCAGCATCCTTCTGTAGAACCACACCTTTATTGTCTCAAGTCTTTTCGTAATCTGTGAGGAGATTGTCGAGTGTAATGGTTAGCAAGCTTGTCTCACTAGATCATTTATGACTGAATAGTGAGTTCGATTCTCACTGGGAGCCCCATGCTTTCGGCTACGTTTAGAAAAAAACTATTTAGAAGTGTTGTAACCCAGGGAAGGTTACTGAATAGAATAATCAAACAAAGGTTAGTAATGAACGATAATACTTAGGACAATAACAACACATATAAGATTCGCCAGCGGCGCGTAGAAGAAATAGTCAACTGCTAGAAGTGAGTCAAGTGAATTCCACAATGAATCTCCAACACTAGGATATCTACCAACCGCCCCACGCGGTCAGATGTGGCACAAGGCCGAATTTAATGTGGGGTGTCCGAGCCCGTAGGCTCGGCCAAAAATTCCCCGTAGACGCCGTATAAAACGAGGTCGGGTAGCTGTTTCCCGAGACGCGACTTTTCCCTTCGACATAGCCTCGTCTTGTATCCTCTCTGGCCGGAAGCATAGAGTTTGACCAGCACTACTGGAGATGAATCTCCAACTCTAGTGTATTTACTAACCTCCCCACGCGATCAAATGTGGCACAAGGCCGGGTTTAATGTGGGGCATCCGAGCCCATAGGCTCAGCCAAAAATTCCCCGTAGACCCTGTATAAAACGGGGCCAGGAAGCTGTTTTCCAAGACGCGAGTTTTCCCTTCGACATAAAATGAGATATCAGTATTATTTTTCATTTTTTCGTAATTTAGACGACATTTTATCCATCGTATCCTCCATATCCACATGCACATAGACACGATAAAAAGAAGGAAATCAACCTTACACCAATAAAAAGTCCATAAAATATTTTTTAATTCAATATAAAAGTAACGAAAACGAGAGAATAAGCTGCCAATTGCTGGTATCTTCTGACGTGTGGGTGGATCGATTGATGGATTGTCCGTCTACGAAACTCTGGAGTCGAGATGCTGAATATAGCATCAATCAGGTAAGTAACAAATTTTATATTTCTATTAATCCTACCAATGGCAAGTGCATAACTGTTTTAACCTAGGGAAGGTTACTGAATAGAATAATCAAACGAAGGTTGGTAATGAACGATAATACTTAGAGCAAGAACAACACATATAAGATTCGCTAGCGGTGCGGAGAAGAAATAGTCAACGGCTAGACGTGAATTAAGTGAATTCCACAATAAATCGCCAACTGCAGTCAGATGTGGCACAAGGCCGAATTTAATGTGGAAATGACCCCACATTACATTCGGCCTTGTGACACATTTTTTGGGGTCGGGGTCGGGCAGCTGTTTCCCGAGACGAGACCCGGAGGCAGAGAATTTGACCAGCACACCTATTTGCTACTGTATTTATGTGAATGTGAGCATACCCATTATCGTCCGTAGGTACGCTACTACAAGCATTTTCGCTAGATTAATTACGACTCAATAGTGAGTTCGATCCTCACCGAGTGTCCCATACATTTGGTTTCATGCCACATCTAAGCTATGCATAGAAAATTACCATTTTAAAGCTTGTTTCGATAGATAATTACGACTGAATATTTTTTTTACAGTTAGGGTCACGTTTTACAAGGCCAGGGAGCCACTCAAGGTAGAGAGTTACGTTGGGCGGCCATTTGTGTGCATAGGTGAGGGTGATAACGACAACTTCAGCCTTAAATAGGTTTTGATTGCAGTGATCGGGGAAACATCCTGTTGGGAGTCGATCCCAATGGTAGTATTAGGTTGGTGCAAAAATAATGACGTTGTCTGTTTTTATTTAATATATATATATATATATATATATATATATATATTAGGTTGGTGCAAAAATAATGACGTAATAATGTCGTTTTTTGACGTTAAAAAATACGTCAAAAAACGACATTATTACGTTATTATTTTCGCACCAACCTAATAGTTCGCGGGAATAACCTGTTCGAGTGGAACTTTCTTCTCATCAATGGAATACAGAGGGAATCTGGGCGGTTTGCTACTAAGTAAGTTGAATGCTGGGTCCTACTTTGAAAGTTTACCTTGGCGGGACCAGGGAGCAGCGAGAGGATTGCCACATCCCGCTTGTGTGAGAGGGGTTGTGAGCTCGATCCTCACTGAATGCCACATATTTTGGGCCTTGTGCAACATCTGAGCTATGCTTAGAAAATCACCTTTTGGGTGCGCGAATATTACATAACAGTTACTCTTTTCTGCTTGTTTCTAGCGTGATTTTCGTGTTTCTTAATACTTTGCTTAGCTTTGGGAAGGCATCTTTCCCTATCCGAACATTGTCGAATTTTCCGTCCTCTTTCATATCATTTCCTAGATATTTGCATTTTTGTACTTCGTTTTATTTTGGCATCTCTTCCCATCGCTCTCACAATTCTCTTTTTTTTTTTTTTTCTTACATTCTTTTTTTGTATATGGGTGTGCAAATCTTGGACTAATGTATCAGGCATTGCAACGAGAAAAAGCGCTCATCCATAAATTTCTTGGCGGAGGGCAATTAAAGCTGACCTTGCAAATATAAAGATTGTACTTGATATTTAGAATCCAGCATCCTTCGTTCATCTGGAGAGTTTAGCCTTCGACAGATGCAGTTGCAGTCAACATAGCAGATTGCCCATGCAGTAATTAACTGTGATTCTGCTGCTAATTTTCTTAAACGATTTTTCTAATTCAGTATTTCAATCTTTCCTGCTTGGGGCTACTGTCCGCTGGCTTAAGGAATACACAAACATAATAAAATGTGAACTCTGGGGGCCGGGGGGAATCTTTGGGGTAAACAGCTATCGGGTCGGAATGAAAAATCAGAGAACCGTATTCGAATTCCACGTCACATTCACTTACGCGAAATAAACATGTCGGGAAGGGAGGAAGCCATAATTTTATCCTGTTCCCCAGTTATGGGTTAAATAGTAGGACTGGAAAAATCATTTTTATTATCTAGAAGTTATTAATACAGTTTTTACTTCGCGATTTAATAATTTCTTTAATGTAATTTCATAGGACTTCATGGTAATATTTTTTAAGAAAATTCATTTTTCTCTTTTTTCCTTTTTAACAGCGAAAAATAAATTCTTACGATTTCTTACTCTTGAGCACGCAACATACAACTGCCATGCGTAAATATTTTTTTATCTGGATCTAAATTCTAACTTTTTGAAGCGTTTGGCCTTGTGACTTTTTATAGTTCTCGCAAACACGGGGCGAACTGGAAATTGGATTCTTGTATATATAAAAACTTAAAGAGAATATATGCAAAAAACAATATTGCATTTTATTAAATACGTATTTGTTATTTTAATCATTAAATTGTTTTTAAAATAGTAGTATTTTGTATGTTAAAGAATAAAAACATTAATTTTTTTTCCCCAAAATAATGAAAATTTATTGTACTAAGCTACGCACTCTAGTAAAACCAATTGTACTTTGTACCCCCTTACTTGCTGCAATTCTCCCCAAAATTTGGTTTCGATCGGTCAATGTTTGGTTATTTTAGATAATGTGGTGGATGGACTAACGGAAGTCATAGAATTTTTATATATAGAAGAAATAAAAAAAGAATGGTTCTTACAATTCAAAATATTTTAACTTTAAATAATTTCCAAAAGTTTTTTGTTTCATTTTATGTGCCATGTCCTTTCAGGACGTTAGGCGATCATGGCTCTCCACCTCCCTTTATCCCTTTCAGCTGTCATCAAGTCCCTTCCTTCTGCTTCCTCCCCCAGAACATGTTAGGTCATCCACTTGCTTAAGCTAGCCAGGCATGTCAGGCGTTGTTTTCCCTTGTCTCTCTTTCCCTCTATTCGACTGGTGAGTATCAGGTTCTCCAGGCCCTCCTTCCTCATTATATGTCCCAGAAACTTCAGCTGCCTCTTCCTGATGTTAAGTATAAGCCTCCTCCTTGTTTGCAACCTCTCTAGGAGCCAATCGTTGCTCACGCGCTCGGTCCATGATATCCTTAGCATCCTTCTGTAGAATCACATCTCCGTCGCCACGAGTCTTTTCTTCATCTTTGAGGAAATCGTCCAACATTCGCTGCCGTGAAGAAGGACAGATATCGCAAAATAGCTCTGTATTCTTTTCTTTGTTGCTAAAGAAATCCTCTTGTCTCGCAATAATCAGTCCAACTTTTGAAATGCGTTCTTAGCCATCCAAATACGTCAACGGATCACAATGTCGAACTTATCGTCCTCTGCTAAAATGCTTCCCAGATATTTAAACTTCAGCGTCTCCTAAAGGTTGCTAAGCCATTAAAATCGCTTTTATTCATTTATCGTAGTTTTGTCAGACATTTTTTATTAACCTTAATATTTTTGTTTTCCTTCTCCTTCTCCTCTTCTTCTCTTTCTTCTTCATGTGAGCATCCCTTCATGACGTTCGCGATCATGGCTCTCCACAATGTCCTCTCCTTTGTATCACAAATAATAATAATAAATGTAATAAATGTTGTCCTTTTGTTATCTTTCCGAAACATTATTCTGCCATCCTTTTACTCAAGTTCGCTCGGTAGAGTATTACCTTCACACTGTCCTGTAAGTGTCAATTTTTCCAAGCCTTCTTTCCTTATTAAACGCCCTAGAAATTTCATTACGCTGCTCTTGAGTATAAGTATCCTTTTTGTTTACATTTTTCCTAAAACTTTGCCGTTGCTCCCATGGTCAGTCCAGGGTATTCTCAGCATCCTTCTGTAGAAGCATATTTCCGCTTCTTCAAGCCTTTTCGTCATCCGCAAGGAAAGAGTCCTGCATTCACCGCCATATAGGAGGGGGACTGATATTACGTAACAGTTCAGTAAAACTTTTCTTTGTTTCGAACGAATTTTTCTGATTTTTCATCAAACGTTCCTTCTTCGCGATGTTCGATGTGCTTTCCCCCGCCCCCTTTTTTTTTCTTAGCTTCAAATTCTTCGTTTCTTTCTGCCTCCTTTGAAATCATTACTTCTTTTCAACAACCGTCATGGATAAGGCGATGAACTACATCCGCGTCCTGGGTAAGACGATAAACTACATCCGCGTTCTGCGTAAGACGATAAACTACATACTCGCCCGGGGTAAGACGATAAACTAAATCCGCGCCCTGGGTAAGACCGTAAACAACATCCGCGTTCTGGGTAAGACGATAAACTATATCCGCGTCCTGGGTAAGACGATAAACTACATCCGCGTCCTGGGTAAGACGATAAACTACATCATCGCCCGGGGTTAGACGATAAACTACAACCGTGTTCTGGGTAAGACGATAAACTACATCATCGCCCGGGGTAAGACGATAAACTACATCCGCGTTCTGGGTAAGACGATAAACTACATCCGCGTCCTGGGTAAGACGATAAACTACATCCGCGCCCGGGGTAAGAAGATAAACTACATCCGCGTTCTGGGTAAGACGATAAACTACATCCGCGCCCTGGGTAAGAAGATAAAATACATCCGCGTTTTAAGTAAGACGATAAACTACAGCCAACAGTAAGACCTCTGATCAGGAGGTCTTGAGGATCGTGGGACCACCTCTTAATTGCTGGTGTTCCCAGGTCTACCTTGACCCGGGGTGGTAGCCTCTGTTAGGGTCCCAGTTATGAGTAAATAGTTTACTCCGAAACTGGGGTCAAAGCACTATGAAAGTGTAAAAATAGGTTTTAATACGAGTAATGAATTTTTGAAAGAAAATTTTTTACCAGCAATACATTTTTTGAAAAAAATATTACCAGCAATAAAGATCATATCCGCATTAAATAACCCATTGAGGTGTTGATATGCCGTTAAACAAAGCAACCAAGTCTTTTAAAATTTGTCTTTTGCTCTCTGCTTCTTTTCTATTATTTTTAATTCAGCCCTGTACCAGAAGCGAGCATTTTGCTGTCGATTTCTGTCTCCTTAGTAACGTTAATGACTCGCCTACTTCCGAAAAGGCAGGTGTTTTGGTGAAAACATCGGGAGAAATAACCGATGTTGAAATCGTTTTCGAAACTATAATGTCTTTGGAAGCAACTATTGTCAAATGGTTGTTAAATTACATTGTCTTAAGATGTAAGTAACATTTAAAAGCGACTGTCACAACAACAAAATGTAATGAGATTCAGGAACAGCGATTTGAGAAAGTATTACTCAGTCAGTTATGTACCATGCGGGATACAAGCGTAGGCGATTATGTATCTTTCGATACATGACTGACGAGGCATATTTTTTCCCCGCAGTAGGTTGCCATTTCTTTCCGCGGTAGACCAGTTGCCATTAAAGGTTATAGAACCCGGTCTGCCCTGCTACTTAGCCATAGCTGGGGGTGAAGAAGAGAATTCATACCTCTCCCAAAGTTATTAGCGCGTAAGTGAATTTCAGCCAGTTATGTACCATGCGTGATACACGCTTAGGCGATCATGTATCTTTCGATACATGACTGACGAGGGAAATTTTCCCGCTGTAGTTTGCCATATTTCCTGCAGTGGAGTAGTCGCCATCCAAGGCTATAGAACACTGCCCTGCTATTTAGCTATATCTGGGGTCAGAAGAGGAGGATTCATACCTTCCCCAAGTGTATTAGCACGTAAGTGAATTTCAGCCACTTATATGCCATGCGTGATACACGCTTAGGCGATCATATAACTTTCGATACATGACTGACGAGGCAGATATTTTCTCGCAGTAGGTTGAAATTTCTTTCCGCAGTAGACCAGTTGCCATCAAAGGTTATAGAACCCGGTCTGTCCTATTTACTCATAGCTTAGAGAAGAGGATTCATACCTTTCCTAAGGGTATAAGCACGTAAGCGAATGTAATAGATTCGACTAGAATTCCTCAATACGCGCCGTTATCCACTACACCACTGTGCCTCCCTTAAATAAAGTTACTTGAGGATTTTAGTCAGATTTGAGTACAGTTTTTTTTTATTAAAATATATCGTAGGAGAATATGTAAGAATTTTGATATATTAGGTTGGTGCAAAAATAATGACGTAATAATGTCGTTTTTTACGTTAAAAAATACGTCAAAAAACTACATTATTACGTCATTATTTTTGCACCAACGTAATATATATATATATATATATATATATATATATATATATTTACTGACGAGAGATGCAAGTGTTAGTAGACAAGTTTAGTTTTTAAATGATTCCTTAAATGTCTTATACTTTGGTCCGATCGATAGAAAAGAAAGATATTTCAATGGAACTAAAATATTAGAAATTAATATTAGGTTGATGCAGTAATAATGTCGTTTTCTCACATAGTAACATATATGAGAAAACGACATTATTTTGCACCAACCTAACAGAATTTTTCAATACAGCATCAAAATACGTATTTAGTAAAATAGATTTTGTTTAATGTAATATTTTTTTAACATTTTGGGGGACAGCATAAGTCATGCGCAGGCTTGTGCTTTGCGTGAGTGGCAAATATTTAAGATTGTAAGTCGAAAATTATACGCACTTCCGGTGTAGCTTAATATAAAAACAATATTGCAGAAGACACATCGGCGTGGTATAAATGGTTAGAAAACATGAATCGCTAGAAAAAAAAAGACTGAGTAGCGAGTTTGAACCTCACTAGGCGCCCTATACTTTTGGTCTTGTAACACATCTCAGCTACTCATAACTAGAGTACGGATTATTTTTAACTTACCCTCATATTTCGCCATTTAGTGATCATATAAGCGTATGCACGCAGATATAAAATCAAGAGACGAACATGCAATGTGATTCGTCTTGATCTGGCATCTCGTCTAGAGTCACTTTCTCACAGACGTGCCGTCGCTTCCCTCTGTCTTTTCTACAAATAGTTTCACGTAACTGCTCCGACAAGCTACTTTCGCTGGTTCCCAGACTGCTTGAATTTAGACGTGCTACTAAGCTGGCTTCTCAGTCCCACCCTTTCACTGTCAAAACGGTTAAATTAAACCGTCTCTTCTACTCCAGTAGCTTCATGTCTCGCACTTCCCGTCTGTGGAATTCCCTTCCTATTACTACTTTCTTTGATAGCTATAATCTCCAAATATTCAAATGCAATGTCAATCGACATCTCCAGATGCCTTGATCTAATTAACTGTTGCAGAGTAGTTTTCACAGTGGAGGCTTGTATTTCACTAAGTCGGTCCTAAAAAGGTTCGACGTACAAAACGTTAGGAACTTGATATAATAGTAAATGACGCAGCAATCTAGTTGTGGTGGTTGATACTTTAATGTCCGACATCGACTGACGCACCAACTTACTCAGCTCCCTGGCGACTGCTACTACTACTACTTATTATATGTGGGAGAGTCTATTAACAATAGAATAGGTATGTTCTAGTATAACATTAACGTTCTTCTCTTCATCCGTTCCACTACAACGACTCTTTACTCTTGCTCCTACTCTCTGTAACCCCTTACGTCCTAGTGGCACTCCTGCTTTGCTTGGGGTGAAAAAAACAAAAAACAACTCAATGAAATTAAGAAATAACATACAAAACAACAACTGTAATGAACCTTTCGTGTGATGTGGGGTAACATTGCTTTTACCGATAAGGATTTCGGCCAAATCATTCAAAATTGCCCCGCAACGAACGGCCTTGTCCTTTTATTCAAAGCTCTACTTTTCTTTCCGCTGACCAAATATTGGAACTCGGGGAGAACACCAACTGTTCCAACGTATTTACACCCACGCGCGTTATGGCTGAAGCCAATTTCCTTAAGACACGCCTGAATTCATCAAGGGAAAGATGACTGCTTGATCGGAGGCAGATAGTATGTCGGGATAATGTAGATGCTGTGGAGGCGCGGGTGTGTGTGTGTGGGGGGGGGGGTTGTAGTTCTCGTGGGTGTTGTTGTCGGTCTCGCAAAATAAGCGCGATCGTTTCAGAAGTCATAAATAAATGCAAGTCACGCTAGCGGGTCATGAGTCCAAAATATCGACCCGAAAACGGAATGGAAAGATTTTGACATGAGATCGATACGCGACCAGAGATTACAAGTTATGGTAAATATAAATACAGCTAAATGTACACACGCGCGCGCGCACACACACACACATACACACACTCACACACATACACACTTATATATATATATATATATATATATATATATATATATGCATATAAAAATTGGGATTAAGTATGGATCGTAATCCGACAATGATAAGATAAACAACAAATAGGAAATTTTTATATAATGAGTTTCATTAAAACTTCATCAGACAATGAGATATGCCGAGAAAAATGAAAAAGAAATTCTGGGATTTTTATTTTTGTATTGTCTGATTTTCATTGGTTAATCAGGGTTCACGAGTATTCGACTTGTTAAACAAACGTAAATATAATTTATGGCATTCCAAATTCAATTATCTTATCATATATATTAGCGGTGCAAAAATAATGACGTAATAATGTCGTTTTTTGACGTTAAAAATACGTCAAAAAACGACATTATTACGTCATTATTTTTGCACCAACCTAATATATGTATACATACATTATATATATAGATAGATAGATAGATAGATAGATAGATAGATAGATAGATAGATACGAAGGGGCTGGAATAGATAGATAGATAGAGTGATAGATAGATAGAGAGATAGAATATAAACATTAATATAAATATTGAAGAACAAAATGTATATTATCGGGATAGATAGATAGATAGATAGATAGATAGATATTGCAAACAATAGGAATTATGATTACTCCATCATATTGATGATCATCATTTAACTTTATAAATTAAAATTAATTCATAAGGATTTTCAAACCCATCTGGTTAAGAAGAAAAATCAATCGTGATGTGTTTGAAAATTCTTTGAAATTAAATTTAATTTATAAGATGAAATCATGGAGTAATACTAATTCCTATTGTTTGTAAATTATATGATCTCTTTCAATAATACACTGAACTCTGTCTGCGAATCAATTTTAATATTTTATATTATATTAATAGGATTCACTTTGATTATATATCAACTTGATTGTTTACACACACACACACACACACACATATGTGAAAAGTGTGCGTATATAAATATAAACAAATATATATATATATATATATATATATATATATATATATATATATATATATATATATATGTGTGTGTGTGTGTAATATATTATATATATAATTATTTATATATTACATGCGCGGTACTTAATAGAAAGCGCTCCATATCAGAGATTTACCTAACCTATTTGGTTGGATTGATATGTGATTTAATCCAACCAAATATATATATATATATATATATATATATATATATATATATATATATATATATATATATAAAATTTAATTTAATTTAATTAAATATAAAAAATATATAAATAAGTTAATCCAACCAAATATATATATATATATATATATATATATATATACTATAATCCAACCAAATATATATATATATATATATATATATATATATATATATATATATATATATATATATATATATATATATATCGTATATACTTGCTTATCATGCGATTTTGAAAATCTAATCTTAATGGGCGGTATCATACATGAAATATAAAATTAGCGAATGTACTCCTGGCGCTGGCTACGCCGTTGACCAAACTATATATCCATTTACTTTAGCCAAATTAGCTACAAAATTAGGTCTGAAAATTTCGTTTATTCACGACTCTCTCTCTCTCTCTCTCTCTCTCTCTCTATATATATATATATATATATATATATATATATATATATATATATATATATATATTCCAAAATCCCTTTAAAATGAAACGGTACTAAAGATTTTAATTCTAAAATTAAATATAGATTTTTTAGTTTCTGTTTTTGAAACATAGTAATTCCTGTGTAGCGATGAGACCATATTTTTAAATTTACAATATTTATGCTCTGCACAATTGCATTGAGCATTTTGTAAATAGAATAATTAATAATAACATCGGATTATAAATCTTATTTTTCTTTCTCATTATTTTATTATTTTAATATATATATATATATATATATATATATTTATATATTTGTAATATATTATATATTATATATTTATATATATATTTTTACTATATATATATGTGTGTCTTTGTGTTTGTATTTAGGCAGCATATATTCATTCAAACATACTTTATTGAATAATATAGACATAATGTCTACTTATTTTTATACTGATCCTTTGCCGTTGTTTAATCAGTTTTTTGATGTTGAGATGAATATGTTGGATTAAAGAAAGTATGTAACCTTCATTGATAAATTTCTTGTCAACATTAAGAGACCGGCATCGTCTTGGTCTTCGGAATTAAAAGGTGAACTAAGAAAAATGAACCAAAGAACCCAGTGGGATTTTGGATTCACACTAAGTTCAAATGGCCCTGAGGATCGTGAGTGATGTGAGAAATATGATGTTGTCCAATGTACTACATGTTTGGCCTCAGAGACAATAACAAAGCCTATATCGAATCTGCTAGACACGATGGTCAAGCCCTACCAGGAAGGGTTGGCCCAGGTCAAGCCATCTATGTTTACGTTGAACTCTCTTTTCTCTTATATAGCTCACATAATCCAGATTGTCTGACCGAAAATTTTCTCGATCATGTCAGCCACAACGTGCGGCGATGTATCTCTCCTGACTTGAACCTTGGGGATGGCTGCATCTGGGCGTTGTCGATTGGAAGAACAAACAGTGATCTCCCATCCCAACATTACGAAAGAAGTGTCAAAGACCGCCATCGTGTTCTGGATCACGATTGCAATCAAACCCGACACCGTATCGAAGCAGTCTCCGTGGTTGAGGGCGAATTTATTAACTAAACTTTTTTTTCGAAGATACCAAAAGATACGGAAATTTAAATATCTTGGAAGTGTTTTAACAGAAGAAAGATTGACACTGGAATCCGAAGACGTAGTGGGAGAACCAAGGACGCATTCCAAAATCTAATTAGAATACGAAGAACGAGAAAAAATTCTCTAGAAACAAGGAAAAGAGTACTAAAGTGCTATGTGATATCTGTCCTCCTGTATGAGTGCTGGACGATTTCCTCAAAGATGGAAAGGAAACTTGAGGAAAGAGAAATATGGTTTTACAGAAGGATGCTGAGGATTCCGTGAACCGAACATAGGATCAACGACGAAATTTTGGAAAAAATGGAAAAAAAAAAAAAGGAAGTTAATACTTAACAGAAGGAAGACGCAGTTGAAGCATATAATGAGGAAAGAAGGCTTGAAAAATCTGATACTCACAAGGAAGACGCACAGAGAAAAACAATGGGTAACACACTTAGTGCGCTTGAGTAAATGGATAGGGGGAACAGGGCTTAGGAGCAGTAACAGAAAGACAAAATTTGACAAGTGACAGGAAGTTGTGGAGAGCCATGATCGCCTACGTCCTGAGGGTACACGGCACTTAAACAAGAAGAAGTTTGGCATGGGCAAATATATTTTTAGATTTGTCTTCGTTTAACTGGCGCACTCTTGAGAACAACGACTGCCGATTTCAAAATGAAACACATTAACAAAAAATCTTCTTTTGTATAAAAAGGTTTAATCAATTTTCATAATATTTCTATCATTGCAAAAGTAGAAAAAGTAGGGAGAAATTGATATAAACTTAATTATATAATATCTTAGAAGAAGCGGATATATATATATATATATATATATATATATATATATATATATATATATATATATATATATATATATACATATATATATATATATTAAAATTATATATTAAAATATATATACATTAAAATTAATGTATATATATATATATATATATATATATATATATATATATATATATATATAATGTTTATATAACATCTTAGAGAAAGCAGGTATATATATTAAAATTATATATTAAAACATATATATATTAAAATTAATATATATATTAAAATTATATATATACATATATATATATATAATGTTTATATAACATCTTAGAGGAAGCGGATATATATATATATATATATATATATATATATATATATATATATATATATATACATATATATATATATATATATATATATATATATATACATATATATATATATATATATATATATATATATATATATATATAATGTTGATTTAACATCTTAGAGGAAGCAGATATAAATATATATTAAAATTATATATATATATATATATGTAATGTCTATATAACATCATAGAGGAAGCGGCTATAGTTCCCTTTGAAATAATTGTTTACGACTGTTTCTTTTATGTTGGAAATCACAGGCACGAAAATCTATTTCAAAGTTTATTGACAAGTAATTGAAAAACAGACACAGGAATTAAAAAAATGTCGATCCAAAATCATAATTAAAAGAGTTGAATGAAATATTAGGTACTCACTCATTGACTATTGTAGTTATTTAATTTATATGGATACCTTAATGTGTGGCACAAGGCTGAAGAAGAAGTGGGGAGAGGCTGATCAATGTTATACTACACCTAGCTAATCTGTCTTATGATCGACTCTAATAATTACTTCCATTGCCTCATTATTCTCCAGCCAATCCAAACATTTATTATATTACCGCTTCTTCGCAGGGATCCTAAAAAACCACGGTCTTAAAAATAATTACTGCCCTTGTCTTAAAATTTGATTTAAAAAATATTTTAAAAATTACACATGAAATGAAGGGGATAAACTGAGTAATCAATATAAAAGCAACATAATATTCAAACAGAAATAAAAAAAAAAAAATAAAAAAAACTGTGTTAGTATAGCCTGTCCAACCAACAAAAAAAATGAGCGGCCGCTGTATTCCGCCGATGAGTAGAATCAAGAGGCTTGCTCAGTAGTGGAAGGGGAGAGACAAATCATTTTTTTTGTTTTGTTTTACAGCATATCAACCTCAATGGGTCATTTAATGCTGACAAAATTTTTATTGCTGGTAATATGTTTTTCTTCAAAAATGTATTTCTAGGAATATTTTTCCTTGAACAAATTTATTGCTGGTCATATTTTTTTCCAAAGAATGTATAGCTGTTTGTATTGCTGGTACTCTTTTTTTGTCTTCTTTTAAGTATTGCTGATAATAATTTTTCCTTTTAAAATTATTGATGGTAATATTGTCTTTTTTTTAGTATTTCTGGTATTAAAACCTATTTTTACACAAGTTTGGGTGTCAACTATTTCCTCATAGCTGGAACCCTAACAGGTGCTACCACCCCGGGTCAGGGTGAACCTGGGAATGCCAGCAATTAAGAGGTGGTTCCATGCTCCTCAAAACCTGCTGATCAGAGGCCTTGCTGTTGGACGTAGTTTATCGTCTTACCCAGGGCACGGATGTAGTTTAACGTCTTACCCAGGATGGACAAATCAGTTTGAGAATAGGCAAATATAAAGGGTATTCCAATAACTTGGACCGATCTAAAATGTGAATTAATCTTAAAATCGGTGCAAGTTATTGGAACACTCTTTATAAGTCTGATCCAATCAAGAAAAAAAAAAAAAAACATTGATAAAAACTAGGTAGGCTATGAATCTTGATAAGTACCATAACAAAAGAAAATGCTGCGAGAAGGCCGGAAACGACAATAATCATATTAACTAGGCGAACAAAAAGAGACTAGCTTAACTGGGGAGGGGGTCTCACAGGAATCCACCCCATACTGACTTTAGAAGTTTTAAAAATAGGAAACCAAGATTGGTCAGATTTACGCGAACCAGGCTAGCAATTCGTACCCGCCTTTAGTTTAAGAGAAGACCACTTTAACAAAAGCGTTATTAAGAATATTGAGTTGGAACAAAAGTCTTTAATAGATTATGCTTAAACACGTGTCTTCGTTTTATACATAACAGAAATTTATGACCTTAAATGATGACAAAAATAAAAGATTGTAAAAGAATTTAATCGATTGTTTTCAATCTATAGTCTTTCTTTTCACAGTTATTTCCACTGAAATGCGTAGAACATTCCTTGTGTATAATAACAGTGTTTTAATGATCTAAATATACTGGCATGCCGACTTCGGACACTTTCCAACCACCGTGACATGCCTTCACTCTATATTTCTATAAATATTTTCACGGTGGTTGTTTTAATGAGACCCCTCCCTAGTATGAATTTAGACCGTATGAATTTAGCTGCGCTACTATACTGGCAACTAGAGTTTATCGTTTTTCAAGATGTAACCGTAAGTTCTATTGTAATAATTTATTCTCTCGCACTTCTTGCCCGTGGAACACCCGGTTTCTTGATTTTAGAACATCTTAAATTTTTTTAATGCAACGCCAATGGCCATCATCTGTCCTTCTGAACCCTGTTCAATTATTGCCTCTTCTTCACACTAAGACCTTCTCATTCTCCTTCATTCCCAGTAACTCCTGGTGTCTTAGTTGCATTAACCCCTTCTATGAAGTGAAATAATTAAAAAGATAATATCTATTTTTAGAATAATTTCTAAAATATTAATTAAACAAGTGTCCAGTCAGTAGCTGGGAGCAATAATGGAATGATTTCCCGTTCTTTTACCGCTGTTAATTGTGTTCTTGAGAGAGATAGGGGAATGGTTTCCCGTATTTTTTTGTTAATTGCCACAAATTCTTAGGAATGATAGGGGAGTAGTTTCGCGCTCTTTTTACCGCTGTTAATTTCCACGCATTCATGGGTAAGGAAGGAGAAGTGTTTCCTGTACTTTTTACCGCAGTTAATTGCCACGCATTGAAAATTGAAGATTGAAAAATGGTTTCCCATTATTTTTATCACTTTTATTTCTCACGCATAACCGAGAAAATAGAGGAGTGGTTCCCTGCACTTTTTAGCGGTAAGTGCCAGGCATTCTTGAGAAAGATAGCTGACTGGTTTCGCGTTCTTTTTACTGCTGTTAATTGTCACGCATTCTTGAGAAATATAAGCGAGTAGTTTCCCGTAGTATTTACCGCTGTTAATTGCCACGCATTCTTGGGAACTATAGGGGATTGGCTTTCCGTACTTTCTACCGTTTTTATTTGTCATGCAGTCGAGAGACACATAGTGGAGTAGTATTCCGTTGCTTTTACGGTTTGTTAAAAGCTTTTTTCTTTTTCGATCGTTATATATCCGTTACTATGTAAGTTTCGTCATAACCAATAGCTTACAGCCACATGACATTGAAACACTCATTCTGAAAATAAGCAACGTTGGGCCAGGTCACTAACGACCGCAAGAAGCTAAAAACGTGGATGTGCGGGTGGAGTAATAGAGAATGTCTCATACATATATATATATATATATATATATATATATATATATATATGTGTGTGTGTGTGTGTGTGTGTGTGTGTGTGAAAATATATAGAAAATAGGAAAGAACTCGTTAGGTATATAATCCAAAGTTCTGTAATATTTTTGTTATTATTTTTAAAAATAGTGCTCGATACAAAAGTAGAGCATAAATATAATTATATATTTAAAAATATGATTCAAAAACGGTACATAAGAGGTCTCATGTTTCAAAACAAGAGCCGAAAACTTCAATGTAATTATTTGAATTAAATTGAATTAAAGTAAGCTCTGTTCAAAATTCGCTTGAAGATGGAACAGAGCTTACTTTAATTCAATTTAATTTAATATATATATATATATATATATATATATATATATATATATATATATATATATATATATATACCGGTTGAGATTTTTACGGAAAGGGTTTTTAAAAGCAGCAACTCCTACTGATATTAAGGATTACTCTTTAAATAAATTGAATTGTGTTCTACGAGCCGTTTGGCGTATTTCGTATAGAGAAAAACGTTAAAATTCCCTTGCTTTCCGCTGTGTGACGATGGCCTAGAGGTAAGATATCTGACTAATGACAAATCAACCGGTTTTTGACCCCGACTTGAGGCAATGGGACGTCTGGCCATGCCGAAGAGCTGTGACACAGCGAAACAGTATGTTTTTGGATGACTATACATATATATATATATATATATATATATATATATATATATATATATATATATATATATGCATGTTTCATTAAAGGGGACTGTTGAGCCCCTGCGTTAAAGCATTTATCTTCTTTTTTTTTTTCTGAATACGTTTACGTGTTTTCTTTTCGTGATGTATAGCGTGGAAAAACTATCCAAATGCTCTGTGTGTCTGAGCGCTTTCTCTTCCATACTCTATATCCAGAAGTATTTGTAAGAATGCTGGAAAGTTTTTATAAAAAGCTTAATCGGAGTACCTTGCCAGAAAATCTTCAATGAAATTGTATAAAAGATGGATTGCTACCGAAATACACAATTGTGTCTGTATGAATTTATGTAAATTCGCGTATTTATGCAGTACTATAAATCGGAGCAATTATTCTGGACAATGAAAAATCTTTCTGAATAAAGAACGCCAGTAAAGCGTTCGACAAACTGGAGAGACGCCAATGGCCTCAGCGTGGAATTTCGATGAAGGCAATGCTGAAAGTTTATAATACTTGCATATTATTTTCATTGCTGCATGCTTGTGAGACGTGGATCACTTACCAGAGCCAAATGAAAAGGTTGGAGTGATTTCGCCAATAATATCTCCGCCGTAAAGATGCCTTGCAGAAGCTAAGCATAGAAATAAGAACCAGGAAAAATGTCGTTAGAAAAGAAGACAGGAGCGCTTAACTGTTATGCAATATCGATCCTTCTATATGGCAGTGACAATCTGCTCACAGATGAAGAAGAGACTTGAAGCAACAGAAATATGGTTCTACAGAAGAATGCTGAGAATGTCATGGACCGAACATGTGAGTAACGATGAAGTTTTCGAAAAAAAATGGAAACATATAGGACACCTATACTTAAAACCAGAAACAGGCAGTTGAAATTTCGATGGAATATAATGAAGAAAGAAGGCTTGGAAAATTTGACACTCACAAGACATACTGAAACTCGCGTGACATATTGAAATAAAGAAGGATAGAGGAAAGCTGCGCACAGCCTACCTAACGGCCCCGTGTAAATGGTTGGCAGAACAGGGATTAGGAAAGATATTGAAAAGAGAAAAGTTACTAAAAACTACAAAGGACATGAAGTTGCGTAGTCATGAGCGCCCACGTCCTATAGAGACACTTCATATGCCGGTTTCTTCAACTGAACCAGGGTATGTGACATTTCAGCACTACCAGACATAAGCATTCAACTCCCAACTCCCAGGGAAATAGATATATCTTAACATATCCACTAGACCGAATGTTGTGAGGAAAGAGAACTTGTAAAATTTGATACTCACAGGACAGATTGAAGGCAAGAGGGACAGAGGAAACCAACGCATAACCTACCTAGCGAGCTTGAGTAAATGAATGGCGGAACAAAAGATAAATTTTATTAAGAGCTACAAAGGACATGAAATTGTAGAGGGTTTGGAAAATTTGATACTCACAGGACAGATTGAAGGCAAGAGGGACAGAGGAAACCAATGCATAACCTACCTAGCGAGCTTGAGTAAATGAATGGCGGAACAAAAGATAAATTTTATTAAGAGCTACAAAGGACATGAAATTGTAGAGGGCTTGGAAAATTTGATACTCACAGGACAGATTGAAGGCAAGAGGGACAGAGGAAACCAACGCATAACCTACCTAGCGAGCTTGAGTAAATGAATGGCGGAACAAAAGATAAATTTTATTAAGAGCTACAAAGGACATGAAATTGTAGAGGGTTTGGAAAATTTGATACTCACAGGACAGATTGAAGGCAAGAGGGACAGAGGAAACCAACGCATAACCTACCTAGCGAGCTTGAGTAAATGAATGGCGGAACAAAAGATAAATTTTATTAAGAGCTATAGAGGACATGAAATTGTAAAGGGCTTGGGAAATTTGATACTCACAGGACAGATTGAAGGCAAGAGACTCAGAGGAAACGATTGCATAACCTACCTAACGAGCTTGAGTGAATGGGTGGCAGAACACGGTTTCGGAGTGTTAGCAAAAGGGCAACATTTACTAAGAGATACAAAGGACAGGAAATTTTGGAGAGCAATGTTCCCTAACGTGCTAAAGGAACATGGCACACGACAGTAGAAGTCTCCGCCATATATTGGGAATCCGGTGGGAAATGTCCCTGGGAACATGACAACATTTGAACGCAATCAGAATACCAGTAACCAAACCATCAGCGTAATCTGAATCTGTGATCTTTGCGGTCGGATATCTATTATTCCTTCGTGGATGTGGTATGAATACATTGTTTGTCCTTGGCGGCT
>OZ010600.1:28989634-28992134 GCA_963932145.1 Acanthosepion lycidas | reverse complement strand
ATAGGGGGTCCCTGTTTAACAGAGGACAAGAACGAAATAGAAATAGCTGTCACAGAGTGGTCAGAATTACCAAGAGGGCAGAGATGCGAAGCTCGGGAAGAGCAAAGAGAGGAGGTGAAAAAATAAATCATGTAGAGAAGCGTGTTACACGGTTTTCCTTGGGAAAGATTTGCTGAAGGGTTTGGACAATGATAAGTTTTTATGTCCGAACACCGGCAACATCACACTCTTTAGAATGTTTAAGCAACGCGTCGTGGTGAGCATTAAAGTCATCAAAAACAAAGATGTTCGCAGATGAGTGGGGGGGAAGTATTTTTTTTCTACATTGTCAGCAATTATGTCTAATATGCAACATTTCTGGGAAGAGGGGGAGAGATAAAGTAAAAAGATATAGAAGCACATGAAGTAGTAGTCAGGGGCCACGAGAAACAATTCCCTGGTCTTCGGTAGATTATCCGGGGTGTAAACACAAAGGCAATGCATGAGAATGCTAGAATCTTTCGGCAAAGGGAAAAAATAGACTGGAACCAAGAATTCATTAGTAGCAATGGAAGAATTTAAGTTAGTTTCACAGAGGGCAAAGTTATCTGGTAACAGTTCCAAGAGGAAATATTCTACGTTCTGAGAGAGAGATAGATAGAGAGAGAGAGAGAGAGAGAGAGAGAGAGAAGAGAGAGAGAGGAATGACCATCGCAATTGTCACTGTCATCAACAGTAATACAAACCATCCTGAGCATGGCCGAGGGCAGAGCATAGTATAACCTTGGGGTTGCTTACCAGAAATACATTCAGGGAGACCTACCCATGCGCGCTATGGAACTACAAATACCACGATATTATGCAACTGTTGATCAGAGCAGCCTCTCTACGCGCTACCAAAGAGTTTGGGCTCCCAACGTCCAGTCGGAAGCAGCAGCCAGAAAACTGCCAATCCGGTACCCTCACAATGGAAAGTCACCGATCACCAAAATCATAAGACAGTTAAATCACTGCAGAAAGAAAGAAAAAGAACCGGTAAACCATATCCTGAACATGAAACAAGGGATGAACCTCTACTCCTGTTCAATAGAAATGGACGATAGTATAGTCCAGCGTTTCTCAACCAGGGATCCCCGGAACTCTAGGGTTCCGAAAAAGGTCCCCAAGGATTCCGCGAGAAAAGGTCTTACCTGATTTACCTTATGTCTTTTCAACATTGCCAGTAAAGGATAAAAAAAACAAAAACTGATGCAGCAATTATCTGTTTCCGTTCTATTTACATTTATATTATAGGTATATAATATTGGTTACTTATGTTTATTTTTTACGTTTGAGTTTAGAATTTTTCTTTGCTGTGAATGAAAACTCCCTGATGAAGTATTATAAACATATTTATCACGTTTCGGCCGTTGTACGCTCCGGCCTTCTTCAGGTCAGGTTCTTTTGGAATTTCGAACTGAACCCTTTATTTCGATCACTGGGGTAGACTGTTCTAGTTCCACGTGCCATGTTTGATGGATGTCAGTTATCAGTTATCTCCTGCTAATTTTCCCTCTGAAAGTTCTCCACTGCCTTAACCGGGTATTGAACTCACACTCTTTGGGTCCTGTCACTGGATCTAACCAACGCCTGTGCCATGTGTCCTTGAGGACATCTGGGTATGAATTTCTGGGTATTATAAACTTAATGTTTTCAGCAACCATTTTTACCAGTGCTCATATTGTTGTGATAAATATGGCGACAAAGATGAGGACAATAGTCCGCATAATGTAAATACTGTACATAATACCTCATCTCAGAAATATAGACAGATTATGAATTTTATTTAGCATTGCCGAGAAATTTGACAAAAAATATTAATTTTTCCTTAAACCAGTTATTCAAAAATATATACTAGGATATTTACCAGGTGATCTACGATGAAAATAAAATGAGAAAGATATAGTCTATAATTTTGTTTTTTTCGCAGGGGTTCCTTGAGACATGTGATTTATTTTAAGGGTTACGCAAGATTAAAGAAATTGAAAAACGCTGGTCTAGTCTATCTATTCTTATTAACCAAAACATGGCCTCTATAAATAATAAGTTATATATTTGTCATTTAAATAATACCTTATATATTTATAATTATGAAAAAGGTGATGTTTTTACTGTTGTTGCTATTGCACCTGTTAATCAGATTAGTTGCTAATTAATTAACAAATATTATTGTTGTTGCTATCATCGCAAGTCGCTTTAACGAAAGTAATTGTTAAAAAATTTAATGGAAAAAAAAGAAAGTGAACATTCAGTTTATAAAGTTTAGAATTTATATGAATGGTAACGTATCACTGCTGTGAAATTTAATGATAATATTAATAATATTATTGTTAATAATGATAATAATAATAATAATAATAATGTTTATTATTTTTTAAGGTAATAAGATTAAGTGAAAAATCCCTGCAAATTGGAAAAGCAAATAAAATTTTACTTATTGATTAATTTAAAGAAAGCAGTGATAATATTTATCTACAACTAA
>OZ010600.1:28917134-28987134 GCA_963932145.1 Acanthosepion lycidas | reverse complement strand
TTATAAACAGAGCATTTACTTAAATACTTGTATCTATAAAAAGAACGTTAAACAAAAAATGTCTTTAATAAATAAATTGTCGGACTTTGTCCATTTCTTAATGTATATATATATATATATATATATATATAGTGATGCTGGTGATAATAAAACATTGCTAAAACTTATACTACTAATAAATATGCATTTACTCTTCAACGTTCTAGATATACGCATAGAAATGCCGATGTAAACTTAAATTATGAAGGATGTCTTGATTTCCAGACATTTTTTCCCCTGGATATTAATTACAAATTTACTAGTCACGGACCTGTCATCGTTTGAAAGGCTTGTCAGATATTATTAACTATGATAAAGCAATTCTAAATCATATTTTTCTGCACGAATAATACTATTGCTCTTCTATGTCATTGGACTTTTGAGCGTAACAAAACATACCAATTTGTTCTTATATTAAGCTTTCACGGGAACATTGAAAAAATTGTCTGAAATAAAATTGCATTTAGCTCCATGATTATATTAAAGTTGAATTATCGACGGAAACAACGCCTAAAAAGTAATTTTGTTACTGGGAATGAATATGATTTCCCAGATCGGACATGTTCTCTTTTATGCATGTGACATCCCGCTCGCACTCGTTTTCTCACAGATGTGCTGTGGCTTCCCTTTGCCTTTTCTAAAAGTACTTTCATGGCAACTGCTCCGACGAGCTACTTTCACTCGGTCCCAATTTGCATGAATTTAAGCGTGCTACTAGGTTGGCATCTCAGTCCCACCCTTTCACTGTCGAAGCATTTAAATGTAGCATCCCGCTCTCAGTAGCTTTCTCACAGGCGTGTTGTGGCTTCCCTCTGCCTTTTCTACAAGTACTTTCATGGCAACTGCTCCGACCAGCTACTTTCACTCGGTCCCAAACTGCATGAATTTAAGCGTGCTACAAAGGTTGGCAACTCAGTCCCACCCTTTCACTGTCGAAACATTTAAATGTAACTGTCTCTTCAACTCCAACAGCTTTCTTCTCACGCTCTTCCCGTCAGTGGAACTCCCTTTCTATCACTAGCCTCCCTGGTAGCTACAATCTTCAAATATTCAAATGGTGACGTAATGGATAGTGGCTCGGGTTGAGGAATCGGAGAGACGAGTTCGAATTCCAGTCCACACACACACACACACACACACATATATATAAGTCACCATGAAACACAAAACTTCGTAGTCTGGAGAATAATTAAAATAATTAATTAATAATTAATAATTAATTTTCAATCTGTTTCATCTTAAACTTAGCTAAACACAATTAATGACGCAAACATTATATTCACTTACGTGATAATACCCTCTTCTTCTCTCCTCAGCTATGGGTAAATAGACTGGGTTTTATGGCCTAGAAGGCAACTGGTCTTCTGCAGAAAGAAATGGTAGCCTACTACGGGAAAAAAATCTGCCTCGTCAATCATATATCGAAAGATACATGATCGCTTAAGCGTATTTCACGAATGACACATAACTGAATGTAATGTCAATCGACATTTTTGATGCCTTGACCTTGATCCCTGTCTTTCTCTTTATCTTTTTCTAAAATCTTCCTCTTTAATCTTCCTCTCTCTCTCTCTGCGTGTGCGTGTGTGTGTGTGCGCGCGCGCGCGTGTGTGTGTGTGTGTGTATAACCTCCTGCGTGCTAGTGACACTCCCGCCTTGCTTGGAGTGTTTGCTTAAAACAATTATCTACTCAGGTTCATCTTGGCTGCTATATTAAGTTCTTTCATTACGTACCTGTTGAATTCACGGAAATATTTCGAGGATATTTTTAAAAAATCATTTCACTCTAATAAAGAAATAAAGCCACTAAAACACAAGAGGTTACTGAGTGTGAGAGAAGATGAGGAAAAAAACACTATTAAGGCGAGAAAACAATAAAAGAAGAAATCTTAAAAAGACAGAAGATAACGATTGGCATTTCATTTAAATTTTTGAAGGTCAAATTTGACTTGGAAGCAAAAAGCTGGAAGAGAGTTCCCTAAGCGAGAATAAGAAACTGTTACTATAATACTTACGGATACATAGCTATTTCAAATATAAAATGGTGAAACCTAACCGCCAATCTAGTACTGTGCTTGATTAATAATGTCTAGATTACATAGAGGAAAGTAATATTTATTTTGAAATGAAAATTTTGGTGCAAGGCCAAAAAGGGTGGAAGGAGAGGGCTGGTTTTCAATCTGTCTCATCTTAAACTTAGCTAACCACAATTTATGACCCAAACATACCTCAGTATTCCTTGCACCAAAACGGAACATTCTTCCTTACGATTTGTTATGATGATCAGTCTTAGTAACCATACTACGCACACTCCATCAAAGTTGCCCGTGAGCTATAGTTATTGCTCTCTTTATGCTGGTTACCTATTAACTAAACCAATCCCATTACACGATTTTTACTACAGGCACCATAATACCTCGGTGTCTCTATGAACAAACACGTCGCCATTTATAGAATTTGTCTGGGGTGGGGGATAAACATAATATACAAGACAGTTCATCAGAACCATTACTCTGAAATTATTTATAGTAAATGCACAGGAATGGGCCATTATCCTATAGATCTATATAATTCTTCTCTATTTCATTTTCAGCTTCTATGTCATTGTTAGACGTGAGCCATCCCCAAATTCATGGGGAGGAATGGGCCATTATTCTAGAGATCTATATAATTCTTCTCTATTTCATTTTCAGCCTCTATGTCATTGTTAGACGTGAGCCATCCCCAAATTAATGGGGAGGAATGGGCCATTACCCTATTGATCTATATAATTCTTCTCTATTTCATTTTCAGCCTCTATGTCATTGTTAGACGTGGGCCATCCCCAAATTTATGGGGAGGGATGGGCCATTACCCTATAGATCTATATAATTCTTCTCTATTTCAATTCAGCCTCTATGTCATTGTTAGACGTGAGCCATCCCCAAATTCATGGGGAGGAATGGGCCATTATCCTATAGATCTATATAATTCTTCTCTATTTCATTTTCAGCCTCTATATCATTGTTAGACGTGAGCCATCTCAAATTCACGGAGAGGAATGGGCCATTACCCTATAGATCTATATAATTCTTCTCTATTTAATTTTCAGCCACTATGTCATTGTTAGACGTGAGCCATCCCCAAAATCATGGGGAGGAATGGGCCATTACCCTATTGATCTATATAATTCTTCTCTATTTCATTTTCAGCCTCTATGTCATTGTTAGACGTGAGCCATCCCCAAATTCATGGGGAGGGATGGGCCATTCCCCTATAGATCTATATAATTCTTCTCTATTTCATTTTCAGCCTCTATGGCATTGTTAGACGTGAGCCATCCCCAAATTTATGGGGAGGAATGGGCCACTACCCTATAGATCTATATAATTCTTCTCTATTTCATTTTCAGCTTCTATATCATTGTTAGACGTGAGCCATCCCAAATTCATGGAGAGGAATGGGCCATTACCCTATAGATATATATAATTCTTCTCTATTTCATTTTCAGCCTCTATGTCATTGTTAGACGTGAGCCATCCCCAAATTCATGGTGAGGAATGGGCCTTTAACCTATTGATCTATATAATTCTTCTCTATTTCATTTTCAGCCTGTATGTCATTGTTAGACGTGAGCCATCCCCAAATTCATGGGGAGGAATGGGCCATTACCCTATAGATCTATATAATTCTTCTCTATTTCATTTTCAGCCTCTATGGCATTGTTAATCGTGAGCCATCCCCAAATTCATGGGGAAGAAATGGGCCATTACACTATAGATCTATATAATTCTTCTCTATTTCATTTTCAGCCACTATGTCATTGTTAGACGTGAGCCATCCCCAAATTCATGGGGAGGAATGGGCCATTACCCTATTGATCTATATAATTCTTCTCTATTTCATTTTCAGTCTCTATGTCATTGTTAGGCGTGAGCCATCCCAAATTAATGGGGAGGAATGGGCCATTATCCTAGAGATCTATATAATTCTTCTCTATTTCATTTTCAGCCTCTATGTCATTGTTAGACGTGAGCCATTCCCAAATTCATGGGGAGGAATGGGCCATTACCCTATAGATATATATAATTCTTCTCTATTTCATTTTCAGCCTCTATGTCATTGTTAGGCGTGAGCCATCCCAAATTCATGGGGAGGAATGGGCCATTGTCCTAGAGATCTATATAATTCTTCTCTATTTCATTTTCAGCTTCTGTCATTGTTAGACGTGAGCCATCCCAAATTCATGGGGAGGAATGGGCCATTACACACTAGATCTATATAATTCTTCTCTATTTCATTTTCAGCCTCTATATCATTGTTAGACGTGAGCCATCCCAAATTCATGGTGAGGAATGGGCCATTACCCTATATAATTCTTCTCTATTTCATTTTCAGCCTCTATGTCATTGTTAGACGTGAGCCATTCCCAAATTCATGGGGAGGAATGGGCCATTACCCTATAGATATATATAATTCTTCTCTATTTCATTTTCAGCCTCTATGTCATTGTTAGGCGTGAGCCATCCCAAATTCATGGGGAGGAATGGGCCATTATCCTAGAGATCTATATAATTCTTCTCTATTTCATTTTCAGCCTCTGTCATTGTTAGAGGTGAGCCATCCCAAATTCATGGGGAGGAATGGGCCATTACACAATAGATCTATATAATTCTTCTCTATTTCATTTTCAGCCTCTATATCATTGTTAGACGTGAGCCATCCCAAATTCATGGTGAGGAATGGGCCATTACCCTATAGATCTATATAATTCTTCTCTATTTCATTTTCAGCCTCTATGTCATTGTTAGACGTGAGCCATCCCCAAATTCCTGGTGAGGAATGGGCCATTACCCTATAGATCTATATAATTCTTCTCTATTTCATTTTCAGCCTCTATGTCATTGTTAGACGTGAGCCATCCCCAAATTCCTGGTGAGGAATGGGCCATTACCCTATATATCTATATAATTCGTCTCTATTTCATTTTCAGCCTCTATGTCATTGTTAGACGTGAGCCATTCCAAATTCATGGGGAGGGATGGGCCATTACCCTACAGATCTATATCAATCTTCTCTATATCATTTTCTTTGTTGGATGTAGGCCATCCCCACATCCATGGGAAGGAATGTGCCATTATTCCACATATAATTTTTCTCTATTTCATTTTCAGCCTCAATGTCCTTGTTGGACGTAGGCCTTCCCCAGATTCATGGGGAAGAATGGACCATTATCCTATAGATTTAGATAGTTTTTTTCTCTATTTTTTTCAGCCTATAAAGGTTCTTTTCGGACGTAACTTTCCCCAGATTTCGCAATCATTGCTGTACAGGCACAGTACAAATCTGGACTATCGATGTTGGTGATTCTGTTTGGCCGTGTTTTGTTTTGTTTGTTTGTTTTTATTCGGTGAACCAGCAGCAACGTTTTTTGTTATATCGTGGTATCATACTATGGAGAGAGGTGGCCGTTACCACACCGTGTTGCCCCTACGCGTGTTGGTAGTGGTGGATGTGTTTTATTACTTAATTCTTCTTCATTATTACGTCTAGTGAGAAATAATTTCTGGTTTTGTTTATAACTTATTATTCAAGCAATAAATAACAATTGGCTGTTTTAATCATTTCACATCAAGCAAGGCGATAAAGCCACTAAGGCTTACTGACATTGAAACAGAAAAAGATTTTAGGGAGTTAGTGATGAAAAAGTAAAAATAAAAGAACCGAGTGACAGAAGATAGGGATTAACGCTGCACTTTTGAAGATCGTAGGTGTCGGAAAATAAAGAAATCAGGTCCCTCAAGTGAGAAGTACAGGAGAAGGAACTATTAGAATAGAACTTACGCTTACATCTAGCTAGTTCTACAGAAAAACTTGTTACCATTCGTTCTGATTTGTTTTTTAAGGCTTATCAACCATTCGCAGGTTATTTAAATCCAAAAAATAAGCTTAGATTGTAAAAATTTTGTTTTAGATAATACTGGATTATTTCAGTATCTGTCTATATTTTTGAGATGAGGTATTATGTACACTATTTACGTTATTCGGACTATTATCCTCAGCCATTAAAGATGGCACGTGGAACTAGAACAGTCTATCCCAGTAAGCGAAATAAAGCGTTCAGTTCGATATTTCAACCACCTGAAGGAGGCCGGAGCGTACAACAGCCGAAACGTTGTAATAAATATGGCGACAAAGATGAGAACAATAGTCTGAATAATGTAAATAGTGTAAATGGTCTATTTATTTTGTGATGCCAACGAATACTCGTTATCAATTTCGTAATGCTCGTTGTAGTAGAGACTTTGTAATCGCAGATACAATAATAGTAACGCCGCTGAACAATATTAGTGTCAGACGCCTTCGAATAACACTCGCACTAATAGTAATTGCTCGATAATACTAGCTCGAATAGTAACCACTGAATAGTGATCAGTATAGAGAAATAGTGTAAAAAACACCGGTCCGTATAGCAATAGAGGATAGACTAGAAATAGCGATCCGTATAGTATTAGAGGATAGACTAGAAATAGTGGTGGTTTAAACGTCACACTATTTTCTACTTATGCGTTTCCTGTATGGTCACATGGCCTACTTAATTCAATAATGGGATCGCCTCTGTTTGCTCACAGGTGATTTATGTTCAAACTCAAGTGTCGGCAGCGACAATTTATTCCTATATAACAATTTAATACAGGTCTTATTAATCAACCCATAGCTAGGGAAGAAGAGATATATTCATACGCTGCCCAAAAGGATGTTTTTTCCCATATCACCGCTTCTATTTTAACTATGTCCCCACTTCGTTCATATTGAAAAGGACGGTTTTCCCCATAACACCGCTTTTATTTTAACTGTGTTCACCCTTCGGCAATGTTTATTGTTTTAAAAACATAGTAACATATGTGAGAAAACGACATTATTTTTGCACTAACCTAATATCATGGTAAAAAAAAAAACCCCAAAAAAACGTATTTTTGATATTCCGTCTTATTGCCAGTACGGAGGAGCTAGTTTGTCCAGTGGAGGGAGGTTAGAATGGCAGATTTTCCTTCGTTTTCACGATTAGATGCAATGATTTGTTATCGCTTATCAGCTAGTCGGTACATTTTACGTGAAGATTCTGGATGGATTCTTTTCTTCGTAAGCGTTTAAAAGCGAAGGCAAATCACTTATAAATAAGAATATCGTCTAATTCAAAGTTTAGTTTCCGAAATCATTCTTTTGTCAAATAATTGAGAAGTAATGATTGTATATATAGTAAAAAAAAGAAAAAAGGTTTAGCTTGAAAGCGCGCAATTCTTTCAAATCTAGCAGCAGATGAATGCTCGACACACCCAAAGCGAAAATCTATCATTTTCTATTTAGATAGAAACTTTTGTTTACGTAGAAGTAATGAAGAAAACTCGGGACAGATTAGTTATGTTAAATCAGAGCGGGCCATTGTTGGCTGACTATTTTTTTTTAATATTATTATTCATCTAAATACCTTCCGACCCAATATTAATCATGGTGGCTTCCACGTGTAATTATTAGGAAATGCCAAACGTCAATATCGAAGCAAGAATAATTTTAGCGAAAGACAGGAATAAAGTAAAAAATAAATGGAAAAAAATACAATAATAAAGTGAAAACTCGGATTGCATATAACACTACTTTTTTGTTACTTATCTGTGTCTGTTGATATCTATCTATCTATCTATCTATCTATCTATCTATCTATCTATCTATCTATCTCTGTTCATATCTATCTATCAATCTATCTATCTGTTCATATCTATCTATCTGTTTATATCTATCTGTCTGTTCATATCTATCTATCTATCTATCTATCTATCTATCTATCTATCTATCTATCTATCTCTGTTCATTATCTATCTATCTATCTATCTATCTATCTATCTATCCCTGTTCATATCTATCTATCTATCTATCTATCTATCTATCTATCTATCTATCTATCTATCTATCTGTTCATATCTATCTATCTATCTATCTATCTATCTATCTATCTGTTCATATCTATCTATCTATCTATCTATCTATCTCTGTTCATATCTATCTATCAATCTATCTATCTGTTCATATCTATCTATCTGTTCATATCTATCTGTCTGTTCATATCTATCTATCTATCTATCTATCTATCTATCTATCTATCTCTGTTCATATCTATCTATCAATCTATCTATCTGTTCATATCTATCTATCTATCTATCTATCTATCTATTTATCAGGTTTTTTTTTCTTTATTAACCTTTCTCAATGCATAGGCCATTAGATGTAATGTAAACTGTTTTTAAAAAAATGTGGCGATCATTTTAAATACAGGTATCCACTATCTAATTAACGGTTGAAGTAATAATCTTTTTCCCTCCGGTGGTAGTGAGGGAGTACAAAAACTGTTCATTGTCCCAAGCGCTTTCTGCCCACTTCTAGGTCTATTTTCAAGCGAGATGTTTTCGGTCATTTGATTTATACAGAACTCTTGTGTTTTCGACCGGAATAGCTCTTAAGGGCTTTTCTTAGATTGAAAATAGCAAAGAAAGCGAACAAAAGCGCATGAAACACTTGACAATATGGACAATTTTTGTAATCGCTCACGCCCACTAAACCGAAAATGTCAGAACGCTGGTAAAAAAACTAAATAAAAAAATTAATAAAATTGTTCTTGTCCTAAATTGGCGTCAATCTCGGAGATTCTACCAATAAGCCGTTGGCGCACGCCAGGGATGAAATTGAATTTAAAAGGAATAAAAAGGGGTCTAAAAATAAATTTAAAATATGTAGATAAAAGAATTTAAGGGATTTATAGAAAGAGAGTTGGGAAGATATTAAAGTATGGGAAAGTTAATAAATTATGATTGATATAGGGTAAAGAGGTTATATAGCGGCGAAATAAAAATATAGAAATGAGAATTAGTTATACATTCGACATTTGAAGAGGTAGAGGGGGGTGAATATTATGGAAATATGGTAGCTAATTAAATTAAATATATAATTAAAAAAATTGAATTTCTGTTTTTATATATATATATATATATATATATATATATATATATATATATATATATATATTCTTTAAGGCAAATATTATTAATCCATTGCCTGCCAATTATTTTTGGAAAAACATTTTATTTTCAAACGATTTTTTTTTATTTGATTTTAATATACTAAGAAACTGAGGTACCTTGAAGTACCCGAGCGGTGGCTAACACCTCTTCCAGGCGTATGAGATGACAATTGGACTCGTTTCAAGCTCAGAAAGACATAAAAAGAATGAAGATCGACGAAGAAATTGAGGTCCCTTGACGTACCCGAGCGGTGGCTAATACCTCTTCCAGGCGTATGAGATGACAATTGGACTCGTTTCAAGCTCAGAAAGACATAAAAAGAATGAAGATCGACGAAGAAATTGAGGTCCCTTGACGTACCCGAGCGGTGGCTAACACCTCTATCAGACGTATGAGATGACAAATGAACTCGTTTCAAGCTCAGAAAGACATAAAAAGAATCAAGATCGACGAAGAAATTGAGGTCCCTTGACGTACCCGAGCGGTGGCTAATACCTCTTCCAGGCGTATGAGATGACAATTGGACTCGTTTCAAGCTCAGAAAGACATAAAAAGAATGAAGATCGACGAAGAAATTGAGGTCCCTTGACGTACCCGAGCGGTGGCTAACACCTCTATCAGACGTATGAGATGACAAATGAACTCGTTTCAAGCTCAGAAAGACATAAAAAGAATGAAGATCGACGAAGAAATTGAGGTCCCTTGACGTACCCGAGCGGTGGCTAACACCTCTATCAGACGTATGAGATGACAATTGAACTCGTGTCAAGCTCAGTAAGACATAAAAAGAATCAAGATCGACGAAGAAATTGAGGTCCCTTGACGTACCCGAGCGGTGGCTAACACCTCTATCAGACGTATGAGATGACAATTGGACTCGTTTCAAGCTCAGAAAGACATAAAAAGAATGAAGATCGACGAAGAAATTGAGGTCCCTTGACGTACCCGAGCGGTGGCTAACACCTCTATCAGACGTATGAGATGACAATTGAACTCGTTTCAAGCTCAGAAAGACATAAAAAGAATGAAGATCGACGAAGAAATTGAGGTCCCTTGACGTACCCGAGCGGTGGCTAACACCTCTTCCAGGCGTATGAGATGACAATTGAACTCGTTTCAAGCTCAGAAAGACATAAAAAGAATCAAGATCGACGAAGAAATTGAGGTCCCTTGACGTACCCGAGCGGTGGCTAACACCTCTATCAGACGTATGAGATGACAATTGAACTCGTTTCAAGCTCAGAAAGACATAAAAAGAATGAAGATCGACGAAGAAATTGAGGTCCCTTGACGTACCCGAGCGGTGGCTAACACCTCTATCAGACGTATGAGATGACAATTGGACTCGTTTCTTGCTCAGAAAGACATAAAAAGAATGAAGATCGACGAAGAAATTGAGGTCCCTTGACGTACCCGAGCGGTGGCTAACACCTCTATCAGACGTATGAGATGACAATTGAACTCGTTTCAAGCTCAGAAAGACATAAAAAGAATGAAGATCGACGAAGAAATTGAGGTCCCTTGACGTACCCGAGCGGTGGCTAACACCTCTATCAGACGTATGAGATGACAATTGAACTCGTTTCAAGCTCAGAAAGACATAAAAAGAATGAAGATCGACGAAGAAATTGAGGTCCCTTGACGTACCCGAGCGGTGGCTAACACCTCTATCAGACGTATGAGATGACAATTGGACTCGTTTCAAGCTCAGAAAGACATAAAAAGAATCAAGATCGACGAAGAAATTGAGGTCTCTTGACGTACCCGAGCGGTGGCTAACACCTCTATCAGACGTATGAGATGACAATTGGACTCGTTTCAAGCTCAGAAAGACATAAAAAGAATCAAGATCGACGAAGAAATTGAGGTCCCTTGACGTACCCGAGCGGTGGCTAACACCTCTATCAGACGTATGAGATGACAATTGGACTCGTTTCAAGCTCAGAAAGACATAAAAAGAATCAAGATCGACGAAGAAATTGAGGTCCCTTGACGTACCCGATCGGTGGCTAACACCTCTATCAGACGTATGAGATGACAATTGAACTCGTTTCAAGCTCAGAAAGACATAAAAAGAATGAAGATCGATGAAGAAATTGAGGTACCTTGACGTACCCGAGCGGTGGCTAACACCTCTATCAGACGGATGAGATGACAATTGGACTCGTTTCAAGCTCAGAAAGACATAAAAAGAATGAAGATCGACGAAGAAATTGAGGTCCCTTGACGTACCCGAGCGGTGGCTAACACCTCTATCAGACGTATGAGATGACAATTGAACTCGTTTCAAGCTCAGAAAGACATAAAAAGAATAAAGATCGACGAAGAAATTGAGGTCCCTTGACGTACCCGAGCGGTGGCTAACACCTCTATCAGACGTATGAGATGACAATTGAACTCGTTTCAAGCTCAGAAAGACATAAAAAGAATAAAGATCGACGAAGAAATTGAGGTCCCTTGACGTACCCGAGCGGTGGCTAACACCTCTATCAGACGTATGAGATGACAATTGGACTCGTTTCTTGCTCAGAAAGACATAAAAAGAATGAAGATCGACGAAGAAATTGAGGTCCCTTGACGTACCCGAGCGGTGGCTAACACCTCTATCAGACGTATGAGATGACAATTGAACTCGTTTCAAGCTCAGAAAGACATAAAAAGAATGAAGATCGACGAAGAAATTGAGGTCCCTTGACGTACCCGAGCGGTGGCTAACACCTCTTCCAGGCGTATGAGATGACAATTGGACTCGTTTCAAGCTCAGAAAGACATAAAAAGAATGAAGATCGACGAAGAAATTGAGGTCTCTTGACGTACCCGAGCGGTGGCTAACACCTCTATCAGACGTATGAGATGACAATTGAACTCGTTTCAAGCTCAGAAAGACATAAAAAGAATCAAGATCGACGAAGAAATTGAGGTCCCTTGACGTACCCGAGCGGTGGCTAACACCTCTATCAGACGTATGAGATGACAATTGGACTCGTTTCAAGCTCAGAAAGACATAAAAAGAATCAAGATCGACGAAGAAATTGAGGTCCCTTGACGTACCCGAGCTTTGGCTAACACCCCTATCAGACGTATGAGATGACAATTGGACTCGTTTCAAGCTCAGAAAGACATAAAAAGAATGAAGATCGACGAAGAAATTGAGGTCCCTTGACGTACCCGAGCGGTGGCTAACACCTCTATCAGACGTATGAGATGACAAATGAACTCGTTTCAAGCTCAGAAAGACATAAAAAGAATGAAGATCGACGAAGAAATTGAGGTCCCTTGACGTACCCGAGCGGTGGCTAACACCTCTATCAGACGTATGAGATGACAATTGAACTCGTGTCAAGCTCAGTAAGACATAAAAAGAATCAAGATCGACGAAGAAATTGAGGTCCCTTGACGTACCCGAGCGGTGGCTAACACCTCTATCAGACGTATGAGATGACAATTGGACTCGTTTCAAGCTCAGAAAGACATAAAAAGAATGAAGATCGACGAAGAAATTGAGGTCCCTTGACGTACCCGAGCGGTGGCTAACACCTCTATCAGACGTATGAGATGACAATTGGACTCGTTTCTTGCTCAGAAAGACATAAAAAGAATGAAGATCGACGAAGAAATTGAGGTCCCTTGACGTACCCGAGCGGTGGCTAACACCTCTATCAGACGTATGAGATGACAATTGGACTCGTTTCAAGCTCAGAAAGACATAAAAAGAATCAAGATCGACGAAGAAATTGAGGTCTCTTGACGTACCCGAGCGGTGGCTAACACCTCTATCAGACGTATGAGATGACAATTGGACTCGTTTCAAGCTCAGAAAGACATAAAAAGAATCAAGATCGACGAAGAAATTGAGGTCCCTTGACGTACCCGAGCGGTGGCTAACACCTCTATCAGACGTATGAGATGACAATTGGACTCGTTTCAAGCTCAGAAAGACATAAAAAGAATCAAGATCGACGAAGAAATTGAGGTCCCTTGACGTACCCGAGCGGTGGCTAACACCTCTATCAGACGTATGAGATGACAATTGGACTCGTTTCAAGCTCAGAAAGACATAAAAAGAATCAAGATCGACGAAGAAATTGAGGTCCCTTGACGTACCCGAGCGGTGGCTAACACCTCTATCAGACGTATGAGATGACAATTGAACTCGTTTCAAGCTCAGAAAGACATAAAAAGAATGAAGATCGATGAAGAAATTGAGGTACCTTGACGTACCCGAGCGGTGGCTAACACCTCTATCAGACGTATGAGATGACAATTGAACTCGTTTCAAGCTCAGAAAGACATAAAAAGAATGAAGATCGACGAAGAAATTGAGGTCCCTTGACGTACCCGAGCGGTGGCTAACACCTCTATCAGACGTATGAGATGATAATTGGACTCGTTTCTTGCACAGAAAGACATAAAAAGAATGAAGATCGACGAAGAAATTGAGGTCCCTTGACGTACCCGAGCGGTGGCTAACACCTCTATCAGACGTATGAGATGACAATTGAACTCGTTTCAAGCTCAGAAAGACATAAAAAGAATGAAGATCGACGAAGAAATTGAGGTCCCTTGACGTACCCGAGCGGTGGCTAACACCTCTTCCAGGCGTATGAGATGACAATTGGACTCGTTTCAAGCTCAGAAAGACATAAAAAGAATGAAGATCGACGAAGAAATTGAGGTCCCTTGACGTACCCGAGCGGTGGCTAACACCTCTATCAGACGTATGAGATGACAATTGAACTCGTTTCAAGCTCAGAAAGACATAAAAAGAATGAAGATCGACGAAGAAATTGAGGTCCCTTGACGTACCCGAGCGGTGGCTAACACCTCTATCAGACGTATGAGATGACAATTGGACTCGTTTCTTGCTCAGAAAGACATAAAAAGAATGAAGATCGACGAAGAAATTGAGGTCCCTTGACGTACCCGAGCGGTGGCTAACACCTCTATCAGACGTATGAGATGACAATTGAACTCGTTTCAAGCTTAGAAAGACATAAAAAGAATGAAGATCGACGAAGAAATTGAGGTCCCTTGACGTACCCGAGCGGTGGCTAACACCTCTTCCAGGCGTATGAGATGACAATTGGACTCGTTTCAAGCTCAGAAAGACATAAAAAGAATGAAGATCGACGAAGAAATTGAGGTCCCTTGACGTACCCGAGCGGTGGCTAACACCTCTATCAGACGTATGAGATGACAATTGAACTCGTTTCAAGCTCAGAAAGACATAAAAAGAATGAAGATCGACGAAGAAATTGAGGTCCCTTGACGTACCCGAGCGGTGGCTAACACCTCTATCAGACGTATGAGATGACAATTGGACTCGTTTCAAGCTCAGAAAGACATAAAAAGAATCAAGATCGACGAAGAAATTGAGGTCTCTTGACGTACCCGAGCGGTGGCTAACACCTCTATCAGACGTATGAGATGACAATTGGACTCGTTTCAAGCTCAGAAAGACATAAAAAGAATGAAGATCGACGAAGAAATTGAGGTCCCTTGACGTACCCGAGCGGTGGCTAACACCTCTATCAGACGTATGAGATGACAATTGAACTCGTTTCAAGCTCAGAAAGACATAAAAAGAATCAAGATCGACGAAGAAATTGAGGTCCCTTGACGTACCCGAGCGGTGGCTAACACCTCTATCAGACGTATGAGATGACAATTGGACTCGTTTCAAGCTCAGAAAGACATAAAAAGAATCAAGATCGACGAAGAAATTGAGGTCCCTTGACGTACCCGAGCGGTGGCTAACACCCCTATCAGACGTATGAGATGACAATTGGACTCGTTTCAAGCTCAGAAAGACATAAAAAGAATGAAGATCGACGAAGAAATTGAGGTCCCTTGACGTACCCGAGCGGTGGCTAACACCTCTATCAGACGTATGAGATGACAATTGGACTCGTTTCAAGCTCAGAAAGACATAAAAAGAATGAAGATCGACGAAGAAATTGAGGTCCCTTGACGTACCCGAGCGGTGGCTAACACCTCTATCAGACGTATGAGATGACAATTGAACTCGTTTCAAGCTCAGAAAGACATAAAAAGAATCAAGATCGACGAAGAAATTGAGGTCCCTTGACGTACCCGAGCGGTGGCTAACACCTCTATCAGACGTATGAGATGACAATTGAACTCGTGTCAAGCTCAGTAAGGCATAAAAAGAATCAAGATCGACGAAGAAATTGAGGTCCCTTGACGTACCCGAGCGGTGGCTAACACCTCTATCAGACGTATGAGATGACAATTGAACTCGTTTCAAGCTCAGAAAGACATAAAAAGAATAAAGATCGACGAAGAAATTGAGGTCCCTTGACGTACCCGAGCGGTGGCTAACACCTCTATCAGACGTATGAGATGACAATTGAACTCGTTTCAAGCTCAGAAAGACATAAAAAGAATAAAGATCGACGAAGAAATTGAGGTCCCTTGACGTACCCGAGCGGTGGCTAACACCTCTATCAGACGTATGAGATGACAATTGGACTCGTTTCTTGCTCAGAAAGACATAAAAAGAATGAAGATCGACGAAGAAATTGAGGTCCCTTGACGTACCCGAGCGGTGGCTAACACCTCTATCAGACGTATGAGATGACAATTGAACTCGTTTCAAGCTCAGAAAGACATAAAAAGAATGAAGATCGACGAAGAAATTGAGGTCCCTTGACGTACCCGAGCGGTGGCTAACACCTCTTCCAGGCGTATGAGATGACAATTGGACTCGTTTCAAGCTCAGAAAGACATAAAAAGAATGAAGATCGACGAAGAAATTGAGGTCCCTTGACGTACCCGAGCGGTGGCTAACACCTCTATCAGACGTATGAGATGACAATTGAACTCGTTTCAAGCTCAGAAAGACATAAAAAGAATCAAGATCGACGAAGAAATTGAGGTCCCTTGACGTACCCGAGCGGTGGCTAACACCTCTATCAGACGTATGAGATGACAATTGGACTCGTTTCAAGCTCAGAAAGACATAAAAAGAATCAAGATCGACGAAGAAATTGAGGTCCCTTGACGTACCCGAGCTTTGGCTAACACCCCTATCAGACGTATGAGATGACAATTGGACTCGTTTCAAGCTCAGAAAGACATAAAAAGAATCAAGATCGACGAAGAAATTGAGGTCCCTTGACGTACCCGAGCGGTGGCTAACACCTCTATCAGACGTATGAGATGACAATTGAACTCGTTTCAAGCTCAGAAAGACATAAAAAGAATGAAGATCGACGAAGAAATTGAGGTCTCTTGACGTACCCGAGCGGTGGCTAACACCTCTATCAGACGTATGAGATGACAATTGGACTCGTTTCAAGCTCAGAAAGACATAAAAAGAATCAAGATCGACGAAGAAATTGAGGTCCCTTGACGTACCCGAGCGGTGGCTAACACCTCTATCAGACGTATGAGATGACAATTGGACTCGTTTCAAGCTCAGAAAGACATAAAAAGAATGAAGATCGACGAAGAAATTGAGGTCCCTTGACGTACCCGAGCGGTGGCTAACACCTCTATCAGACGTATGAGATGACAATTGAACTCGTTTCAGGCTCAGAAAGACATAAAAAGAATCAAGATCGACGAAGAAATTGAGGTCCCTTGACGTACCCGAGCGGTGGCTAACACCTCTATCAGACGTATGAGATGACAATTGGACTCGTTTCAAGCTCAGAAAGACATAAAAAGAATCAAGATCGACGAAGAAATTGAGGTCCCTTGACGTACCCGAGCGGTGGCTAACACCTCTATCAGACGTATGAGATGACAATTGGACTCGTTTCAAGCTCAGAAAGACATAAAAAGAATCAAGATCGACGAAGAAATTGAGGTCCCTTGACGTACCCGAGCGGTGGTTAACACCTCTATCAGACGTATGAGATGACAATTGGACTCGTTTCAAGCTCAGAAAGACATAAAAAGAATCAAGATCGACGAAGAAATTGAGGTCCCTTGACGTACCCGAGCGGTGGCTAACACCTCTATCAGACGTATGAGATGACAATTGGACTCGTTTCAAGCTCAGAAAGACATAAAAAGAATCAAGATCGACGAAGAAATTGAGGTCCCTTGACGTACCCGAGCGATGGCTAACACCTCTATCAGACGTATGAGATGACAATTGAACTCGTTTCAAGCTCAGAAAGACATAAAAAGAATGAAGATCGACGAAGAAATTGAGGTCTCTTGACGTACCCGAGCGGTGGCTAACACCTCTATCAGACGTATGAGATGACAATTGGACTCGTTTCAAGCTCAGAAAGACATAAAAAGAATCAAGATCGACGAAGAAATTGAGGTCCCTTGACGTACCCGAGCGGTGGCTAACACCTCTATCAGACGTATGAGATGACAATTGGACTCGTTTCAAGCTCAGAAAGACATAAAAAGAATCAAGATCGACGAAGAAATTGAGGTCCCTTGACGTACCCGAGCGGTGGCTAACACCTCTATCAGACGTATGAGATGACAATTGAACTCGTTTCAGGCTCAGAAAGACATAAAAAGAATCAAGATCGACGAAGAAATTGAGGTCCCTTGACGTACCCGAGCGGTGGCTAACACCTCTATCAGACGTATGAGATGACAATTGGACTCGTTTCAAGCTCAGAAAGACATAAAAAGAATCAAGATCGACGAAGAAATTGAGGTCTCTTGACGTACCCGAGCGGTGGCTAACACCTCTATCAGACGTATGAGATGACAATTGGACTCGTTTCAAGCTCAGAAAGACATAAAAAGAATGAAGATCGACGAAGAAATTGAGGTCTCTTGACGTACCCGAGCGGTGGCTAACACCTCTATCAGACGTATGAGATGACAATTGAACTCGTTTCAAGCTCAGAAAGACATAAAAAGAATCAAGATCGACGAAGAAATTGAGGTCCCTTGACGTACCCGAGCGGTGGCTAACACCTCTATCAGACGTATGAGATGACAATTGGACTCGTTTCAAGCTCAGAAAGACATAAAAAGAATCAAGATCGACGAAGAAATTGAGGTCCCTTGACGTACCCGAGCGTTGGCTAACACCCCTATCAGACGTATGAGATGACAATTGGACTCGTTTCAAGCTCAGAAAGACATAAAAAGAATGAAGATCGACGAAGAAATTGAGGTCCCTTGACGTACCCGAGCGGTGGCTAACACCTCTATCAGACGTATGAGATGACAATTGAACTCGTTTCAAGCTCAGAAAGACATAAAAAGAATGAAGATCGACGAAGAAATTGAGGTCCCTTGACGTACCCGAGCGGTGGCTAACACCTCTATCAGACGTATGAGATGACAATTGAACTCGTTTCAAGCTCAGAAAGACATAAAAAGAATCAAGATCGACGAAGAAATTGAGGTCCCTTGACGTACCCGAGCGGTGGCTAACACCTCTATCAGACGTATGAGATGACAATTGGACTCGTTTCAAGCTCAGAAAGACATAAAAAGAATGAAGATCGACGAAGAAATTGAGGTCCCTTGACGTACCCGAGCGGTGGCTAACACCTCTATCAGACGTATGAGATGACAATTGGACTCGTTTCAAGCTCAGAAAGACATAAAAAGAATGAAGATCGACGAAGAAATTGAGGCCTCTTGACGTACCCGAGCGGTGGCTAACACCTCTATCAGACGTATGAGATGACAATTGAACTCGTTTCAAGCTCAGAAAGACATAAAAAGAATGAAGATCGACGAAGAAATTGAGGTCTCTTGACGTACCCGAGCGGTGGCTAACACCTCTATCAGACGTATGAGATGACAATTGGACTCGTTTCAAGCTCAGTAAGACATAAAAAGAATGAAGATCGACGAAGAAATTGAGGTCCCTTGACGTACCCGAGCGGAGGCTAACACCTCTATCAGACGTATGAGATGACAATTGAACTCGTTTCAAGCTCAGAAAGACATAAAAAGAATGAAGATCGACGAAGAAATTGAGGTCTCTTGACGTACCCGAGCGGTGGCTAACACCTCTATCAGACGTATGAGATGACAATTGGACTCGTTTCAAGCTCAGAAAGACATAAAAAGAATGAAGATCGACGAAGAAATTGAGGTCTCTTGACGTACCCGAGCGGTGGCTAACACCTCTATCAGACGTATGAGATGACAATTGGACTCGTTTCAAGCTCAGAAAGACATAAAAAGAATGAAGATCGACGAAGAAATTGAGGTCTCTTGACGTACCCGAGCGGTGGCTAACACCTCTATCAGACGTATGAGATGACAATTGAACTCGTTTCAAGCTCAGAAAGACATAAAAAGAATGAAGATCGACGAAGAAATTGAGGTCCCTTGACGTACCCGAGCGGTGGCTAACACCTCTATCAGACGTATGAGATGACAATTGAACTCGCTTCAAGCTCAGAAAGACATAAAAAGAATCAAGATCGACGAAGAAATTGAGGTCCCTTGACGTAACCGAGCGGTGGCTAACACCTCTATCAGACGTATGAGATGACAATTGGACTCGTTTCAAGCTCAGAAAGACATAAAAAGAATCAAGATCGACGAAGAAATTGAGGCCTCTTGACGTACCCGAGCGGTGGCTAACACCTCTATCAGACGTATGAGATGACAATTGGACTCGTTTCAAGCTCAGAAAGACATAAAAAGAATCAAGATCGACGAAGAAATTGAGGTCCCTTGACGTACCCGAGCGGTGGCTAACACCTCTATCAGACGTATGAGATGACAATTGGACTCGTTTCAAGCTCAGAAAGACATAAAAAGAATCAAGATCGACGAAGAAATTGAGGTCCCTTGACGTACCCGAGCGGTGGCTAACACCTCTATCAGACGTATGAGATGACAATTGAACTCGTTTCAAGCTCAGAAAGACATAAAAAGAATGAAGATCGATGAAGAAATTGAGGTACCTTGACGTACCCGAGCGGTGGCTAACACCTCTATCAGACGTATGAGATGACAATTGGACTCGTTTCAAGCTCAGAAAGACATAAAAAGAATCAAGATAGACGAAGAAATTGAGGTCCCTTGACGTACCCGAGCGGTGGCTAACACCTCTATCAGACGTATGAGATGACAATTGGACTCGTTTCAAGCTCAGAAAGACATAAAAAGAATCAAGATCGACGAAGAAATTGAGGTCTCTTGACGTACCCGAGCGGTGGCTAACACCTCTATCAGACGTATGAGATGACAATTGGACTCGTTTCAAGCTCAGTAAGACATAAAAAGAATCAAGATCGACGAAGAAATTGAGGTCCCTTGACGTACCCGAGCGGTGGCTAACACCTCTATCAGACGTATGAGATGACAATTGAACTCGTTTCAAGCTCAGAAAGACATAAAAAGAATGAAGATCGACGAAGAAATTGAGGTCCCTTGACGTACCCGAGCGGTGGCTAACACCTCTATCAGACGTATGAGATGACAATTGGACTCGTTTCAAGCTCAGAAAGACATAAAAAGAATCAAGATCGACGAAGAAATTGAGGTCCCTTGACGTACCCGAGCGGTGGCTAACACCTCTATCAGACGTATGAGATGACAATTGGACTCGTTTCAAGCTCAGAAAGACATAAAAAGAATGAAGATCGACGAAGAAATTGAGGTCCCTTGACGTACCCGAGCGGTGGCTAACACCTCTATCAGACGTATGAGATGACAATTGAACTCGTTTCAAGCTCAGAAAGACATAAAAAGAATCAAGATCGACGAAGAAATTGAGGTCCCTTGACGTACCCGAGCGGTGGCTAACACCTCTATCAGACGTATGAGATGACAATTGGACTCGTTTCAAGCTCAGAAAGACATAAAAAGAATCAAGATCGACGAAGAAATTGAGGTCTCTTGACGTACCCGAGCGGTGGCTAACACCTCTATCAGACGTATGAGATGAAAACTGGACTCGTTTCAAGCTCAGTAAGACATAAAAAGAATGAAGATCGACGAAGAAATTGAGGTCCCTTGACGTACCCGAGCGGTGGCTAACACCTCTATCAGACGTATGAGATGACAATTGAACTCGTTTCAAGCTCAGAAAGACATAAAAAGAATGAAGATCGACGAAGAAATTGAGGTCCCTTGACGTACCCGAGCGGTGGCTAACACCTCTATCAGACGTATGAGATGACAATTGGACTCGTTTCAAGCTCAGAAAGACATAAAAAGAATCAAGATCGACGAAGAAATTGAGGTCCCTTGACGTACCCGAGCGGTGGCTAACACCTCTATCAGACGTATAAGATGACAATTGGACTCGTTTCAAGCTCAGAAAGACATAAAAAGAATGAAGATCGACGAAGAAATTGAGGTCCCTTGACGTACCCGAGCGGTGGCTAACACCTCTATCAGACGTATGAGATGACAATTGAACTCGTTTCAAGCTCAGAAAGACATAAAAAGAATGAAGATCGACGAAGAAATTGAGGTCCCTTGACGTACCCGAGCGGTGGCTAACACCTCTTCCAGGCGTATGAGATGACAATTGAACTCGTTTCAAGCTCAGAAAGACATAAAAAGAATCAAGATCGACGAAGAAATTGAGGTCCCTTGACGTACCCGAGCGGTGGCTAACACCTCTATCAGACGTATGAGATGACAATTGAACTCGTTTCAAGCTCAGAAAGACATAAAAAGAATGAAGATCGACGAAGAAATTGAGGTCCCTTGACGTACCCGAGCGGTGGCTAACACCTCTATCAGACGTATGAGATGACAATTGGACTCGTTTCTTGCTCAGAAAGACATAAAAAGAATGAAGATCGACGAAGAAATTGAGGTCCCTTGACGTACCCGAGCGGTGGCTAACACCTCTATCAGACGTATGAGATGACAATTGAACTCGTTTCAAGCTCAGAAAGACATAAAAAGAATGAAGATCGACGAAGAAATTGAGGTCCCTTGACGTACCCGAGCGGTGGCTAACACCTCTATCAGACGTATGAGATGACAATTGAACTCGTTTCAAGCTCAGAAAGACATAAAAAGAATGAAGATCGACGAAGAAATTGAGGTCCCTTGACGTACCCGAGCGGTGGCTAACACCTCTATCAGACGTATGAGATGACAATTGGACTCGTTTCAAGCTCAGAAAGACATAAAAAGAATCAAGATCGACGAAGAAATTGAGGTCTCTTGACGTACCCGAGCGGTGGCTAACACCTCTATCAGACGTATGAGATGACAATTGGACTCGTTTCAAGCTCAGAAAGACATAAAAAGAATCAAGATCGACGAAGTAATTGAGGTCCCTTGACGTACCCGAGCGGTGGCTAACACCTCTATCAGACGTATGAGATGACAATTGGACTCGTTTCAAGCTCAGAAAGACATAAAAAGAATCAAGATCGACGAAGAAATTGAGGTCCCTTGACGTACCCGAGCGGTGGCTAACACCTCTATCAGACGTATGAGATGACAATTGAACTCGTTTCAAGCTCAGAAAGACATAAAAAGAATGAAGATCGATGAAGAAATTGAGGTACCTTGACGTACCCGAGCGGTGGCTAACACCTCTATCAGACGGATGAGATGACAATTGGACTCGTTTCAAGCTCAGAAAGACATAAAAAGAATGAAGATCGACGAAGAAATTGAGGTCCCTTGACGTACCCGAGCGGTGGCTAACACCTCTATCAGACGTATGAGATGACAATTGGACTCGTTTCTTGCTCAGAAAGACATAAAAAGAATGAAGATCGACGAAGAAATTGAGGTCCCTTGACGTACCCGAGCGGTGGCTAACACTTCTTCCAGGCGTATGAGATGACAATTGGACTCGTTTCAAGCTCAGAAAGACATAAAAAGAATGAAGATCGACGAAGAAATTGAGGTCCCTTGACGTACCCGAGCGGTGGCTAACACCTCTATCAGACGTATGAGATGACAATTGGACTCGTTTCAAGCTCAGAAAGACATAAAAAGAATCAAGATCGACGAAGAAATTGAGGTCTCTTGACGTACCCGAGCGGTGGCTAACACCTCTATCAGACGTATGAGATGAAAATTGGACTCGTTTCAAGCTCAGTAAGACATAAAAAGAATGAAGATCGACGAAGAAATTGAGGTCCCTTGACGTACCCGAGCGGTGGCTAACACCTCTATCAGACGTATGAGATGACAATTGAACTCGTTTCAAGCTCAGAAAGACATAAAAAGAATGAAGATCGACGAAGAAATTGAGGTCCCTTGACGTACCCGAGCGGTGGCTAACACCTCTATCAGACGTATGAGATGACAATTGGACTCGTTTCAAGCTCAGAAAGACATAAAAAGAATCAAGATCGACGAAGAAATTGAGGTCCCTTGACGTACCCGAGCGGTGGCTAACACCTCTATCAGACGTATAAGATGACAATTGGACTCGTTTCAAGCTCAGAAAGACATAAAAAGAATGAAGATCGACGAAGAAATTGAGGTCCCTTGACGTACCCGAGCGGTGGCTAACACCTCTATCAGACGTATGAGATGACAATTGAACTCGTTTCAAGGTCAGAAAGACATAAAAAGAATGAAGATCGACGAAGAAATTGAGGTCCCTTGACGTACCCGAGCGGTGGCTAACACCTCTTCCAGGCGTATGAGATGACAATTGAACTCGTTTCAAGCTCAGAAAGACATAAAAAGAATCAAGATCGACGAAGAAATTGAGGTCCCTTGACGTACCCGAGCGGTGGCTAACACCTCTATCAGACGTATGAGATGACAATTGAACTCGTTTCAAGCTCAGAAAGACATAAAAAGAATGAAGATCGACGAAGAAATTGAGGTCCCTTGACGTACCCGAGCGGTGGCTAACACCTCTATCAGACGTATGAGATGACAATTGGACTCGTTTCTTGCTCAGAAAGACATAAAAAGAATGAAGATCGACGAAGAAATTGAGGTCCCTTGACGTACCCGAGCGGTGGCTAACACCTCTATCAGACGTATGAGATGACAATTGAACTCGTTTCAAGCTCAGAAAGACATAAAAAGAATGAAGATCGACGAAGAAATTGAGGTCCCTTGACGTACCCGAGCGGTGGCTAACACCTCTATCAGACGTATGAGATGACAATTGAACTCGTTTCAAGCTCAGAAAGACATAAAAAGAATGAAGATCGACGAAGAAATTGAGGTCCCTTGACGTACCCGAGCGGTGGCTAACACCTCTATCAGACGTATGAGATGACAATTGGACTCGTTTCAAGCTCAGAAAGACATAAAAAGAATCAAGATCGACGAAGAAATTGAGGTCTCTTGACGTACCCGAGCGGTGGCTAACACCTCTATCAGACGTATGAGATGACAATTGGACTCGTTTCAAGCTCAGAAAGACATAAAAAGAATCAAGATCGACGAAGTAATTGAGGTCCCTTGACGTACCCGAGCGGTGGCTAACACCTCTATCAGACGTATGAGATGACAATTGGACTCGTTTCAAGCTCAGAAAGACATAAAAAGAATCAAGATCGACGAAGAAATTGAGGTCCCTTGACGTACCCGAGCGGTGGCTAACACCTCTATCAGACGTATGAGATGACAATTGAACTCGTTTCAAGCTCAGAAAGACATAAAAAGAATGAAGATCGATGAAGAAATTGAGGTACCTTGACGTACCCGAGCGGTGGCTAACACCTCTATCAGACGGATGAGATGACAATTGGACTCGTTTCAAGCTCAGAAAGACATAAAAAGAATGAAGATCGACGAAGAAATTGAGGTCCCTTGACGTACCCGAGCGGTGGCTAACACCTCTATCAGACGTATGAGATGACAATTGGACTCGTTTCTTGCTCAGAAAGACATAAAAAGAATGAAGATCGACGAAGAAATTGAGGTCCCTTGACGTACCCGAGCGGTGGCTAACACTTCTTCCAGGCGTATGAGATGACAATTGGACTCGTTTCAAGCTCAGAAAGACATAAAAAGAATGAAGATCGACGAAGAAATTGAGGTCCCTTGACGTACCCGAGCGGTGGCTAACACCTCTATCAGACGTATGAGATGACAATTGAACTCGTTTCAAGCTCAGAAAGACATAAAAAGAATGAAGATCGACGAAGAAATTGAGGTCCCTTGACGTACCCGAGCGGTGGCTAACACCTCTTCCAGGCGTATGAGATGACAATTGGACTCGTTTCAAGCTCAGAAAGACATAAAAAGAATGAAGATCGACGAAGAAATTGAGGTCCCTTGACGTACCCGAGCGGTGGCTAACACCTCTATCAGACGTATGAGATGACAACTGGACTCGTTTCAAGCTCAGAAAGACATAAAAAGAATGAAGATCGACGAAGAAATTGAGGTCCCTTGACGTACCCGAGCGGTGGCTAACACCTCTATCAGACGTATGAGATGACAATTGAACTCGTTTCAAGCTCAGAAAGACATAAAAAGAATCAAGATCGACGAAGAAATTGAGGTCCCTTGACGTACCCGAGCGGTGGCTAACACCTCTATCAGACGTATGAGATGACAATTGAACTCGTGTCAAGCTCAGTAAGGCATAAAAAGAATCAAGATCGACGAAGAAATTGAGGTCCCTTGACGTACCCGAGCGGTGGCTAACACCTCTATCAGACGTATGAGATGACAATTGAACTCGTTTCAAGCTCAGAAAGACATAAAAAGAATGAAGATCGACGAAGAAATTGAGGTCCCTTGACGTACCCGAGCGGTGGCTAACACCTCTATCAGACGTATGAGATGACAATTGGACTCGTTTCAAGCTCAGAAAGACATAAAAAGAATCAAGATCGACGAAGAAATTGAGGTCCCTTGACGTACCCGAGCGGTGGCTAACACCTCTATCAGACGTATGAGATGACAATTGGACTCGTTTCAAGCTCAGAAAGACATAAAAAGAATGAAGATCGACGAAGAAATTGAGGTCCCTTGACGTACCCGAGCGGTGGCTAACACCTCTATCAGACGTATGAGATGACAATTGAACTCGTTTCAAGCTCAGAAAGACATAAAAAGAATGAAGATCGACGAAGAAATTGAGGTCCCTTGACGTACCCGAGCGGTGGCTAACACCTCTTCCAGGCGTATGAGATGACAATTGAACTCGTTTCAAGCTCAGAAAGACATAAAAAGAATCAAGATCGACGAAGAAATTGAGGTCCCTTGACGTACCCGAGCGGTGGCTAACACCTCTATCAGACGTATGAGATGACAATTGAACTCGTTTCAAGCTCAGAAAGACATAAAAAGAATGAAGATCGACGAAGAAATTGAGGTCCCTTGACGTACCCGAGCGGTGGCTAACACCTCTATCAGACGTATGAGATGACAATTGGACTCGTTTCTTGCTCAGAAAGACATAAAAAGAATGAAGATCGACGAAGAAATTGAGGTCCCTTGACGTACCCGAGCGGTGGCTAACACCTCTATCAGACGTATGAGATGACAATTGAACTCGTTTCAAGCTCAGAAAGACATAAAAAGAATGAAGATCGACGAAGAAATTGAGGTCCCTTGACGTACCCGAGCGGTGGCTAACACCTCTATCAGACGTATGAGATGACAATTGAACTCGTTTCAAGCTCAGAAAGACATAAAAAGAATGAAGATCGACGAAGAAATTGAGGTCCCTTCACGTACCCGAGCGGTGGCTAACACCTCTATCAGACGTATGAGATGACAATTGGACTCGTTTCAAGCTCAGAAAGACATAAAAAGAATCAAGATCGACGAAGAAATTGAGGTCTCTTGACGTACCCGAGCGGTGGCTAACACCTCTATCAGACGTATGAGATGACAATTGGACTCGTTTCAAGCTCAGAAAGACATAAAAAGAATCAAGATCGACGAAGAAATTGAGGTCCCTTGACGTACCCGAGCGGTGGCTAACACCTCTATCAGACGTATGAGATGACAATTGGACTCGTTTCAAGCTCAGAAAGACATAAAAAGAATCAAGATCGACGAAGAAATTGAGGTCCCTTGACGTACCCGAGCGGTGGCTAACACCTCTATCAGACGTATGAGATGACAATTGAACTCGTTTCAAGCTCAGAAAGACATAAAAAGAATGAAGATCGATGAAGAAATTGAGGTACCTTGACGTACCCGAGCGGTGGCTAACACCTCTATCAGACGGATGAGATGACAATTGGACTCGTTTCAAGCTCAGAAAGACATAAAAAGAATGAAGATCGACGAAGAAATTGAGGTCCCTTGACGTACCCGAGCGGTGGCTAACACCTCTATCAGACGTATGAGATGACAATTGGACTCGTTTCTTGCTCAGAAAGACATAAAAAGAATGAAGATCGACGAAGAAATTGAGGTCCCTTGACGTACCCGAGCGGTGGCTAACACTTCTTCCAGGCGTATGAGATGACAATTGGACTCGTTTCAAGCTCAGAAAGACATAAAAAGAATGAAGATCGACGAAGAAATTGAGGTCCCTTGACGTACCCGAGCGGTGGCTAACACCTCTATCAGACGTATGAGATGACAATTGAACTCGTTTCAAGCTCAGAAAGACATAAAAAGAATGAAGATCGACGAAGAAATTGAGGTCCCTTGACGTACCCGAGCGGTGGCTAACACCTCTTCCAGGCGTATGAGATGACAATTGGACTCGTTTCAAGCTCAGAAAGACATAAAAAGAATGAAGATCGACGAAGAAATTGAGGTCCCTTGACGTACCCGAGCGGTGGCTAACACCTCTATCAGACGTATGAGATGACAACTGGACTCGTTTCAAGCTCAGAAAGACATAAAAAGAATGAAGATCGACGAAGAAATTGAGGTCCCTTGACGTACCCGAGCGGTGGCTAACACCTCTATCAGACGTATGAGATGACAATTGAACTCGTTTCAAGCTCAGAAAGACATAAAAAGAATCAAGATCGACGAAGAAATTGAGGTCCCTTGACGTACCCGAGCGGTGGCTAACACCTCTATCAGACGTATGAGATGACAATTGAACTCGTGTCAAGCTCAGTAAGGCATAAAAAGAATCAAGATCGACGAAGAAATTGAGGTCCCTTGACGTACCCGAGCGGTGGCTAACACCTCTGTCAGACGTATGAGATGACAATTGGACTCGTTTCTTGCTCAGAAAGACATAAAAAGAATGAAGATCGACGAAGAAATTGAGGTCCCTTGACGTACCCGAGCGGTGGCTAACACCTCTATCAGACGTATGAGATGACAATTGAACTCGTTTCAAGCTCAGAAAGACATAAAAAGAATGAAGATCGACGAAGAAATTGAGGTCCCTTGACGTACCCGAGCGGTGGCTAACACCTCTATCAGACGTATGAGATGACAATTGAACTCGTTTCAAGCTCAGAAAGACATAAAAAGAATGAAGATCGACGAAGAAATTGAGGTCCCTTCACGTACCCGAGCGGTGGCTAACACCTCTATCAGACGTATGAGATGACAATTGGACTCGTTTCAAGCTCAGAAAGACATAAAAAGAATCAAGATCGACGAAGAAATTGAGGTCTCTTGACGTACCCGAGCGGTGGCTAACACCTCTATCAGACGTATGAGATGACAATTGGACTCGTTTCAAGCTCAGAAAGACATAAAAAGAATCAAGATCGACGAAGAAATTGAGGTCCCTTGACGTACCCGAGCGGTGGCTAACACCTCTATCAGACGTATGAGATGACAATTGGACTCGTTTCAAGCTCAGAAAGACATAAAAAGAATCAAGATCGACGAAGAAATTGAGGTCCCTTGACGTACCCGAGCGGTGGCTAACACCTCTATCAGACGTATGAGATGACAATTGAACTCGTTTCAAGCTCAGAAAGACATAAAAAGAATGAAGATCGATGAAGAAATTGAGGTCCCTTGACGTACCCGAGCGGTGGCTAACACCTCTATCAGACGGATGAGATGACAATTGGACTCGTTTCAAGCTCAGAAAGACATAAAAAGAATGAAGATCGACGAAGAAATTGAGGTCCCTTGACGTACCCGAGCGGTGGCTAACACCTCTATCAGACGTATGAGATGACAATTGGACTCGTTTCTTGCTCAGAAAGACATAAAAAGAATGAAGATCGACGAAGAAATTGAGGTCCCTTGACGTACCCGAGCGGTGGCTAACACTTCTTCCAGGCGTATGAGATGACAATTGGACTCGTTTCAAGCTCAGAAAGACATAAAAAGAATGAAGATCGACGAAGAAATTGAGGTCCCTTGACGTACCCGAGCGGTGGCTAACACCTCTATCAGACGTATGAGATGACAATTGAACTCGTTTCAAGCTCAGAAAGACATAAAAAGAATGAAGATCGACGAAGAAATTGAGGTCCCTTGACGTACCCGAGCGGTGGCTAACACCTCTTCCAGGCGTATGAGATGACAATTGGACTCGTTTCAAGCTCAGAAAGACATAAAAAGAATGAAGATCGACGAAGAAATTGAGGTCCCTTGACGTACCCGAGCGGTGGCTAACACCTCTATCAGACGTATGAGATGACAACTGGACTCGTTTCAAGCTCAGAAAGACATAAAAAGAATGAAGATCGACGAAGAAATTGAGGTCCCTTGACGTACCCGAGCGGTGGCTAACACCTCTATCAGACGTATGAGATGACAATTGAACTCGTTTCAAGCTCAGAAAGACATAAAAAGAATCAAGATCGACGAAGAAATTGAGGTCCCTTGACGTACCCGAGCGGTGGCTAACACCTCTATCAGACGTATGAGATGACAATTGAACTCGTGTCAAGCTCAGTAAGGCATAAAAAGAATCAAGATCGACGAAGAAATTGAGGTCCCTTGACGTACCCGAGCGGTGGCTAACACCTCTATCAGACGTATGAGATGACAATTGAACTCGTTTCAAGCTCAGAAAGACATAAAAAGAATAAAGATCGACGAAGAAATTGAGGTCCCTTGACGTACCCGAGCGGTGGCTAACACCTCTATCAGACGTATGAGATGACAATTGAACTCGTTTCAAGCTCAGAAAGACATAAAAAGAATAAAGATCGACGAAGAAATTGAGGTCCCTTGACGTACCCGAGCGGTGGCTAACACCTCTATCAGACGTATGAGATGACAATTGGACTCGTTTCTTGCTCAGAAAGACATAAAAAGAATGAAGATCGACGAAGAAATTGAGGTCCCTTGACGTACCCGAGCGGTGGCTAACACCTCTATCAGACGTATGAGATGACAATTGAACTCGTTTCAAGCTCAGAAAGACATAAAAAGAATGAAGATCGACGAAGAAATTGAGGTCCCTTGACGTACCCGAGCGGTGGCTAACACCTCTTCCAGGCGTATGAGATGACAATTGGACTCGTTTCAAGCTCAGAAAGACATAAAAAGAATGAAGATCGACGAAGAAATTGAGGTCTCTTGACGTACCCGAGCGGTGGCTAACACCTCTATCAGACGTATGAGATGACAATTGAACTCGTTTCAAGCTCAGAAAGACATAAAAAGAATCAAGATCGACGAAGAAATTGAGGTCCCTTGACGTACCCGAGCGGTGGCTAACACCTCTATCAGACGTATGAGATGACAATTGGACTCGTTTCAAGCTCAGAAAGACATAAAAAGAATCAAGATCGACGAAGAAATTGAGGTCCCTTGACGTACCCGAGCTTTGGCTAACACCCCTATCAGACGTATGAGATGACAATTGGACTCGTTTCAAGCTCAGAAAGACATAAAAAGAATCAAGATCGACGAAGAAATTGAGGTCCCTTGACGTACCCGAGCTTTGGCTAACACCCCTATCAGACGTATGAGATGACAATTGGACTCGTTTCAAGCTCAGAAAGACATAAAAAGAATCAAGATCGACGAAGAAATTGAGGTCCCTTGACGTACCCGAGCGGTGGCTAACACCTCTATCAGACGTATGAGATGAGAATTGAACTCGTTTCAAGCTCAGAAAGACATAAAAAGAATGAAGATCGACGAAGAAATTGAGGTCTCTTGACGTACCCGAGCGGTGGCTAACACCTCTATCAGACGTATGAGATGACAATTGGACTCGTTTCAAGCTCAGAAAGACATAAAAAGAATCAAGATCGACGAAGAAATTGAGGTCCCTTGACGTACCCGAGCGGTGGCTAACACCTCTATCAGAAGTATGAGATGTCAATTGGACTCGTTTCAAGCTCAGAAAGACATAAAAAGAATGAAGATCGACGAAGAAATTGAGGTCCCTTGACGTACCCGAGCGGTGGCTAACACCTCTATCAGACGTATGAGATGACAATTGAACTCGTTTCAGGCTCAGAAAGACATAAAAAGAATCAAGATCGACGAAGAAATTGAGGTCCCTTGACGTACCCGAGCGGTGGCTAACACCTCTATCAGACGTATGAGATGACAATTGGACTCGTTTCAAGCTCAGAAAGACATAAAAAGAATCAAGATCGACGAAGAAATTGAGGTCTCTTGACGTATCCGAGCGGTGGCTAACACCTCTATCAGACGTATGAGATGACAATTGGACTCGTTTCAAGCTCAGAAAGACATAAAAAGAATGAAGATCGACGAAGAAATTGAGGTCTCTTGACGTACCCGAGCGGTGGCTAACACCTCTATCAGACGTATGAGATGACAATTGGACTCGTTTCAAGCTCAGAAAGACATAAAAAGAATCAAGATCGACGAAGAAATTGAGGTCCCTTGACGTACCCGAGCTTTGGCTAACACCCCTATCAGACGTATGAGATGACAATTGGACTCGTTTCAAGCTCAGAAAGACATAAAAAGAATCAAGATCGACGAAGAAATTGAGGTCCCTTGACGTACCCGAGCGATGGCTAACACCTCTATCAGACGCATGAGATGACAATTGAACTCGTTTCAAGCTCAGAAAGACATAAAAAGAATGAAGATCGACGAAGAAATTGAGGTCTCTTGACGTACCCGAGCGGTGGCTAACACCTCTATCAGACGTATGAGATGACAATTGGACTCGTTTCAAGCTCAGAAAGACATAAAAAGAATCAAGATCGACGAAGAAATTGAGGTCCCTTGACGTACCCGAGCGGTGGCTAACACCTCTATCAGACGTATGAGATGACAATTGGACTCGTTTCAAGCTCAGAAAGACATAAAAAGAATGAAGATCGACGAAGAAATTGAGGTCCCTTGACGTACCCGAGCGGTGGCTAACACCTCTATCAGACGTATGAGATGACAATTGAACTCGTTTCAGGCTCAGAAAGACATAAAAAGAATCAAGATCGACGAAGAAATTGAGGTCCCTTGACGTACCCGAGCGGTGGCTAACACCTCTATCAAACGTATGAGATGACAATTGGACTCGTTTCAAGCTCAGAAAGACATAAAAAGAATCAAGATCGACGAAGAAATTGAGGTCTCTTGACGTACCCGAGCGGTGGCTAACACCTCTATCAGACGTATGAGATGACAATTGGACTCGTTTCAAGCTCAGAAAGACATAAAAAGAATGAAGATCGACGAAGAAATTGAGGTCTCTTGACGTACCCGAGCGGTGGCTAACACCTCTATCAGACGTATGAGATGACAATTGAACTCGTTTCAAGCTCAGAAAGACATAAAAAGAATCAAGATCGACGAAGAAATTGAGGTCCCTTGACGTACCCGGGCGGTGGCTAACACCTCTATCAGACGTATGAGATGACAATTGGACTCGTTTCAAGCTCAGAAAGACATAAAAAGAATCAAGATCGACGAAGAAATTGAGGTCCCTTGACGTACCCGAGCGTTGGCTAACACCCCTATCAGACGTATGAGATGACAATTGGACTCGTTTCAAGCTCAGAAAGACATAAAAAGAATGAAGATCGACGAAGAAATTGAGGTCCCTTGACGTACCCGAGCGGTGGCTAACACCTCTATCAGACGTATGAGATGACAATTGAACTCGTTTCAAGCTCAGAAAGACATAAAAAGAATGAAGATCGACGAAGAAATTGAGGTCTCTTGACGTACCCGAGCGGTGGCTAACACCTCTATCAGACGTATGAGATGACAATTGGACTCGTTTCAAGCTCAGAAAGACATAAAAAGAATCAAGATCGACGAAGAAATTGAGGTCCCTTGACGTACCCGAGCGGTGGCTAACACCTCTATCAGACGTATGAGATGACAATTGGACTCGTTTCAAGCTCAGAAAGACATAAAAAGAATCAAGATCGACGAAGAAATTGAGGTCCCTTGACGTACCCGAGCGGTGGCTAACACCTCTATCAGACGTATGAGATGACAATTGAACTCGTTTCAAGCTCAGAAAGACATAAAAAGAATCAAGATCGACGAAGAAATTGAGGTCCCTTGACGTACCCGAGCGGTGGCTAACACCTCTATCAGACGTATGAGATGACAATTGGACTCGTTTCAAGCTCAGAAAGACATAAAAAGAATCAAGATCGACGAAGAAATTGAGGTCTCTTGACGTACCCGAGCGGTGGCTAACACCTCTATCAGACGTATGAGATGACAATTGGACTCGTTTCAAGCTCAGAAAGACATAAAAAGAATCAAGATCGACGAAGAAATTGAGGTCCCTTGACGTACCCGAGCGGTGGCTAACACCTCTATCAGACGTATGAGATGACAATTGGACTCGTTTCAAGCTCAGAAAGACATAAAAAGAATCAAGATCGACGAAGAAATTGAGGTCCCTTGACGTACCCGAGCGGTGGCTAACACCTCTATCAGACGTATGAGATGACAATTGGACTCGTTTCAAGCTCAGAAAGACATAAAAAGAATGAAGATCGACGAAGAAATTGAGGTCCCTTGACGTACCCGAGCGGTGGCTAACACCTCTATCAGACGTATGAGATGACAATTGAACTCGTTTCAAGCTCAGAAAGACATAAAAAGAATCAAGATCGACGAAGAAATTGAGGTCCCTTGACGTACCCGAGCGGTGGCTAACACCTCTATCAGACGTATGAGATGACAATTGGACTCGTTTCAAGCTCAGAAAGACATAAAAAGAATCAAGATCGACGAAGAAATTGAGGTCTCTTGACGTACCCGAGCGGTGGCTAACACCTCTATCAGACGTATGAGATGACAATTGGACTCGTTTCAAGCTCAGAAAGACATAAAAAGAATCAAGATCGACGAAGAAATTGAGGTCCCTTGACGTACCCGAGCGGTGGCTAACACCTCTATCAGACGTATGAGATGACAATTGGACTCGTTTCAAGCTCAGAAAGACATAAAAAGAATCAAGATCGACGAAGAAATTGAGGTCCCTTGACGTACCCGAGCGGTGGCTAACACCTCTATCAGACGTATGAGATGACAATTGAACTCGTTTCAAGCTCAGAAAGACATAAAAAGAATGAAGATCGATGAAGAAATTGAGGTACCTTGACGTACCCGAGCGGTGGCTAACACCTCTATCAGACGTATGAGATGACAATTGGACTCGTTTCAAGCTCAGAAAGACATAAAAAGAATCAAGATAGACGAAGAAATTGAGGTCCCTTGACGTACCCGAGCGGTGGCTAACACCTCTATCAGACGTATGAGATGACAATTGGACTCGTTTCAAGCTCAGAAAGACATAAAAAGAATCAAGATCGACGAAGAAATTGAGGTCTCTTGACGTACCCGAGCGGTGGCTAACACCTCTATCAGACGTATGAGATGACAATTGGACTCGTTTCAAGCTCAGTAAGACATAAAAAGAATCAAGATCGACGAAGAAATTGAGGTCCCTTGACGTACCCGAGCGGTGGCTAACACCTCTATCAGACGTATGAGATGACAATTGAACTCGTTTCAAGCTCAGAAAGACATAAAAAGAATGAAGATCGACGAAGAAATTGAGGTCCCTTGACGTACCCGAGCGGTGGCTAACACCTCTATCAGACGTATGAGATGACAATTGGACTCGTTTCAAGCTCAGAAAGACATAAAAAGAATCAAGATCGACGAAGAAATTGAGGTCCCTTGACGTACCCGAGCGGTGGCTAACACCTCTATCAGACGTATGAGATGACAATTGGACTCGTTTCAAGCTCAGAAAGACATAAAAAGAATGAAGATCGACGAAGAAATTGAGGTCCCTTGACGTACCCGAGCGGTGGCTAACACCTCTATCAGACGTATGAGATGACAATTGAACTCGTTTCAAGCTCAGAAAGACATAAAAAGAATCAAGATCGACGAAGAAATTGAGGTCCCTTGACGTACCCGAGCGGTGGCTAACACCTCTATCAGACGTATGAGATGACAATTGGACTCGTTTCAAGCTCAGAAAGACATAAAAAGAATCAAGATCGACGAAGAAATTGAGGTCCCTTGACGTACCCGAGCGTTGGCTAACACCCCTATCAGACGTATGAGATGACAATTGGACTCGTTTCAAGCTCAGAAAGACATAAAAAGAATGAAGATCGACGAAGAAATTGAGGTCCCTTGACGTACCCGAGCGGTGGCTAACACCTCTATCAGACGTATGAGATGACAATTGAACTCGTTTCAAGCTCAGAAAGACATAAAAAGAATGAAGATCGACGAAGAAATTGAGGTCTCTTGACGTACCCGAGCGGTGGCTAACACCTCTATCAGACGTATGAGATGACAATTGGACTCGTTTCAAGCTCAGAAAGACATAAAAAGAATCAAGATCGACGAAGAAATTGAGGTCCCTTGACGTACCCGAGCGGTGGCTAACACCTCTATCAGACGTATGAGATGACAATTGGACTCGTTTCAAGCTCAGAAAGACATAAAAAGAATGAAGATCGACGAAGAAATTGAGGTCCCTTGACGTACCCGAGCGGTGGCTAACACCTCTATCAGACGTATGAGATGACAATTGAACTCGTTTCAAGCTCAGAAAGACATAAAAAGAATCAAGATCGACGAAGAAATTGAGGTCCCTTGACGTACCCGAGCGGTGGCTAACACCTCTATCAGACGTATGAGATGACAATTGGACTCGTTTCAAGCTCAGAAAGACATAAAAAGAATCAAGATCGACGAAGAAATTGAGGTCTCTTGACGTACCCGAGCGGTGGCTAACACCTCTATCAGACGTATGAGATGACAATTGGACTCATTTCAAGCTCAGAAAGACATAAAAAGAATCAAGATCGACGAAGAAATTGAGGTCCCTTGACGTACCCGAGCGGTGGCTAACACCTCTATCAGACGTATGAGATGACAATTGGACTCGTTTCAAGCTCAGAAAGACATAAAAAGAATCAAGATCGACGAAGAAATTGAGGTCCCTTGACGTACCCGAGCGGTGGCTAACACCTCTATCAGACGTATGAGATGACAATTGGACTCGTTTCAAGCTCAGAAAGACATAAAAAGAATGAAGATCGACGAAGAAATTGAGGTCCCTTGACGTACCCGAGCGGTGGCTAACACCTCTATCAGACGTATGAGATGACAATTGAACTCGTTTCAAGCTCAGAAAGACATAAAAAAAAATAAGGATCGACGAAGAAATTGAGGTCCCTTGACGTACCCGAGCGGTGGCTAACACCTCTATCAGACGTATGAGATGACAATTGGACTCGTTTCAAGCTCAGAAAGACATAAAAAGAATCAAGATCGACGAAGAAATTGAGGTCTCTTGACGTACCCGAGCGGTGGCTAACACCTCTATCAGACGTATGAGATGACAATTGGACTCGTTTCAAGCTCAGAAAGACATAAAAAGAATCAAGATCGACGAAGAAATTGAGGTCCCTTGACGTACCCGAGCGGTGGCTAACACCTCTATCAGACGTATGAGATGACAATTGGACTCGTTTCAAGCTCAGAAAGACATAAAAAGAATCAAGATCGACGAAGAAATTGAGGTCCCTTGACGTACCCGAGCGGTGGCTAACACCTCTATCAGACGTATGAGATGACAATTGAACTCGTTTCAAGCTCAGAAAGACATAAAAAGAATGAAGATCGATGAAGAAATTGAGGTACCTTGACGTACCCGAGCGGTGGCTAACACCTCTATCAGACGTATGAGATGACAATTGGACTCGTTTCAAGCTCAGAAAGACATAAAAAGAATCAAGATAGACGAAGAAATTGAGGTCCCTTGACGTACCCGAGCGGTGGCTAACACCTCTATCAGACGTATGAGATGACAATTGGACTCGTTTCAAGCTCAGAAAGACATAAAAAGAATCAAGATCGACGAAGAAATTGAGGTCTCTTGACGTACCCGAGCGGTGGCTAACACCTCTATCAGACGTATGAGATGACAATTGGACTCGTTTCAAGCTCAGTAAGACATAAAAAGAATCAAGATCGACGAAGAAATTGAGGTCCCTTGACGTACCCGAGCGGTGGCTAACACCTCTATCAGACGTATGAGATGACAATTGGACTCGTTTCAAGCTCAGAAAGACATAAAAAGAATCAAGATCGACGAAGAAATTGAGGTCTCTTGACGTACCCGAGCGGTGGCTAACACCTCTATCAGACGTATGAGATGACAATTGGACTCATTTCAAGCTCAGAAAGACATAAAAAGAATCAAGATCGACGAAGAAATTGAGGTCCCTTGACGTACCCGAGCGGTGGCTAACACCTCTATCAGACGTATGAGATGACAATTGGACTCGTTTCAAGCTCAGAAAGACATAAAAAGAATCAAGATCGACGAAGAAATTGAGGTCCCTTGACGTACCCGAGCGGTGGCTAACACCTCTATCAGACGTATGAGATGACAATTGGACTCGTTTCAAGCTCAGAAAGACATAAAAAGAATGAAGATCGACGAAGAAATTGAGGTCCCTTGACGTACCCGAGCGGTGGCTAACACCTCTATCAGACGTATGAGATGACAATTGAACTCGTTTCAAGCTCAGAAAGACATAAAAAAAAATAAGGATCGACGAAGAAATTGAGGTCCCTTGACGTACCCGAGCGGTGGCTAACACCTCTATCAGACGTATGAGATGACAATTGGACTCGTTTCAAGCTCAGAAAGACATAAAAAGAATCAAGATCGACGAAGAAATTGAGGTCCCTTGACGTACCCGAGCGGTGGCTAACACCTCTATCAGACGTATGAGATGACAATTGGACTCGTTTCAAGCTCAGAAAGACATAAAAAGAATCAAGATCGACGAAGAAATTGAGGTCCCTTGACGTACCCGAGCGGTGGCTAACACCTCTATCAGACGTATGAGATGACAATTGAACTCGTTTCAAGCTCAGAAAGACATAAAAAGAATGAAGATCGATGAAGAAATTGAGGTACCTTGACGTACCCGAGCGGTGGCTAACACCTCTATCAGACGTATGAGATGACAATTGGACTCGTTTCAAGCTCAGAAAGACATAAAAAGAATCAAGATAGACGAAGAAATTGAGGTCCCTTGACGTACCCGAGCGGTGGCTAACACCTCTATCAGACGTATGAGATGACAATTGGACTCGTTTCAAGCTCAGAAAGACATAAAAAGAATCAAGATCGACGAAGAAATTGAGGTCTCTTGACGTACCCGAGCGGTGGCTAACACCTCTATCAGACGTATGAGATGACAATTGGACTCGTTTCAAGCTCAGTAAGACATAAAAAGAATCAAGATCGACGAAGAAATTGAGGTCCCTTGACGTACCCGAGCGGTGGCTAACACCTCTATCAGACGTATGAGATGACAATTGAACTCGTTTCAAGCTCAGAAAGACATAAAAAGAATGAAGATCGACGAAGAAATTGAGGTCCCTTGACGTACCCGAGCGGTGGCTAACACCTCTATCAGACGTATGAGATGACAATTGGACTCGTTTCAAGCTCAGAAAGACATAAAAAGAATCAAGATCGACGAAGAAATTGAGGTCCCTTGACGTACCCGAGCGGTGGCTAACACCTCTATCAGACGTATGAGATGACAATTGGACTCGTTTCAAGCTCAGAAAGACATAAAAAGAATGAAGATCGACGAAGAAATTGAGGTCCCTTGACGTACCCGAGCGGTGGCTAACACCTCTATCAGACGTATGAGATGACAATTGAACTCGTTTCAAGCTCAGAAAGACATAAAAAGAATCAAGATCGACGAAGAAATTGAGGTCCCTTGACGTACCCGAGCGGTGGCTAACACCTCTATCAGACGTATGAGATGACAATTGGACTCGTTTCAAGCTCAGAAAGACATAAAAAGAATCAAGATCGACGAAGAAATTGAGGTCTCTTGACGTACCCGAGCGGTGGCTAACACCTCTATCAGACGTATGAGATGAAAATTGGACTCGTTTCAAGCTCAGTAAGACATAAAAAGAATGAAGATCGACGAAGAAATTGAGGTCTCTTGACGTACCCGAGCGGTGGCTAACACCTCTATCAGACGTATGAGATGACAATTGGACTCGTTTCAAGCTCAGTAAGACATAAAAAGAATCAAGATCGACGAAGAAATTGAGGTCCCTTGACGTACCCGAGCGGTGGCTAACACCTCTATCAGACGTATGAGATGACAATTGGACTCGTTTCAAGCTCAGAAAGACATAAAAAGAATGAAGATCGACGAAGAAATTGAGGTCCCTTGACGTACCCGAGCGGTGGCTAACACCTCTATCAGACGTATGAGATGACAATTGGACTCGTTTCAAGCTCAGAAAGACATAAAAAGAATGAAGATCGACGAAGAAATTGAGGTCTCTTGACGTACCCGAGCGGTGGCTAACACCTCTATCAGACGTATGAGATGACAATTGAACTCGTTTCAAGCTCAGAAAGACATAAAAAGAATGAAGATCGACGAAGAAATTGAGGTCCCTTGACGTACCCGAGCGGTGGCTAACACCTCTATCAGACGTATGAGATGACAATTGAACTCGTTTCAAGCTCAGAAAGACATAAAAAGAATAAAGATCGACGAAGAAATTGAGGTCCCTTGACGTACCCGAGCGGTGGCTAACACCTCTATCAGACGTATGGGATGACAATTGGACTCGTTTCAAGCTCAGAAAGACATAAAAAGAATCAAGATCGACGAAGAAATTGAGGTCTCTTGACGTACCCGAGCGGTGGCTAACACCTCTATCAGACGTATGAGATGACAATTGGACTCGTTTCAAGCTCAGTAAGACATAAAAAGAATCAAGATCGACGAAGAAATTGAGGTCCCTTGACGTACCCGAGCGGTGGCTAACACCTCTATCAGACGTATGAGATGACAATTGGACTCGTTTCAAGCTCAGAAAGACATAAAATGAATCAAGATCGACGAAGAAATTGAGGTCCCTTGACGTACCCGAGCGGTGGCTAACACCTCTATCAGACGTATGAGATGACAATTGGACTCGTTTCAAGCTCAGAAAGACATAAAAAGAATGAAGATCGACGAAGAAATTGAGGTCCCTTGACGTACCCGAGCGGTGGCTAACACCTCTATCAGACGTATGAGATGACAATTGAACTCGTTTCAAGCTCAGAAAGACATAAAAAGAATGAAGATCGATGAAGAAATTGAGGTACCTTGACGTACCCGAGCGGTGGCTAACACCTCTATCAGACGTATGAGATGACAATTGGACTCGTTTCAAGCTCAGAAAGACATAAAAAGAATCAAGATAGACGAAGAAATTGAGGTCCCTTGACGTACCCGAGCGGTGGCTAACACCTCTATCAGACGTATGAGATGACAATTGGACTCGTTTCAAGCTCAGAAAGACATAAAAAGAATCAAGATCGACGAAGAAATTGAGGTCCCTTGACGTACCCGAGCGGTGGCTAACACCTCTATCAGACGTATGAGATGACAATTGAACTCGTTTCAAGCTCAGAAAGACATAAAAAGAATCAAGATCGACGAAGAAATTGAGGTCCCTTGACGTACCCGAGCGGTGGCTAACACCTCTATCAGACGTATGAGATGACAATTGAACTCGTTTCAAGCTCAGAAAGACATAAAAAGAATCAAGATCGACGAAGAAATTGAGGTCCCTTGACGTACCCGAGCGGTGGCTAACACCTCTATCAGACGTATGAGATGACAATTGAACTCGTTTCAAGCTCAGAAAGACATAAAAAGAATCAAGATCGACGAAGAAATTGAGGTCCCTTGACGTACCCGAGCGGTGGCTAACACCTCTATCAGACGTATGAGATGACAATTGGACTCGTTTCAAGCTCAGAAAGACATAAAAAGAATGAAGATCGACGAAGAAATTGAGGTCCCTTGACGTACCCGAGCGGTGGCTAACACCTCTATCAGACGTATGAGATGACAATTGAACTCGTTTCAAGCTCAGAAAGACATAAAAAGAATCAAGATCGACGAAGAAATTGAGGTCCCTTGACGTACCCGAGCGGTGGCTAACACCTCTATCAGACGTATGAGATGACAATTGGACTCGTTTCAAGCTCAGAAAGACATAAAAAGAATGAAGATCGACGAAGAAATTGAGGTCCCTTGACGTACCCGAGCGGTGGCTAACACCTCTATCAGACGTATGAGATGACAATTGAACTCGTTTCAAGCTCAGAAAGACATAAAAAGAATCAAGATCGACGAAGAAATTGAGGTCCCTTGACGTACCCGAGCGGTGGCTAACACCTCTATCAGACGTATGAGATGACAATTGGACTCGTTTCAAACTCAGAAAGACATAAAAAGAATCAAGATCGACGAAGAAATTGAGGTCTCTTGACGTACCCGAGCGGTGGCTAACACCTCTATCAGACGTATGAGATGACAATTGGACTCGTTTCAAGCTCAGAAAGACATAAAAAGAATCAAGATCGACGAAGAAATTGAGGTCTCTTGACGTACCCGAGCGGTGGCTAACACCTCTATCAGACGTATGAGATGACAATTGAACTCGTTTCAAGCTCAGAAAGACATAAAAAGAATGAAGATCGACGAAGAAATTGAGGTCCCTTGACGTACCCGAGCGGTGGCTAACACCTCTATCAGACGTATGAGATGACAATTGGACTCGTTTCAAGCTCAGTAAGACATAAAAAGAATCAAGATCGACGAAGAAATTGAGGTCCCTTGACGTACCCGAGCGGTGGCTAACACCTCTATCAGACGTATGAGATGACAATTGGACTCGTTTCAAGCTCAGTAAGACATAAAAAGAATCAAGATCGACGAAGAAATTGAGGTCCCTTGACGTACCCGAGCGGTGGCTAACACCTCTATCAGACGTATGAGATGACAATTGAACTCGTTTCAAGCTCAGAAAGACATAAAAAGAATGAAGATCGACGAAGAAATTGAGGTCCCTTGACGTACCCGAGCGGTGGCTAACACCTCTATCAGACGTATGAGATGACAATTGGACTCGTTTCAAGCTCAGAAAGACATAAAAAGAATCAAGATCGACGAAGAAATTGAGGTCCCTTGACGTACCCGAGCGGTGGCTAACACCTCTATCAGACGTATGAGATGACAATTGGACTCGTTTCAAGCTCAGAAAGACATAAAAAGAATCAAGATCCACGAAGAAATTGAGGTACCTTGACGTACCCGAGCGGTGGCTAACACCTCTATCAGACGTATGAGATGACAATTGAACTCGTTTCAAGCTCAGAAAGACATAAAAAGAATGAAGATCGACGAAGAAATTGAGGTCTCTTGACGTACCCGAGCGGTGGCTAACACCTCTATCAGACGTATGAGATGACAATTGGACTCGTTTCAAGCTCAGAAAGACATAAAAAGAATCAAGATCGACGAAGAAATTGAGGTCCCTTGACGTACCCGAGCGGTGGCTAACACCTCTATCAGACGTATAAGATGACAATTGGACTCGTTTCAAGCTCAGAAAGACATAAAAAGAATGAAGATCGACGAAGAAATTGAGGTCCCTTGACGTACCCGAGCGGTGGCTAACACCTCTATCAGACGTATGAGATGACAATTGGACTCGTTTCAAGCTCAGAAAGACATAAAAAGAATGAAGATCGACGAAGAAATTGAGGTCCCTTGACGTACCCGAGCGGTGGCTAACACCTCTATCAGACGTATGAAATGACAATTGGACTCGTTTCAAGCTCAGAAAGACATAAAAAGAATGAAGATCGACGAAGAAATTGAGGTCCCTTGACGTACCCGAGCGGTGGCTAACACCTCTTCCAGGCGTATGAGATGACAATTGGACTCGTTTCAAGCTCAGAAAGACATAAAAAGAATCAAGATCCACGAAGAAATTGAGGTACCTTGACGTACCCGAGCGTTGGCTAACGCCTCTACCAGATGTATGAGTTTAAAACTGAACTCGTTTCATGCACAGAAGGGCATTAAAAAGAATCAAGATCGACTTATAAACACGTATGTAGCTGGTTTTTGAACATTATGTTTTGGACATCTTTATTTGTCCGTGTCTGACTCTTTCGGTAAAAACGTATATAAATGTCTACATCAGGGAAGTGGTTTTTTAAAAAATAGAAAACAGACATTTTGTGTCGAAGAATTGTATTGATCGAATTTTCCAAATTACGTATAATCTTTCTCATAAAAGGGGGAAATTCTGTCAGAAATTTTCCAAAACTGACTTTGATGATGAACTTAAAATTGTTGACAGCTTGGACCAAGTTTCTTCCGAAAGAACACTGGACAATGTCAGACAGAATTTATTCTTTACCTTTATTAGAAACATTGTTCTTATTTTGGAAAAGACGATCAATAAAAATCATCGACACAAAATGTCTGCTGCCTTTAATAAGATTTGTCTTAAAGAACATCTTCTGTCTAAATACACAGGCTATATATATATATATATATATATATATATATATATATATATATATATATATATGCAATTCCTACATATATATTATTTATATATATGCACAGTACTTTTGGGATATCAGTGATAGAGGTAACATACTTAGTTGCGTTGATGTCAGTGTGTGACCCTGGGTTTCACTCCTTTGCGATCGTCAGACAAAGTTTGTCTGACGATTGCAAGGGAGTGAAACCCAGGGTTACAAAGTCACATCAGCGTAACTATATATATATACTAGCAGTAGAGCCCAGCGTTGCCCGGGGATGTAACAGTAAGAGATAGATCAAGTATCGACCATCATAAAGACTGATAAATAAAATTGACAAAGATTATTGTTTAAGGTTGACGGACACCCATGTCTTAATTAGTTTTTTTTCTTAAGAATTGGTCAAACCCAAACTCAAACAAAAACATTGTTTTCAATCGTTATGAGTCTACCGATTGAATAGAATTTTATTATAAACAATTGTCTTGTAAATGGAATTTTTAAAGCATTCTGAATGTAAAAATAAAGAAAAAAGTGTGCAAGACAATAAGAAACACTACCTGCCAAAAAAGAAAATGAGGTTTTGTTGAAATCGGTTGAAAAACGTAGGAAATCCGATCCCATATATAAATGAAAATACACACACAACCTGGGTTTTATATTAAGTATAACTCGATGTCAGTTGTCCACTTTTCATTAATGCCTCTTAATCGTGTTTTCAAATTGATTTCATGCAAAAACAATTGTGTTTTTCTAATTTTTGGCGCTCTCAGAACCACCGCAAGGTAATTTTACACAGTCCTGTGAAGTTTTGTTGAAATCGGTTGAAAAATGTAGGAAATCCGATCCAATATATAAACGTACAGACACACACTCACACACACAACCTGGGTTTTATAATAAGTATGATATATATATATATATATATATATATATATATATATATATATATATATATATATAAAGCAACACTCAGAAATAGACTATGTGGGAATGTATATTCTTTTGGGCTTATATTGGAGGCTGTCAAATTATAGTCTTTCCAAAATTGATGGTAGTGTGAACAGAAATGCAGAAATCTATTGTTGATATTTTTATTAGAGTGTTTTTTTCAGTGGCAGAGTTCCAAATCAAAAAGCATTAAACCAAAAAAAAAAGTATATCCCTACAAACTCTTTTGCATACTGTAGATCTGATATCGATAGAATATAATGGCCACTCTTATTATTTTGAATTAATATTGTTTTATTTTAGTTTTATGTTTGTCTTTCATTCTTAGTTTGTTTTCTGGTTGCATCCTCCCACCCTCATCATTTAATAAATCATGAAATTTTCATTTAAACGAACTTTATGGACAATGAAATGAAATTTTTACATCATGGGATATTCTGTAGGTCCCCTGCGAATTTGCGGTATAATGGTGTATTCAGGGTTGAGTTGTAATTGATGAGTCCTTGTGGTGAATGGGCAAATTGTAATAAATGAATGGGTTGTAATTCTGATTAACTATGACTAGAAGAGCTAATGAAGACCAATCTCTCTCTCCATTTTCCCTTTGTCCTTGTGCCAGAATTTTGTAATTTTACAAAATAAATAATCTGTAAATCTGATAAATGTGGAAATAAAAATTAATATATATATATATATATATATATATATATATATATATATATATATATATATATATATATATATATATATATATATACAGGGTGTCCCAAAATAATGTATACACTCTTTAAATATTAACAGTTAATAATACATTTTTTTTATGGATGAAAATATGCCAAGCAGATAGATTGGAAGAAGAGGGACAGTTGAATATCCACCTAGATCAGATTTGACACCCTTGGATTTCTTTTTGTGGGGGTTTCTAAAAGACAAAGTTTACAGCAGGAAACCTGAAACAATTACTGAAATGACAGTAACAATTGAAGAAGAATTTGTTCAAATATCAGAGGAAATGATACTGAACCTTAGTAGGTCTATTTCTTCAAGATATGAAAAGTGTATTGAACAGAACGGCAATCAGTTTGAGCACTTGATATGAACTCATCATTATAAGAACATTCTGCAAGTAGTTTTTATCTTATTAAAGATAATTTTCTATGTTTTTTGTATATTTTGCTGTCAAATTGTTTAAATGTGTATTCTTTCTCTTGTATTAATCTTATTTACAAGTCAAAATACATAAACTGAATAAGTTATAACGATTCAAAAAGTGTATACATTATTTTGGGGCACCTTATATATATGTATATATATATCCTGTCAAAGGACGAATATTTTCTATGAAAATTTCTCGGACATTCAGGCTGGTAAATGTTATTTAATACTTTTTATCATAAACAGAGCATTTACTTAAATACTTGTATCTGTGAAAGGAGAGTTGGGCGTAAAAATGTCTTTAATAAATAAATTGTCGGACTTTGTCCATTTCTTAATGTATGACGTCATATATATATATATATATATATATATATATATATATATATATATATATATATATATATATATATATCATTAAGCAAGCCCAGAAAACCATTCTATATCAGGATGGTTCCATGTGGACCAAAAAAGACAACCAAAAATTCTCTATAGCTTGGTATCCTTGTGAACTAGTTGGCATTCTGCTGCGGTGGAGACGTAGGTACACTTTCGATAGTAAGAACACTGGTCTGTAGAGAGACGACGGAATTATCCTCCTACTTAACTCGATCCACAACAAACAGGCCGATTTAAGAAAGAACACAAATTCTTCAAGGATCACCACTAACACCAACGCCAAGCTGATCAACTTTATGATTTTTTAATCAATCCAGAGTAGTACACATACCTTATACTAAAGAGCTTTATAACCATATATACATTAGCAAAGAATCCAATCATCCACCTTGAATTTTAAATAACTTGCACAAATTTGTACAAAACAGACTCTAAACTAACTCCAGCAACAAAATTATTTTGACATATATAAAACTAAAGAGAAGACGTACTAAATAAAAGTAAACACTAAGAAACTAGAATACATTGCAAACATTAGTAAGAATGCCAATAATAAACATAAGAATAGAAAATGTAACATTTGGTTCAACTCAAAAAAAAACCATCATCGGTAGGATTTTCGTAAATTTAATCCAGAAACATTTCAGCCATAACACTTTACTCAACGAAATCTTCAATAAAACCAACATTAAGGTCAGCTGCAGCTGCACTAGAAACCTTCAGCAATAACTAGAATACATTGCAAACATTAGTAAGAATGCCAATAATAAATAACATAGCACAATAACGGAATTTTATAATAATAATAAATAAGACAGCATAATAACGTGACTTTATAATAATACATAACGCGGCATATTAACGTAACTTTATGATAATAAATAACACAGTATAATAACGTAACTTTAGAATAATAGATAACACAGCATAATAACGTAACTTTTGAATAATAAATAACGGCATAATAACGTAACTTTAGGATAATAAATAACACGGCATAATAACGTAACTTTAGGATAATAGATAACACAGCATAATAACGTAACTTTATAATAGTAAATAACGCAGCATAATAACGTAACTTTAGGATAATAAATAACACAGCATAATAACGTAACTTTAGGATAATAAATAACGCAGCATAATAACGTAACTTTAGAATAATAAATAACACAGCATAATAACGTAACTTTAGAATAATAAATAACACGGCATAATAACGTAACTTTAGGATAATAAATAACACGGCATAAGAACGTAACTTTAGGATAATAAATAACACAGCATAATAACGTAACTTTATAATAGTAAATAACGCAGCATAATAACGTAACTTTAGGATAATAAATAACACAGCATAATAACGTAACTTTAGAATAATAAATAACACAGCATAATAACGTAACTTTAGGATAGTCAATAACACGGCATAATAACGTAACTTTAGGATAATACATAACGCAGCATATTAACGTAACTTTAGGATAATAAATAACACAGTATTATAACGTAACTTTATAACCCAGCATAATAACGTAACTCTAAACAAATACTGAAGCAACCCTAATAGCAATATTAACACAGAAAATAAGTGTAATTGTCGTAAAGTTATTAACTATCAGATGAATCATAAATGTATGTATAAAGACATCATCTACAAGGTTAGTATTAAACTTAATGGTGAGACAAAATTTTATTTCGGTTCCACAGCCAACAACTGGGAAGTTTTTATCACCATAAAATGACTCTTAACAATAAGCAATATACAAATTCCACGGCACTCTCAAAATTTTACTGGGATATTAAAACAGATGACTATACACCGGTTGTAAATTGGAATTTCGTCGCCAAAACTACACCCTTTTCCGGCTACGGCGAGCGATTCAACCTGTGTTTGCTGGAAAAAAGATTCATCCTCAAAATTATTAATGACCGAATTCTATTTAATAAACGAAATGAACTCATGTTAGCTTGTAATCACAGAAAGAAAACTTACTTAAAGTATTTTAATTATGGATAAATATATTATCCAAATATGGCATGTTCTTGACATATTTAGATTACATATTGATTACCCACCTTTAACTATTGTAAGTTCTATTATTACTTACCGAGTTCCCCGGGGTTCCACTTTTAAACTTTAAGATTTGCACATATTAAAAATGAATTCAGAATATCGTGATTTCATGCAGGAAAAATAAAATTCACACACCTAAAGAAAATTGAGTATATATTCAATTCTATTATATATAGGCGGGGAAGTTCAAAAATGATCTGCATTCTTCTGTAAATATATGATATGGTGATAGTGTGGTTAATGATTTACTTACTCTCGTTAGTTCTGGGTAAGACGATAAATCACGTCCGGCAGCATGGTCTCTGATCAGGAGATTGGAGTTTCTAAGGAGCAGATTGGAGTTTCTAATTGCAGGTGTTCCAAGGTCCACCCTGATCCGGGGTGATAGCACCTGTTCGGGTCCCAGCTATGGACAAATACTGAACCCCCAAACAATATATATATATATATATATATATATATATATATTGGTAAATTTCATATATATATATATATATATATATATATATATATATATATATATGAAATTTACCAGAAACACTTATTGATAGTAAAATTACAAACGAGGCTTATAAATGTATTCAAAATATTTAGATTTCGACATTAAGTCACCCATAAAGGTTGCTATAACACAATCAGCCACACCAAACTTACTGTCATCCATCCATCCATATATATATATATATATATATATATATATATATATATATATATATATATATCCGGAGTTATATTTTCTTTTTGAATTTGTGGGTCTGATGATTTGGATCATGATTACGATTCCAATGTAATAAATTATAACCATGGAATATTAGTGATTGAGGCTTTTATAATTATATTATATTCCTGCTCTGTCTTGTACAGTCAGTTCTACCTGGATTTTATACTCTTAGAAATATATATATATATATATATTAAATAATATAGACAAGTGTTGTCTATTTATTTTATGTAAATTTTTTCGTAACATCTGATAAGTTTAATAACATTATCGTTGAACGAAGAAAGAAATTCACAATATTGATCCATATTTTTTTAGATACAATCTAAGCTTTCGACTTACTTAAGCCATTATCAAAGATGTCAATTACACCATATTAAACAATATACAGACAAGACAGTGATGATAGTCTGACAATATTTACATAGATGATTTCTAAGCAACGATAAACACGTGCATATAAGACGCTAGAAGCGAAAATCGCACCGCATCTCCTGACGTCACACATGACCACACGTGAGTGAATTGGAGAGGTATGAAATATGGAAAGCCGTTGGTATAAACCAATGGCTTCTGTTACCAATTATAGACATTTAAGAATATTTGTAGAGATGCCATAATTGATTTTGTTTAGGTTGGGTTTCAACTGTTTGATGTATAAAATGGACTTTATCAAGGTAAATATAAGGATTTTATTTTACAAGAAGTATTTATAAACAGAAATAAAAAAAATATCCCCTGTTATTTATTTGTTTATAAAAAAAATCCTGAATTATAGATTTCTAAAAAATATACCGAATTAATTAAAGGCTTCTAAATAACAATCCAGTCTTAACTATATATTTCTAAAAAAATATCCCGTATTAATTAAAGATTTCTAAAGATTCGGTCTTATTTATTAGGCTGGTGCAAAAATAATGTCGTTTTATCAATTAGTAACATATGTGAGAAAACGACATTATTTTTGCACCTACCTAATATTTGTTTCTAAAAAATCCCGAATTATAGATTTCTAAAAAATATACCGAATTAATTAAAGGCTTCTAAATAACAATCCAGTCTTAACTATATATTTCTAAAAAAAATATCCCGTATTAATTAAAGATTTCTAAAGATTCGGTCTTATTTATTTGTTTCTAAAAAATCCTGAATTATAGATTTCTAAAAAAATATACCGAATTAATTAAAGGCTTCTAAATAAGAATTCACTCTTAACTATATATTTCTAAAAAATATCCCGTATTAATTAAAGATTTCTAAAGATTCGGTTTTAACTATATATTTCTAAAAAAATTATCCCATATTAATTAATGTTCTGCAAAATTCAATATCAGTTACAGATTTCTACCCATAATCGGTGCTATGTTCCTGATATGTTCAATATTCATCTGCAGAACATGATGGTTGCTTCATGTCTTTTCTGAATTTGTAATGAAATCATTCAGCTATCATTGCAATCTAGCAGCGTTGATATTAAATCGCAGCACAACGCTTTTTTCCTCATTTAACCAATGCAGAGAGACGGTCTTGAGAGAAACAAAGCGTCTGCCAGGATTTCTTATCGGCAAATATAATCTTAATAACATAAGATGCATAAAATATACTGTGCCGACAGCAGACTCAGACTGAAAACCAAATGATTGATAAACATTTCCCTCCGTTTATTTATAAAAACACAAAATGCATGACTTTTAGGAAGCGAAACAATTCCAGGTATGTGTTTTGGATCGGGGAACGTCAAAATAATAAAACGTCAAAAATAAGAAAATTTAACTGCGTAATACTGTAGACGAACATAACAAAGAAATCGGAAAGCGCTTAGGAATAGCAAAAGGTGCCTTTTGGAAACTAAGCACAGTATGAAGAAATCGAAAAATTTCACAAGAAACGAATAAAGGTTACTGAATCTTTTATCAGTTATATATATATATATATATATATATATATATATATATATATATATATATATATATAAAGTGTGTGTATATAAATATTAAATATATATATATATATATATAATTATTTATATATTATATGCACGGTACTTATTAGAAAGTGCTCAATATCAGAGATAGAGCTAACATATATGGTTGGATTGATGTGACTTTGTGACCCTGTGTTTCACGCTTTTGCGATCGTCAGACAAACTATATATATATATATATATATATATATACATACACTTTGGCAGCAAGAAATAAATCATGTTTACAAACATGCACAATTACATATGCATAAGGACACATACATATTGATAAATTTATAGACCCAATAAATGTCTCTCTTTCATACGCACACACATATATATGTATATATATATATATGTGTGTGTGTGTGTGTGTGTGTGTGTGTGTGTATTTATATATATATATATATATATATATATACACATACACACATTCACAGATTGATATAGACCGGTTCATAGAAATTTACATAAGCTTGTAAACATGTCCAAGCAAATTTACAGAAACATAGAAATATATAAAATTAGCCCCATGCATAGTTACACACACACACACACACACACACACACACACATACATACATACATACATATATATATATATATATATATATATATATATATATATACACACACACACTTTGGCAGCAAGAAAATTTCCAAAGTTGTGGAGGAAATGTCCAAAGTTTAAAATATTTTTGCTTGAGAACTTTAACCATCTCTAGCCATTATTAGGAATGTTAATGCTATCATTTACAACAGTGAATTTTTTATTAGCCTCATCTTACCATTCTTAGGAATATTGTATTTCTTATTTAAATATATGCCTGTAGTATACAAGAGTTTCCATATGTATGGCAGTTTGCAACTATATATAAGTGATATACCTTATAAATTTTTGAAACATTTATTCGTTAGGAGTCAGATTAGATAAAAGTTTTTTTTAACTATAAAAAAAACCCACACACAATAAAACAAGTAGATAAAAAATTTGCTTATTTATTTAAACTAAATATATATCTAATACCAAGAGAATAAGATATACGTGTATATGTTGAAAAATGCATCCTTATGCATCTTACATATATGCTGAATTAGGTATTATTATACTCATACAACAGGGGTTTATCTCGTTTCCGTTTTCGGATTGGGTTTCCAGTTCCTTCTCCCAAAGTTTTCTTATACTCTTTCACTCCCAATAAACCCTTGCATCTTAGTGGCATTATCACCTTGCTTTGAGTGAAATGACTTAAAAATAAACAAAAAGCAAATAGATATGCTTCCACTAATAAATGATTGATTGACTATTTACGGTTTATCAACCTTTTGAAGGTAATTTAAACCAACAAGATATTCTTTTAGATAATAAGAATATTATGAAGATATTAATGATTTAATAATATAACTCCTATTAATTAACCCATAGCCGGGGGTGTAGATATGGAATCAAGGTATTTGCGCATAATTAAATATAACGAACCCGACTGGAATTAGAACTCGGCTCTCCGATTTGCAATTCCGAGTCGTTATCCATTAAAACAACCCGCTTATCCAAGCTAACAATATCTAGTAGCTTTCAAGCCGTCACCCATCTATGTACTGACCAGCCTCACCGTTGCTTAACTTCGGTGATATTCACTGTCGAATGAAAATAATGAAGACGTTCTAAGGAAAATGGGGACAACATGTATATTTCTGCTTAAACTCAGAAACAGACAGTTGAAATTTCCTGGGGCGGAAAATGAGGAAAGAAGGCTGGGAGAATCAAACATTGGGAACGCATGGTGGAAACAAGAGAAACAGTGTGTGTGTGTAGGGGGACATCGCGTATCTTATCTAGCTTTTCTATGCGCATAGAGGCCCGAACAATGGACAAAGACGGATAGCTAGTTAATGTTATGGACTTTTTTTTTTATTTGGTGAAGCTTTTGGGTGTTATAACGTCAGCGTGTCGCGTCTGATAACGAAATATGATCTTTAAGGGTTGTAGGATTAATTCGTTTGAAACCATTTTAAACATTCATCTGAGAAGCGTAAGACAAAGTTCCTCAACAAAGCAATAAAAAAAAAACACAAAGAGAGAACAAACGATAGCTATAAGAAGACAGAGCGTATAGTTAAGACTAACTTAAAAGCCGACCTATCGGGCGGCATTTAAGCTGGTTCATGCGGAGAGGGGGGTCTTGATTGGGCCTTCATCAAAATAGATAAAATAGGCAGCAATAAACTACACAAGAACACCAAATTGATCTCTGGCTTTAATTATTGCATTAATATTTAAGCTTACATTTAAAAACTTCAACGATAATTCTTTTGTCGCCACTTAATTTATAGACAATTTGATGTGCGTAGGTCCTTAATTTCCGTACAAACAATTATATTTTTATTTTATGGGTGACTTTCGCTGGATTTCCTAAATAATTTCGAATATTCCCAAATTTATTTCCAATTTATAAAAATTGTTATCGTACAAAAAATTCGTCGCAAAAAATCCCGTAAAAATGTTCTAATTTAAAACCGGACCAATGTAGAAGTTTTTGACTTGTGTAAATCAGACCAAAGTCTACTTTTTTGACTCTACTGTAAACCGGACCTATGTCAAAATTTTTATTCTAATATGAACTGAACCTATGTACACTTTTTTAAAATTCAGTGAAAACCGAACCTATGTCTAAGTTTTTGACTCCCGTGTAAACCGCCCTTATGTCTACATTTTAACTGTCTTGCAAATCGGATCTATGTCTGCCTTTCTGACTCTAGTGAAAAACGGATCTTTTTAATTCTAGTCTGAACCGGGCCTGTATCTACCTTTTTGAAAATCGTGTAAACCGGACTCATATCTACGTTTTTGTCTCTAGTGTAAGCCGGGTCTATATTAACCTTTTCGTTTCTAGTGTAAACCGAACCTATGTAAAACATTTCAACACTAATATGAAGTGGAGTTTTGACGATGCTGGAAAACTAACCTATGTATATCGTTTTAACTGTTGTGCAAACCGGACCTATATCTGCGATACTAGCTTTAATGGAAAAAAAAAAGGATCGTTTTAATTCTAGTATAAACCGGGCCGATGTTAACGTTTTTGACACTCGTGTAAACCTGACCCGTATCCACCTTTTGTCTCCAGTGTAAATCGGACCTATATCTACAGTTTTTCTTCTAAACCGGGCCTCCGTCTACCTTTTTCACACTAGCATACAACAGGACCTACTATATTTTTTAAACTAGTATAGGGTGTAATGAGAAAATTGTCACCATTTTATATTTTTAATTCTGTGCATGCGCCTTGTTTGTATTTGATTTTGTCGACGGCACATTATCATTCGGCAACGTCTGTCAGAAAAAGAGTACCCTAACCCAATTCACTCTGCCAGAAATTTGGAAACGGCATGCTATACTGCTTGGTATTCACGCCGGAAGCTCCGATACGAACATTTCAGTGTCCTTGGGTGTCAATCTGATGAGAGTGCTGAGGATTCGGAAAGAGTTGGATGAGTCTAATGGTGATTACGAAGGTACGGCAGCTCGGAAAACACACACTGATCATTCGGATAAGAAAAGAATTCCCGAATTTGTTGGTGGGGGTCTTAGGCTCAACACGGAGGCCTAGATGAAGTGTCTCGAGAAGGTAGGGCTGGCTTGGGTCAAGAGGAGGCTGCTGGAAGACGCTCTGCCTGGAAACAAGACTCTGCACACAAGCAGGAGAACCCAGTCATGGCTGTCAGACAATTTCTGAAACTACATCACCTCTTACATCTGGCCATCTAACGTACCCGACTGCAACCCCCTTGATTATTATGCGTGGGGTGCGAGAGAAGCAACATCACTCCTTGTAACACTGCAGATGAACGGAAGGCAAGAATTATGGAAAAATTCACCAACTTAAACAAGGAGACCATCCAGAAGAGTTGCAGGAGATTCCGCAATCGTCTGGAGGCCGAAACGAAACTAAGTTTATCTGTTGACTATGTCTACCTTTCCAGTTTAGTGTTAACGTGGTCTGTGTTTTCAAAACTCTTAATTAATTTCGGCTTTTGTGTGATGAGAATTATATCCAATGTTAAATGACGCAGTAAATGGCGTTAAATTAAACGACATCGCCGAAAGAAGTTTGGATTAAATAACAATCTGATAAACCAACCTTACTCAAAATTACAAAGGATAGGAATTTTTTTTAATGTGACTAATTAACCTAAGTTAAAATGTTAAAAATCGGGAAAGGTGAAGACGTGATCATCGAATAATTAATTTGCCACTGCGGTGAAGGAGATCATTCTGTTTTTTGAGAGATCCTGTCTTTCGTAGCGTTAACGAATTTGGATCGCGTCCTAGGTTAACCTATCTACAGCAGTAAGGAATTTTCATTATGAATAGTTTATTTTTACGGTAGTAATGCCGAAAATTCCATTATCTGCTGTTAATGATACAGACACGCTGCAAATATCACTTTTTTAATTATGGAATCTGAGATAACATGGTCTCTTTATCCATCAAGTGGAAAGTATAATTTGCTTGAAATAGGTACATTTCAGTAATTTTTCACTAAAATCAAAACAGTATGTATCGGTCAGTTTTACACTAGAATCTAAAAGGTAGACATATGTCAGTTTTACACTACAATAAAAAATGTAGGAATAGTTCAGTTTTACACTAGAATCTAAAAGGTATTGGTTGCATTTGACTATTTCAACTGTTAAACGGTGGGATTTAGATGCCGATCTAGTTGCACATTTTAATTCCCGCAGTCGGTACACCAAGGTGAAAAAAAAAAGCGAGGGAAGCCACGTCACGTCGGTGTGAAAGAGACAGAGACTGTGATGCATGCGTACATTTTACCCCTCAAGTCAGAAACGTAATCAGTGATTCAGTTTACATTGAACTCTTAAATATAGACATAGATCCGGTTATAAATTAGAGCTGCTTGATTTTTCATCAACATTGCACTCATTGTAAAAGCTTAGGTTTAATGTGATAAGTAGTTTCATCAAAATTAGATTCATAGCTTTCACAAATTTTTGAGTAAATTAGTTTTAAAGATCGTCTGAAAAAAATGTACAAAAATACGTAATTTCCGCAGCTTATAAACTGATCTCAAATTTTTTTTCATACTATCACAAGAATAAATACAAATGATGTTGACATCTTTTGTATTAGATATATTGAATGGAAAATATATTCAAACCAGAATTCTAATTAGGAATCATCACAAGCAGAAAACGCAATTTTTTAACGTATTCGAGAAGTAAAAAATATATAAAAAATTGTAACATTAGAAAGAATGCACTTCAATAAATATGTTAGAACATTTGTCAGATTATAATTAATAAAAACAAAAAATACATAAGTGTATATACTGCTGGGCACAAATTATAAGACATAATATTTTAAATTTTCATTGTTTATTGAAAATCACACTAAAACCACTGCACTGCATATCATATTATATTATAATATAGGTAATCAGTTTAATTTTCTTTGGAAGTAAATGGTCTTATTTGATAGCACAGTGATTTAGTAATTAATGTGCTTGTGTCATGCATTTTGTCTATAGACAATTTGTAAAGCTTCAGTAAATTATAATCGAAGCTTAATCTTTAAAGTCATGTCCTTAAAAATGATAACGATTTTGGAAAAAAATGTTTTATTTCCTTATTTATCAAGTGAAACCCCAATATTCAAATTGAGCGCAATACTACGGTTCCGTAATCGACCTGCCGAATTTACACTAGAACCAAAGACGTGGACGAAGACATGCAGTTGGCTAAAATCTAAAAAAAAAAAAAAAAAAAAAAAAAAACTATTGATGTTGGTCTGTTTACACTAGAGTCAAAAAATTACTTACAGGTCCTGTTTAAATTAGAAAAGATAGCTTGTCAATTTTAACGCCACCAATACTAAACTTCTCCCCATTAATAACCTGAGAGACCGCCCTACTTTGCCATCCATCAGCATGGCTGATGCTAACGTCCAAGAAAGTTACACGTTGCGCCTTCTCGAGCTAACGTTCTCAGCTGACATGATATGGGAGACTATATTGAATCCATTTTTAGGTTAGCTGCTATGAAAGTCGGTTCACTGTGTTGTGCGAGACAATTTTTCTCTCCGAAGTCTATGTATGTCTACCATTCGTCCTTGCTTTGAATATTATTGCCGCATGTTTAGATGCCTCTGCTATTTACCTTGAGCTCCTTGATAAAATCCAAAGAAGAATCAGCAATATTATTGGTCCTGATCTGGCAGCTCGTCTTCAGTCACTTGCTCCTCGCCGTAAGGTTTTCTCCCTGTGATTTTTAAAGGTAAGTGTCCATGATAATTGTCCATGGTAATTGTTTGGATGAGCTCTTCGGTATGGTGCTTAGATTCTAAGAATTTAAGCGCAGTACTAGACTGGCGTCGAGATCTCATCAATTTACAGTTGAGCTGGTTAGACATAGCCGTAAGTTCTATGCTAACAGTTTCTTCTCTCGCACTTCTCGCTTGTGAAACTCCCTTCCGGTTCTATGCTTTCCAGCCAACTTTAATCAGCCATAATTTGAATGCATTGTCAATCGCTATCTACTGCTCTCCTGATAACTCTTTTCTCTTCCCGCGCATTATTAATGTTTCCGTTTCTAATTCTTCCATACCCTGTAATCCATCGTGTCTTAGTGGATTTACTGCTTAACATGAGGTGAGTCCGATTTAAAAAAAATACCGCCATAGTCCGTGATTACATCAGATTGTTTTAAATAATTAATAGAATATTTTAAGATTTAAATAAATTCCCAATCAGATTGTTTTTCTATTCCTGTTTTACGCATTTCTTTAGTGTGCCATGTATAATTTCCGTGTCATCCTTACTCAGGGGCCAGGCTAATCTTCTCTGTATCGTTCCAGTTTTAGTATAAGTACCGTCGAAGCGAGTACCCAGTGATATTTGTATGAGAGTGAATGTATCGATCTCAATTGTAATTCGAACTCCATTCCACCAGTTATTCGTTTTGAGCGTCTAACCATTACACCACCTGCACATCCTTGTTCATAATTGCAAATCATAAAATCAGCCAAAATTCATATTTATTGAAAGGAGAACGAATGAATAAAGAACAATAAATATCATGTAATTGTTCGGATGAACTCTTCGCTATGGTACCGAGACATTTTTAATTTAAGCGCAGTACTAGACTGACGTCGAGATCTCATCAATTTAGTGTTGAGCTGGCTAGATATAGCCGTAAGTTCTATGCTAACAGTTTCTTCTCTCGCACTTCTCGCTTGTGGAACACCCTTCCGGTTCCATGCTTTCCAACCAAGTTTAATCTGCAAAAATATAAATGCAATGTCTATCGCTATCTACTGCCCTCCTTATTACTCTTTTCTCTTTCCGCACATTATTAGTGTTTCTATTCCTAATTCTTCCACACCCTGTAACTACTTTGCGTCTTAGTGGCTTTATTGCCTTCCTTGGGATGATGCCGATTAAAAATAAAGATAAAATATACATAAGCCCGTTTACATTGAAGTTAAAAAGGTAAAATATCGACCCTTTGACTGGTCTTGCTTTTAATCCTGAAGAGTTGATTCGAAAATGTAGATATGACTGACAAAAGAACCCGTGTAGTCGCCGATGACCCGACCAAGTGACAGGTAGCACGGGGTCACAAGGTATCAGTAGGGCAGGTTGATTTTGGAACCGTGGTCTTGTGCTCAATTTGAAATGTGGGGTTTCGCATGATAAATAATGGTAGAAAGTATTGTTTTTACCGTTTTTTAAGGAAATGAGTTTAAAGATTAAAATCCAAGCGTTGGAATTTCATTCCGATGATCAGTGAAAGGACGTCTTCATAAAATTTATAATTTGCCGAGGCTTCACAAACTGTATATGGTTAGGAAGAAAAGTACAAGCACATTATTACTAAATATTTGTGTTACCAAATAACAGCTTCATTTACTTCAAAGGGAAAATAACAATGAACAATTTAGCTATATTATGATGCAATATGTTATACAGTGCAGTGGTTTTAGTGTGATTTCCAATAAACAATGCAAATTTAAAACACTTTGTCTCACAATTTGTTATCAGCAGTATTATACACCAATCTATTATTTTTGTTTTTACTAATTATGACCTAACAAATGGTGTAAAATCTTATTCCTTTAAATATTAGAGGGTTTTTTTTTGTTTTCACTTATCGAATACAGTAAAAAATTGCAAATATTCTTTGTGATTCATAATTAGAATTCTGGTTTGAATATATTTCCTATTTAATGTATACAAAAATATCATATAATTTTTACCCAGCAGTATTATGATGTTATATACACTTTTATCTATTTTTGTTCCAATTAATTATGATCTAACAAATAATCTAACAAATTTTATTCATTGAAAAGCCTTTTTTGTAATCTTTTACAATTTTTTACACAGTTTTTACTTATGGAATACAGTAAAAAAAAAAAATTGCTTGTGGTGATTTATAATTAAAATTCTGGTTTGAATATATTTGCCATTTAATGTATCTAACACAAAAACACATCAACTTTATTAGGATATATTTTTGAAACAGTAAAATTTTGAAGTCCGTTTCTAAGCTGGAGAAATTAGGCATTTATCTAGATATTTAGACGATCCTTAAAACTAAATGCTCGAAAACTGGTAAAAACTATTAATCTAATTTTTGGTTTCAGTATTTAGCACTGGTCTGGCATTGGGTGGCATGCCGATTTTCTCAAAACAGTGAAGTATCAACACGCCCTATTCTACCATGAGTGGCTCTTGCGGCTTTATACTCCCTGAGCTTTAGGGAAAAAATATTTTTACACGATATAACCCTCATCAATGCAATATTTTTTGCGAGACTCACGTAATTTCAAGTTTTTATTATAAAAGCCTAATTAATTGAAATTTTAACTCAGCCTTGATACTTTATTACAAAATAATCCTAAGCCAATATTTTCGGCTTACGGTCATATCACGTTGGAACACTGATTCTCGTACGATCACAGAAGTTAAGCAACGTATCTAGATGGATTGTGAATACCAAGTATGGGTAAATTTGATGTTTAATGACAGGAAAGGTTTTAACTTCAATCAAAAAGATTGCGTCTAATTGTCACATGAGGGCAGGTCAATTTTGGACTGTGGTATTGCACTAAATTTGAAAGTTGGGCTCTGACATGATAAATAATGACACCCCACTCCAATTGTTACTGTTTTTTAAGGAAATGAGTTTAAAAATTAAGTTTAGGTTCATAATTGGAGCATTGGAATTTCCTTTCAGTGATCAGTGAAAGCATTACAGTGCAGCCTTATAAAATTTTTAATTGAAATATATGAAGTTAGTTGGTTTAAAATTAAAAGGGAAAAATAAATTCCATAACCAACAACTGCATATCTTCAAAGTAATCCAGAGAATAAAGCAACAACCAACTGAAATACAGAACGTTGCATTAAAAAAATTTACAGCACAATGTTTTTGCCTTGCTTCCAGAAAATATTCTTTTCTTAATGTTAAAGTCAAATGAATTGGAGGTGTGAGAAAAAACTATAAAAAAAAAAATTGTCCATTAGATAAGTAAATATTTATTTATACCTAATTATGTCAACTTACGAGACTAATTTTAAAATTTATTCAAATTACATCACAAAAACATAACCAAGTATGGGTAAATTTCATAATAAAAATATTTTTATTTCAGAAAAAACTTTTAAAATTACATTCATCAACTCTGAAGCAACACACTGGTCAAATTTGATTAAACTCTCACAAAATGGAGTTTGTGAATCTGCACTTACAGAAGGTTTTTCAAATAATGAACTGCAATAGGTTCTAATAAATGGAACAATGTTGAAGCTACTGAATTTACCTGAACATTTGTAAGGTGAGGAAAGAGCAGCAAAATTAACTATTGAAGCTTCACAAACTGTATATAAACAAGAAGCAAAGTACAAGCACATTATTACTAAATCATTGTGCCATCAAATAAGAGCTTCATTTATTTCAAAGGGAAAATAACAATGAACAGTTTAGCTATATTATGATGCAATATGTTATACAGTGCAGTGGTTTTAGTGTGATTTCCAATAAACAATGCAAATTTAAAACATTTTGTCTTATAATTTGTGATCAGCAGTATTATACACCAATCTATTATTTTTGTTTTTACTAATTATGACCTAACAAATGGTGTATAATCTTATTCCTTTATTAGAGTTTTTTTTTTGATTTCACTTATCAAATACAGTAAAAAATTGCAAATATTCTTGGTGATTCATAATTAGAATTCTGGTTTGAATATATTTCCTATTTAATGTATACAAAAATATCAACTTTATTTGGATTTATTCTTGAAATAGAAAAATTTTGAAGTCAGTTTGTAAGTAAAAACCTGCAGAAATTAGGTACTTCTGTACATTATTTTCATATGATCTTTAAACCTAAATGCCCAAAGATTGGTTAAAGCTGTTACTACAGTTTTTAGTATCAGTACTTGTCAGACCCCAGCTTTTGCATAGTGTACAATGTTGATTTTCTTTTAATAAATAAATAAATACACCACATTAAATAACCCTTTACCATTAGGGTAGGTCGTTTTCTTACCCGTGATACTGCACTCAATTTAAACGTTGGAGTTTAATATAATAAATAACCATGCAAAATATTTGTTCCAAACTGTTTCCTCTTTTTGAGGAAACCAGTTCAAATATTAAGTTTAGGTTTAAAATCGTAGCGCAGGAATTTAATTCCTGGGATCAATGAAAGCAAGGACTCATCAAATCTACAATTTACTGAAGCTTTGCGAGTGTTCTATGGATAAGATGCATGGTACAAGGACATTAATTCCTAAATATTTGTGTTACCAAATAAGAGCTTCATTTACTTCAAAGGGAAAATAACAATGAACAATTTAGCTATATTATGATGCAATATGTTATACAGTGCAGTGGTTTTAGTGTGATTTCCAATAAACAATGCAAATTTAAAACATTTTGTCTCATAATTTGTGATCAGCAGTATTATGATGTTATATACAATTTTATGAAAAGATTCTGAGTTAACCTGTAGAAGACAATATTTATAAATGTAAAAGACAATAGGAAAACTGTAATGGTAGTCGACGTGTTTCGTCTAATGTGGACTTTTTTCAAGGCAAAAACGAAATGAATTTATTAAACACAGTACAGTGTAACCCGGATATAAGAGAGTTGTCGAGACCGGGGAAGAAGTCTCTTATATCCGGGTTTGGTCTATTTTGTTTAGGTAAGTATGGCTCTAATTTGGGGCCAGAGAAAATCTCTGTTACATCCGGGTTCTCTTATATCCAGGTTACACTGTAGTGATTTTCCAAGCGTAGCTCAGATGTGGCACAAGGCTGAAAGTATAGGGTACCCAGTGAGGATCGAACTCACTTTTCAGTAGTAACTGATCTAGAAAGACAAGGTTGCTAACCATTACACCACCTCGAGGTGCCCAATTAATAATAACAAAACAAAGCTAAGAACATTTTGTTTTGTTATTGTTAGTTTAATAAATTCATTTCGTTTTTGCCTTGAAAAAGTCCACATTGGATGAAACGCGTCGGCTACAATTACAGTTTTCCTATTGTCTTTTACATTTATAAATACACTTTTATCTAATTTTTGTTTTTTATTAATTATGGTCTAACAAATGATCTAACAATTCTTGTTTATTGAGTAGCTTTTTTTTTGTAATCTTTTAGATATTTTTCCAGTTTTTGCTTCGCGAATGCAATAAAAAATTGTTGCTTATAGTGTTTCCTTATAAAAATTTGGGTTTGAATATATTTTCCACTCAATGTATCTAATATAAAAGATATTAACTTTATTTTCTTGAAATAGTAAAAATTTAAAGTCAGTTGCGGAAATTAAGTATTTTCGTACATTTTTTCAGACGATCTTTCAAACTAATTTCCTCAAAACTTGGTTAAAGCTACGAATCTTATTTTGATGAAACTACTTATCACATTAAGCTTTTACAATGAGTGCAATGTTGATTTTCTTAAGAAAATGAAAAATCTACCAGCTCTAGTGTATAACAGCACCTATGTCTTAATTTAAGACTCCAGTGTAAACTGAATCTCTGATTACGTTTTTGACTTGATGGGTAAAATGGACGCAGACATCACAGTCTCTGTCACTTTCACACCCACGTGATGTGACTTCCCTCTGTCTTTTCTTTTTTTTACCTTGGCGCCATGACTGCGTGAATTTAAATGTGCTACTAGCTTGATATCTAGATCCCATCATTTAACTGTTGAAATGGTTAAATGCAACCGCCACTTCTACTTCAACAGTTTCTTTTCTGACACTTCCCGCCTGTGAAACTCCCTTCCGTTTCCTTGCTTCCCTTCGAAAGTTTAAATGAAACTCAATCGCCATCTTCTTGAACCCCCTTTCTTTATTGTCTTTTCCTCAATCCAACCCATACTCCGTATTCTCATTTTGTTTCCTACCCTGCAACCTCTTGTATTCACGCCTTCCTTGGGGTGAAATGCTTAAAAGAAAAAAAATGTCTACCTATCGGATTCTAGTCTAAACAGATTCTGAACAAAATTTTTCAACTCTAGTGCAAACCCAACCGACGTCTACCTTATTTTTTATTCTAGGCTAAAGCAGGTCTGTGTCCTCCTTTTTTATTTTAGTGTAAAACTGGCCTATGTCTACCTTTTTGTTTTAGTGTAAAACTGAACTATGTCTACCCTTTTATTTTAGTGTAAAATTGACATATGTCTACCTTTTTATTTTAGTGTAAAACTGACATATGTCTACCTTTTTTATTTTAGTGTAAAACTAGCCTATGTCTACCTTTTTATTTTAGTGTAAAACTGGCCTATGTCTACCTTTTTATTTTAGTGTAAAATTGACATATGTCTACCTTTTTATTTTAGTGTAAAATTGACATATGTCTACCCTTTTATTTTAGTGTAAAATTGACATATGTCTACCTTTTTATTTTAGTGTAAAACTGACATATGTCTACCTTTTTTATTTTAGTGTAAAACTGGCCAATGTCTACCTTTTTATTTTAGTGTAAAACTGGACTATGTCTACCTTTTTATTTTAGTGTAAAATTGACATATGTCTACCTTTTTATTTTAGTGTAAAATTGACATATGTCTGCCTTTTTATTTTAGTGTAAAATTGACATATGTCTACCCTTTTATTTTAGTGTAAAATTGACATATGTCTACCTTTTTATTTTAGTGTAAAACTGACATATGTCTACCTTTTTTATTTTAGTGTAAAACCGAACCATGTCTACCTTTCTATTTTAGTGTAAAACTGAACTATGTCTACCTTTTTTTATTTTAGTGTAAAAAATTCTGTATATTTTTTCAGACGATCTCTAGACCAAATGCTCAAACATTGGTGAAAGCTATGAATCTAATTTTTGGTGTAACAACTTGTCAACCCAAACCCTTGTGAGGGCAATGTTGATTTTCTAAAGAAAGTGAAAAATCAACCTACTCTATGTTACCAGTTACACTCGTAAAGCCCTAATATAATTTTTGATATAGAGAAATAAAAATTCTTGTGTTAAAGAGCATGATGAGGAAGTTAAAATTGTTATTTTTGTTGTTTCGTTTTAGCACAAGATCACATATATGCGGCACTCTGTGCAGATAAAACTCACTATTCTGTATTAATGATCAATGAAACTGGCACGTTAACCGTTAGCCGACGCCGTGGGGTCTGTCGGAAACTTGAATTTGGGAAAAAATTGATTACGCATATAAGTTTGTAGATATTATAAATCAACTTGTAAAATATTAATAAAAATTTACTTTCGAGATAAAAGAAAAACACGTGACTAGCATTTGTTTGCACTTTTTTTAATCTCTAGTGGGTAGCGACGATTGCCCATGTCTTGAAGGGTTTCAGCATAAGGAAGAAGAAGAAGAAGAAGAAGAAGAAGAAAAAGAAGAAGAAAAAGAAGAAGGGATAAGGAGAAGAAGAAGACAATGAAGAGATGAAGAAGATTAAGAAGATTAAGAAGAAGACAATGAAGAGATGAAGAGATTAAGAAGATTAAGAAGAAGAAGACAATGAAGTGATGAAGAAGATTAAGAAGATTAAGAAGAAAACAATGAAGAGATGAAGTGATGAAGAAGAAGACAATGAAGAGATTAAGAAGAGTAAGAAGAAGACAATGAAGAGATGAAGAGATTAGGAAGATTAAGAAAACAATGAAGAGATTAAGTGATGAAGAAGAAGACAATGAAGAGATTAAGAAGATTAAGAAGAAGACAATGAAGAGATGAAGAGATTAAGAAGATTAAGAAAAAGACAATGAAGTGATGAAGAGATTAAGAAGATTAAGAAAACAATGAAGAGATGAAGTGATGAAGAAGACAATGAAGAGATTAAGAAGATTAAGAAGAAGATAATGAAGGGATGAAGAGATTATGAAGATTAAGAAGAAGAAGTCAATGAAGAGATGAAGTGATGAAGAAGACAATGAAGAGATGTAGAGATTAATAGAGATTAAGACAACGAAGAGATGAAGAGATTAAGAAGTTTAAGAAGAGGACAATGAAGAGATAAAGTGATGTAGAAGAGAGAGACAATGAAGCGATGAAGAGATTAAGAAGATTAAGAAAAGGAAGAAGAATACAACGAAGAGATGAAGAGATTAAGAAGATTAAGAAGAAGACAATAAAGAGATGAAGAGATTAAGAAGATTAAGAAGGATAAGACAATAAAGCGAAGAAGAAGAACGTAATGTGAATTAATTTCTGTACAGATTATTTTTTGATTGGTGTTCTAGAAAGTAGTTCGTTAGAGAATGTCGTCCTACAGAAGGATGCTGAGGATACGATGGACTGAACATGTGATCAACAACGAAGTTTTAGAGAAAATGGCAACTTGTACGTAACATCGCGAAGAGAGAATTAAATATTTTAGGGCACATAACGAAGAAATAAGGCTTGGAAAATCTGATACTGACAACACAAATTGACGGCGAGTGTGACAGAGGAAAACATCCCATAACATACTCAGTGAGTTTGAGTAAATGGATGGCTGAACAAGATTTAGGAAAAATAAAAACACCAAATTTATTAAGAGGTTTGAGGGACGGGAAATTGTGCAATGTCATGATCGTTTACGTCCTGACTTAAGGTTCACCCTGTACAAGGCCCGGGGGTCACTCGAGGTAGAGGGTTACGTTAAGGGGTAGTTTATAGGGATAGGAGAGAAAGATAACGGTTGACTCTAGACTTGAACAGGTAAAGATTGTAGCGATCGGGGAAACATCCTCTTGGTAGTCTGTTCTATAGGTTAGTGGTTCGTGGGAAGAAGCTGTTTGAGAGAAACTTGCCTCTGGGTGATTAAATACGGAGTGAATGAAGGTGTTTCGTTACTATGTAAGTGACATGGAGGGTCCTAGCCTTGAAGGTCGGACTTGGTGGAAAAGAAAATGCAGTTCGTCCTAGCTCTTTCCATGATATTAGTGATAGCTATAGAGATCCCCCCTACTGCATCGTTAAATATTTGAGCTTAAAAACTTTATCAAAATATTGCAATAAAAATCATGAGCATAGATGAAGGCAATTATTTCAGTAAGTAAGAGGGTACAAATGAATAGATTTGGAATTGGCAAGTTTTTCCATTTCACTGAAGCAGACGATAAACTCATATGAATGTTATTGTTACCGTCTCCTCTATCTTCCCTTTTCTTTCTTTCTTTCTTTCTTTCTTTCTTTTTTTCTTTCTTTCTTTCTTTCTCCCACTGAAACAAAACAGTGTCTCTGATATGTCTTTTCCGTTTTTCCTCGCAAGCAAAAAACGAATGGTCTATTATTTATATGAGATAATGGCAGGACTTGACGATCATACTAACTTGCAAACAGAATTATATTATTATTATTATTATTATTATTATTATTATTATTATTGAGAAGGGTTGCATGGCACTTTTCAGCAGTCCTCGTGAAGACGTACAAAGATAATTTGAGATGCAATGGCGTTAGGGAGAAATAAAGCACACAAAAAAAAAAGCCGTTATCGAGTTGATGTCAAAATTCTCGTCCAAACAGCTGATTAAGTAACTAGATCAAAATATAAGTGTTTTTTGTTTTGTTTTGATTTTTTTTTTGTTTTTTTTTTTTGTTTTTTTTTACGTGAAAAGGTCAAAGGTTTTCGGACTGATGAATTATATATTTATTGTCGTACCCGTTGTAATTTCCAATTGCGATTATTAATATTAGGTTGGTGCAAAAATAATGACGTAATAATGTCGTTTTTTGGCGTATTTTTTAACGTCAAAAAACGACATTATTACGTCATTATTTTTGCACCAACCTAATATATACTTTTGTTACCCACCTCCATTATTAAAAACTGGTTCTAGAGAAATGAACTCTCTGCATAAATCCGAAAGAAAAATCAATAAATAAAAAAAAATAAATAAATAAAATCCATAAAAAATTAAATTCAACAGTTACTTTACTGATCTCTTTTGTTGCTATTGCCTTGATGTTAACCAAGCTTAACTACATACAACGGCGAGTAAGAGGGTGAAAAACAGATTTAGGAAGATTGTCTAACGCCAATATTACTATGGCACAAGAACAAAAATCAGATACGAAGCAGAGATAGAAATAGTCGATTTTTATTTTCTTGAGTGGTAAAGGTCTGCCTAGAAAATCAACATTCAAAATCTTGTTTTTTTGTTGTTGTTTTTTTTTTTTTTCATTTCCGTGATGTTTACCAAATGTTAGCTACATACAACCCTGGATAAGAGGGCGGAAAACAGATTTAGGAAGATTGTCTTACGTGAATTTCTTACTATGACGCAAGGAAAAGTTTGATGAGGGATAGACAAAGAAATATTTCGTTAGGAGATTCCCTTGATGGTCTAGCTATAAAATCAAGAGATTTCCTTGATAATCTAACTATAAAATCAGCGCTGAAAATCCTGGCTTATTCGTTATCTCGATCACCGATTTCATGCACTGACGAGAAAAAGATGGCGGTCCGACAACGTGCATCAATATTTAATAAAAAAAAAAATCATAAATAAATAAAAGACTGATGAACTGCCACATGATATCAATTCTTTATTTGGCAGTAAATGCTGAAAAATTTTCTCACGGATGGAGAGGAGACTGGAGGCAGCAGAGATGTAGTTCTACAGAAGGATGCTGAGAATATCATGGGCGGAACACGTGAGCTACGAGAACGTTTTCAGGAAAATGGTAACAAAAACGATAGTTGTATTTAGAGAGTTTGAAATTTTTCAAGCACATAATCAAGAAAGAGGCCTTGTAGAATTTGAGACACTGTTGTGACCTAGAAAGGGCTACTGAATGAGGAATAACCAAAATGGAAGTTGGAAATGAAAATGGTAATCTTTATAAGATCAACAAAATACAATACTCGCTATCAGCGTGAAGTAGGTAAACCACTCCTAGTGGTGGACTACTTAGACAGCATGTTACGATATTGACCTACCTCTCCACGAGGTAGAATGCGGCACAAGGCCAAATTTAACTTGGGGAAATCCGAGCCCATGAGCTCGGTCAAAAATTACCCGTAGACCCCGCATACGCGGGATCGGGTATCTGTCTACCTCCCCGAACGAGACTCTGCCCTTCGGCATAGCCTCACCCGGGTTCCTCTTTGCCCGAAGGCAGAGAGTTCGTCACGGCAAGAGCTTCCCACGCTGACAGCTCATACTGCCAGCGTAGACAGCATATTACCGCTACTTACAATAGTGTCCAACGTATTTATGAGGATTAGAACATAACCATTACTGTTCATAGGTAAGGTTTATAACACACTCACAGGACGCAAGACAAGTGAGACCGAGGAAAGCCGTGAATAAACTCCCTAATGAGCTTGTGTAAATGGTTAGCAGTACAGTAATTAAGAGAGACAGCAAAACACAAGCCTTACTTAGAGCTACAAAGTACAAGAAGTTGTGGCGAGCCATGATCGCCCATATCCTGAAGAGACACAGCAGAAGATATACTTACAATCAAAAACTGATAATTGAAATTTCTGAGTCACAGCAAGAGAATTTGGTACTCACAGGAAAATCCTATATTAAATATGTGTATTTAGAATCAGTTGGAAATTTTCTGTGGGCATAGTGAGAAAAGAGGGTTCAAAGAAATTGGTGCTCACAGGACGTATTCAAAGGAAGATGAGTAAAGGGAGACTTCGAGTAACTTGCCTAAAGAAACTTGTGTAAATAAATAGCAGAACTGGGAGAAGTATAGTAATGAGACAAACATTGCTCGGGGCTAGAGAGGGTAAGAAGTTGTGGAGGGCTATAATCGCACATTTCTTTAACATATTACACCAGTTCTCTAAGGCGGGAAGCTGTACTTCTGCTTGTCCACCTAAATAAAATTTCAGTTTGAAATTCGGACTTTTGCCCCGGTTCGAACACCAGCCTCTGATAATGGTGTTGAAGAGATAACTTGCGTTAGTCACTCTTCAGGTCTAACTATTTAATAATATATATTTTTTTACGTAAAAAGTTGGACATAGAGTTTGGAATTTTTCTCAATATGCAATAAACGGCTTTTACAGGCAGAACAAAATCGTTTAAACTGGAGAAAATGTGCGAAATTGATAAACGGGGTGGTCTTAATAAACGAAGGGTGGTTGGAAAACGCCTACAATATAAATAAAATAAGGAGCTCCACCCCAGCCAATCTATTTGTTACCTTTGTATCGATAAAAAGAATACCCGCTCGGCCCGGTGGCTAGGATCAAAGTGTAGTATCTGCTCTTTGTGAGCTGCCGGGTCGGGTGTCTGTCGAACTCTCTGCTTGCAGAGAGGAACCCGGACGAAGCTCCGCCGAAGGGTAGGGTTTCGTTGGGGGAGGTTGACGGAACTGGCCCGCCTCGGCGGGTTTGGATGGTTATTTATTTTTGGCTGGGCCTACGGGCTCAGAGATAGCCACATTAAAAAGGCCTTGTGCCACATTCGATCCCCGTGGGTGGATTGATAAATACCATCTATTTGTTACCTTATAGTAACGATCTCGCAATCCACGTGAATAAAAAGCCGTACGCATGCA
>OZ010600.1:28904634-28912134 GCA_963932145.1 Acanthosepion lycidas | reverse complement strand
TTTTAAAAAAAGAAACAAAGAAAGAGAGAAAGAAAAAACGGAAGATAGAAGATTTTTAAAAAAAGAAAGAAGGAAGAAAAAGGGAAGATAGAAGATTTAAAAAAAAACAAAGAAAGAGAAAAATAAAGAAATAAAAAAGCGAAGATAGAGGATTTTTAAAAAAAGAAAGAAAGAAAGAGAGAAAGAAAGAAAAAAGGGAAGATATAAGATTTAAAAAAAAAGAAAGAAAGAAAGAAACAGGGAAGATAGAAGATTTTAAAAAAAGAAAGAAAAAAGAAAGAAAGAAAGAAAAAGGGAAGATAGAAGATTTTAAAAAAAGAAAGAAAGAGAGAAATAATGAAATAAAATAGCGAAGATAGAAAATTTAAAAAAAAGAAACAAAGAAAGCGAGAAAGAAAGAAAAAAGGGAAGATAGAAGATTTAAGAAAAAAGAAAGAAAGAAAGAAAGAAAGAAAGAAAAAGGGAAGATAGAAGATTTCAAAAAAAGAAAGAAAGAAAGAGAAATTAAGAAATAAAAAAGCGAAGATAGAAGATTTAAAAAAAAAGAAACAAAGAAAGAGAGAAAGAAAGAAAAAAGGGAAGATAGAAGATTTAAAAAAAGAATGAAAGAAAGGAGAAGGAAAGAAAGAAAGAAAAAAGGAAGATAGAAGATTTAAAAACAAAAGAAAGAGAGAAAGAAAGAAAGAAAGAAAGAAAGAAGTAAAGAAAAAAGGGAAGACAGAAGATTTTTAAAGTCTCCGCCCAATCCCTCTTAAGTAATGGATTATTCCTTTTTAATCTTGTGGAAAGACGAAAAAGACATAACGTTATCGGCCAATACATCATAAATAATAAACTACACCGTTTTGATCATGTGGACAGACAGAAAGCTCATATGAGAGAAGGAAACTTGGTTTCAGTGAGAAAAAGAAAGAAAGAAAGAAAGAAAGAAGGGAAAAGAGAAGATCTTAACGGCTCCTGATAATATCTCATAGATACCATATTGGTATTGAGAGATTTGACAATAAATGTAGCAAAACTATTTTATGAATACAGACTTCCAAGGTTGAGAAAAGGCAACCGAACATGTCATTTCATTTGATCTCAAACACCAACTGCAGTAAGTAGTAGAAATCTCTACATTATTTTAATTTCAAAAAGCCGAAGACTCTCTCTCTTTCTCTCTCAAAAAAAAAAAGGTTTGTGGACTTTACCGCCTGACTTCCATACATCGTAAGATATATAGAAGTCTGGCGTTCAACTTTCCTAAGAAGTAAAAGCTTTTGCTATGAAATAAAATAACCATTTGTATCTGTCTATAATAAAATTGTCTAGGATATATATTCAGACAACTTCATGTCATGATCTATCAAAAACAAAAATCAGTGAGTTTGAAAATAGTGTAGGTCACATTCGATTGGTTAATCACGGTAAAGCCACAAGCCTTTTTTTAATTTTTTTTTTCCAGAAGTATTCTGCTTTTTTAAATTAAAATAATCGTTCACTCATCATTAGTTTACCATCACCCGACGAGACACATTTGCAGTGTTGAAACTTAATTGTAATTGTGTAGAAATTTTTAACACGTTATTGTTTTAATATCCTAAAATAAATAATATTTAGCTCTACTTTGTATTGAGCCCTCTTTTAAATTAAATGTTACAGGCAGTGGAATTATACTCCATTTGTTCTATTTTACATATAGATAGATAGATAGATAGATAGATAGATAGAGCAAGGTTCACCTTGTACAAAGCCCCGGGGCCACTTGAGTGTTACGTTAGGAAATACAGTTTGTACGGATAGGAGAGGAAGGCAAGATTGTAGTGATAGAGGAACCATCCTCTTGGGAGTAGGTTACACAGAACAGCGGTTCGCGGAAAGAAGTTGTTCGGAGAGAACTTACTTCTCCCCAATGGAATACGGGGGGGGGGGTTTGCTACAATATCGGGTTCTAGCCATGAAGGTTAGGCCTAGCGGAACCAAGGAGTGTAGTTCGTTCGAACACTTTCCGTGAATGCAGCGACAGGCTTGAGAAATCCCGCCGATGGGAGAGAGAGGTTGGACGGTGAAAAATAATTCGTCTCCCACAAGGACACGGAGACGCATTTGGACTCTACCTCGGCTAGAGAGTGCGGTCTGTGCACCCCCCTTACTCCATTTTGGCTTGATCCTGTTCTAGTAAAGGTAGAGGATATCTTGAAGCGTCAGGTACTTACTTGAATGGTACAGAGAGCCGATCATTTTTGTACACTTTTGAACTCTATCAAGACCGGAAAGTGAGGACTGAGCAGCTGTCCCCCAAATATAGCAACAGTATTCCATTTTCACCCTGGTCTGGTTCTTATAAAGGTAGGGAATAGCATGAGGAGTCAGGTACTTACTGAAATGGTACAAAGAGCCAATCATTTTTGTATGCTTTGGAACGCTATCAAGACCGAAACGTGAGGACTGAGCAGCTGTCCCCCAAATATAGCAACAATACTCCATTTTCGGCCTGGTCTGTCTCTTATAAATGTAGAGGACAACACGAAGAGTCATGTACTTATTGGAATGGCATAGGGGGCCTATCACTTTACCTACATCTTTAGCAATAGATCCATCGTACGAGATCCACTTGAAGTCAGCTGTGATTTTGATGTCCAATATTTTCTCAAGGCACGGTACCTCCTCGATGGGATATCCGTTCATCGGGGTCCGATCGGCGGTGATGGAATGTAACAAAGCTTGGTTTTCGAGATATTGAATGTAACCTGCCATGTTTTTTTTTGGGGGGGGTCCACACTGGAAAGTTAGTGCTAGAACAGAAGAGAGGTCTTCTGTCAATCCCTGATCATCAAGAGATTTCGAGGTGCACCCATATAGCATCGGTATATTCTTAGGCAGAATAAACCAGAAAGAGGGTTGGCTCGATTAGTGACACTTGTAGACGCCTGCATTGACCGTATAACAGTACCCCATTTTCGGCGTCTTGTAAAGGTGGAAGACAGAACGTGGAGTCAAGTACTTACTGGAGCGTTACAGGAAGCCGAAAATTTTACCTGCATTTTTATCGATGGATCCGATCATTTCACCGGCATCTTTAGCGATAGCTCATATGTACGAGTTCCATTTCAGGCCAGGTGTGTGTTTGAGAACCGCACATCTCTTAAGGGCACGGTGCCTCTCCGAGGTGACGTTCGTTCATTGTGACTATATAAAGAAAATTATATTATGAAAAGAAAAAAAAAAGAGACAATTATTATAAGAAAAAAGAAATTAACGAAAGAATGTCGATAAAACCTCTTTTTTTCCTTGTTAATTTTCTGCAGAGTTTGTGAAGCAGAATGAATGCAGCTATGTCTTCAGAAAAATACAAAACTTTAAAATATAAATCGTAGGGGAAAATAAATTTCGCCATTAGGCTTGACAGGCGTCACAAGTTCATTTACCGCTAAATGATTCTAACTTGCAACCGCCTGAAGATCCTAATGGTGAAACTCAATTTCCCTACGAGTTTCTAACGTTCATATTTTTTTTAGCATTTTACCCCAAGCAAATCTGGATGGCCACTAAACACGCAAGGGGGTTACAGAGAAGGAAAGCAAGAGTAAACACTGGTGTTTGAGTAAAGTATATAGAAAAGGACAGGGATCAGGATCAAGGCTTCAGAAGATGTCGATTGATATTACATTTGTAAATTAGAAGCTTATGGCCATCAGAGAAGCAATTAGGAGGGAGGAACTTCCACTGTTGGTAAGTGCGAGAGAAGAAGCTGATGAAGTAGAAGAAGTGGTTACATTTAACCGTTTCGACAGTGAAAAGGTGGGACCGAGATGCCAACCAAGTAGCACGCTTCAATTCATGTAGTTGAGGTACCTGTGAAAGTAGCTCGTCAGATCCGTTGCCATGAAAATATTTGTATAAAAGACAGAGGGAAGTCACAGCACGTCTGTGAGAAAGTAACTGTAGACGATATGCAAATTGACAAATTCAATGGGATCTTTGGTTTCTGCGGAGTCTTCCGATCTTGTTGGATTATTTATTTTATACAATCTTACTGCCCACCAGGACAACAGTATAGAGGATATAGGATTATATAGGGATGATGGCCTTATGCCTGTTAGGAATTCCACTAGCTTCAAAATTGATAAAATTAGAAAATTAATACACAGACAGTTCAAAAGCCTAAACCTAAAAGTTACTATAAGTATAAATTTAAAAAAAAATGTAAACTTTCTGGATGTAATATTAGACTTAGTAAACAATATATACCAACCATAAAAGAAAACATATACTAATCAATTATATATCTACCCAATGTCTAATCACCCTCTATCTATAATAAAACAAGTACCCTGGTCCATAGAATATAGAATCAGTATTAATTCAGCCAAAGAAGATATATTTTATAACCACTGCAGTTTAGATAATAATGCTTTAAAAATAGTGGGTATAAATGCCACGATATTAAATAGAGAAAAGATAATAATAATAGCTGGAAAAAATAGAAATAGAAAAAGCATTTGGTACACCCCCCGCATTTAACCAAATGGTTAGCACTAAGTTAGGGCAAAAGTTTCTTGCTTTGATTGAGAAACATTTTCCATGTAATAAAACTCTAAGAAAGATTTTAAATAAAAATTAAATTAAATTAAGTTATAGTTGCACTGAAAATCTAGAAAACTATTAAAAACATAATAATAAATTTTTTAATAAACACTTAAACCTAAATAACAATAGTAGCAGAAACAATAATATTGATAATAAATTATGTAATTGTAGAAATCCCATAAATTGTCCACTGGAAAATAGATGTCTTACTGAATCCATTGTATACCAATCCAGTTTTTCATCCACTGAAAACCATGACTTTAAGAAATTTTATATTGGTAACACAAAAAAACATTTAAAATTAAGATGGTATCAACATATTTCTTTATTTAACAACTATGCGCATTGCAATGGAACTTCCCTCTCAAAATATTTTTTGGTATTTAAAAGAAATCAATAAAAAAAACCACAGTTAAATGGAAAATATTAAAAAAAAATACAAGAATTTGTAAGTCCTTAACTGACCCATGTACTCTGTGTTTACATGAAAAGTTGCATATAATTAAGCTACCTAAAAATAATGATCTCTTAAATCAACGTAACGAACTAACAGTATTTTGTAGGCATTGTATAATATTTATGTTAAAATATTGTTAATAGAATTTTTCGTAAAAAATCTAAGTATTACATTATTCTATTCACATATAATAATATAAATAGTAGTTATTTAATTTCTTGATTTTAACAGTAATACTGCAATGATTTATAGCCAATTCAACATAATAAACATTGTATTTTGAGTTCAAAATAATATTTATATAAAAAAAATGATTTACTTATACTAAAGGCTCCTTTAAGACCATTTTCAAGTATAAAAAAAAATTATTAATAACAAAAAAAAATAAAATAAAATTCTTTAAAATTAACCTTTTATTAAATATATCCCATTGTATGATTCAATGTATCTTAATTGTATTTATAACTGGATGTTAAGAAATAGTGACACGTTCTAAATAAATATCAATTCATCCGGACAGGAATGAATAACACACTTACTATAACCTACCGTCTATATTTCTCACTTTTCTGCTTCAGAAATAACATGTTTTTTTTTTATTGGTTAATCTGAACATACCCATAAAAAATTTGAAATCGTATCCCCCTCCTTTTTTAAATCGTAAATAAACTAACTTACCGTTTTCTGTTTACAAAAGTAAATCTTTTTCATCACCAAAGTTACCAAACATCGCCTGGTGAATTGGAATAATTTTCAGTTCCGAAACATGATAGCTTTTGTGTAGCGATGTAAATATTTTTCAAATAAAAATATTATATATATATATATGTGTGTGTGTGTGTGTGTGTGTGTGTGTGAATGGTCAGGTTCGAGTATATTTCAAATTCAATGGTCGATATAAAAATTCCTTTGAAATGGACGGGGAATATTCCCTGATATCCAATTGGATTAAATAACAATTGGTTTAATCTTTTATGTTACTAAACCATTGGTACTGATCCATTGCTTTAGTCCAAGGTACTCATTAATGCGTTTATTTAACCTTTCGAGAATGATTTTACTTATTCTACCAATCTCAGGCTTAGGAGGGTTAATGATCCTGTTAGTAGGATTTGTTTCAAAGTCACGTTCTTAATGGTTATATAACATACCTTTTATGCTAAGTTTACTAACTCTGTCGCTAATTTTTACTTTATCCGTGATATTTTTACTATTACGTTGGTGCAAAAATAATGACGTAATAATGTCGTTTTTTGACGTATTTTTAACGTCAAAAAACGACATTATTACGTCATTATTTTTGCACCAACCTAATAGATGCATTAATACCGTCTACCAAATTTACTTTTCAATAGATTTTTCTTAATTTTTCGTTTTTTTTTTTTTTTTTTTTTTTTTTTTGCTAATAGGAGTATTATAATTCTTGGCCGTTACTTTGTAGAACTTATCTGACTTTACAAACACTATTTCAGATTTATTTATATCAGTTACAACATGGTCAAGGTATGTTTGGAAGTGGAGATATGAAAAGAGATATTGTTAGCTATATCCAAAAATCGTTCTCAAATCCAAACAACCTTTCAATAAATGGTGCTGCTTTTTTTTTGTTTTGTTTTGTTTTTTTTGCTTTTAAATCCATATATTTCAGGTTTCTTGGAAATGTTATACACTTATGAAGAAAGAAATAAGCTTTCCATCTCATTCTTCTGATTAAATCCTCTGTTTTATGAAACAATTTCACGAAATAATCCCGTCTGTTAGTATTAGTTATGTGTTTCAGAGAGATCCCGAGATTAATTCTATCTATATTTATTTAAAAATAAGTGTAGATAGAGCTCTACCACAGTTGGAATGATATATGCAAATTAAGGGAAAGAACAGACAGATTCAAAATTTACCGTTCTTTAACATTTCCTTTATTTAAAAAAAAAAAATGTCTTCAATACAACGTAGATAAAAATATATTTTAATATTTTCATTTGAAAACTCTCAGAAAATGATATCTAATTTGAAACAACACTTTTTGTCTCTGTTGATAGAATGATTCCTGGAACTCCTTTTTAGGAGATAACGTGGAGCTGGTCCGCCATATTCTCTTTGATTTCCTCAACGTCTTGTTCTTTTCAAGTGCGATTTAATTTTTATAAAGAGAAAAATAAACGTCGCAAGAGGCGAAATACAGTAAAAGTAGTGGTGTGGCAGGGAGCGGCTGGGAAACACACACACGCACACACGTATATTTTTTTTAGTAAAATTGGGGTGGATTTGAACAGCGAAATTAGATCAGGGCATTTCTGTTTACTGATGGTGAAACCTGATCTAGGGCAGAAGTTATACCCATTGAATCTGGATCATCAGAAGATAATGGAAATGGCTGAAATAATTTTTATTGATTAAAACTTGCAATAGAGCTAAGTAAGCAAAAACACCGTGATAATCACGTGCAAAGTAGTATGGCCATGGTTCAGTTG
>OZ010600.1:28897134-28899634 GCA_963932145.1 Acanthosepion lycidas | reverse complement strand
CATCTGTGTTGTGTGGAAATTCGGCTATGATAATAAAACTATGTTATCAGAAATTGGCACCAAGAATGCAAATACGGCTAGGATAGTGAAACTGCTTTATCGGGACGAAAAATTGGCTCGACGACCACCCACTTGATAATTGGCGAAAATCTCATTTGATAGATCCCAGGTGACATTGAGGATAAGAGCTGCGATTAAGGGAAGAAAAAGAAAAGAAAAAGATAATTTTTTTTTTTTGAGCAAGATATATTTTTCTTAAAACAAAGCTAGCCTGGTCACGCCCACACTGTTGGACGCCCATTGGCCGCATGTTAACGAGAGCCAGGCGGAGGTGATCATGTGACGCAGGGGGGAGGCCTGCCACCGCCCATTGAGAGGATAGGTATGAGATGTTACGGCGAAGAAGTGGGAAAACCGTTGACGCCCCTCTGAAGTATGGTGAGATATCCATATGAGAACAGGAGAAGGTGGGGGTAAGAGAAGAGTTCCAAAAATGGAAAGGAGTGGAAAATTCCTGACCGAAAATAAAGAAGTGGACTATGGATTTAGAATTATCAAGGAACCTCAAACTCCGACGAGCGCACCCCGGTTTGGGTCGGCGCCCATATAAGCAAAGTCGCAGCGAGCGAAAATCAGTTGAGTTCAGTTGGAGTTGGCAATTGGAAGAGACAGTTACAGAGTTAATAGCCTCGCAGATAGCTGACTTGAAAGATTCCAGGCATCACGACCTCAACTTCTAGCCTAGAACAATTTATTTTTGAAGAACGACTTAGACTCACATCACCAAAATAAGTTTTGCGGATTTTGCCTGAAGACACACCAAGAACCAGTTTCTTAAAAAACAGACAACTTAGATGTTAAGACTCGCCTAACAAAAACAACGTGTCACGAATCCACATAGCGGGTTGGGAGATAAACGTGGCCCTGTATCCAGAAACCAGATATAAAATATTGTTATCCTTTTTTTGATACCTTTGAACTTTTCGAGTTGTTATTTTATTTTCTCTTAGATCTATTTGTGCGATACCACCCTTATTCGAACCCGACTTGCATTACGGCCCCGACGACTGATTGATTTCGTCTGCCTAAGATCAATTCACAACGTGGGTAGGCAGACTGGAAGTCAAAGTAGTTACTTCGGTAACCAGGCGTTGGAGGCGAGTTGGGAACGACGAGGCTGTTATCGGATCAAAACCGATTCACATCCGAATCACCAAAAGGTTAGAACGTCACACTTGGGTGCCGCGACCAATACCATGCCAGTTGGTCGTCAAAGGACGTGATAGCACGACTGACGCAAACAGGCGGACATCACGTTTGGAGCGACACCCACCCGAACGAACGAACGGGAGTGGTGGACGTCACAATTGGCGCCGTGACCAGGACAAGACCCTGGATCGGCAAAAACAATTGTATTTTTCCAATTTTTGACACTGTCAGAACCACCGCAAGGTAATTTTACGCGGTCCTGTGAAGTTTTGTTGAAATCGATTGAAATTTGTAGGAAATCTGATCCAATATATAAACGTACAGACACACACACACACATACGCGCTCACACCCAGTCTGCGTTTTATAATAAATAAGATATATATATATGTGTGTGTGTGCGTGTGAGAGTGTGTGTGTTTATGTGTCTGTGTGTGTGTATGTTTTATATAAATTAAACGCTATTTTTAGTAGATACCCATATCTGAGTAGACACACTTTTTTGTTTTCAACGGTATTTTATTTCCTCTACTGGCCTGAATATTCGAGAAATCATATAAAAATGCCCTCTCCTGCAAAATTCGAACCTGCGTTCCCGTTTGCAGTAGAAATTGTCGTTTGACCCAGCGTGATTTACCCACTAGGCTCTGCGAAGCAGGACGCAGGTTCGATCGTGTTGGATTCAAATTTTCTTTAATAAGTTTTCTCGAATAATCAGTAACTAATTAGTAATTAATTAGTAAAAGCCATGAATATTTATAGCGGTAATAAGAGTCCCTTAGCCTCACGAGATAATGGCAGCTCTTTCCCTGCGTCAAACATCAGTCCTTTTGCGAGTGGAGTCTGCAATGGCTTCACAGACCATTCTTTGCAGATGCGACAGACAAAGCTGGAATGTGGAATGCATGTCTGCCATTGCCCTCTCTCTGCTTCCTTCATTGTTTTCGAATCTCCAACGATTGGTTTCGCCATTTCCCGGCTTTCATCAGTTCTCTTTGAATATCATGGCGCCAGATAGGTGTTCCCAACAACAAGAGGCAATATATATATATATATATATATATATATATATATATATATATATATATATATATATGTATATATATATATATGATGGACTCCGACAACTTTAACCGTGTGTGTGAGTTGCAAGTGACATTTCAGTTCTGCGAGTGATTTGCAAAGAAGTCCACAGATTGTGCAAGAGTGTGGATTCTTGGAGTATATGGCTGGAACAGCAGCAAATATTTTATTCCTTTCCCTAGTTTGAGGAAGCTTGACAATGTTTGAT
>OZ010600.1:28892134-28894634 GCA_963932145.1 Acanthosepion lycidas | reverse complement strand
ATGGCATCATAAGACTTTCCATTGACAAAAAAAAAAAAAAAAATTACATAGATAAAGCCCTTCGTAAAGTGTGGGCTGTACTTGTAAGAACAATTTTTTGTATCTCCTTGAGGCATGGACTTCCAGGAATCCCTTCAATTAGTCAACTGCAATCTTTTCCAACCAGTCCTAGGGCTCCAACTACAACAGGGATTGTTGATGTTTCCATATGCCACATTTTCGAGATTTCTATTTCAAGGTCCTTGTATTTTGATAGCTTTTTGAATATCTTCAAAGATACATTGCAGTCAGCAGGGACTGCGATATCAATAAGGAGGCACCGTTTTTGTTTGTGGTCTTTAATAACAAGATCTGGGCGGTTGGCCTTCATTGTTCTGTCAGTGTGTATTATGCAGTCCCATAGAATTTTAACAGGCCCTTTCTCCGTAACCGGGTCTGGGTGGTGTTCATACCAGTTTCTTTCAGTTTCCTTCCCGTAGAAGTTGCAGATTTTCCAGTGCAGATATTGGCCGGGTTTTATATTCAGTGGGTGCCAATATCGTGCAACCTGATACAAAATGATCAATCGTTTCTGGATATTTATCACAGAGTCTGCATTTTGAGCTGACACAATATTTTAGTATATGTGCTTGATAATTCCTAGTTAGCAAGCATTGGCCCTGCGCAGCAAGGATAAAACCTTCAGTTTCAGCTTTCAAACCCTGCCCTACGGAGCCACTGATGGGTACGGGTTTTGTCTACATCAGCTTGTTTGATACGGGCAGAGTTTTGGCCAAGAAGTGGTTTATCTTGCCATCGCTTCTGTATCTGGTCGGTTGCATTGGTCTGTGCTGTCTTTTTAAAGTATTTTGCAGTTTCAGCCGGTGTATTGTGCTGTAGTTGCATCTCTACGCCCATTTGAAACTCCATTTTGAATTTGTTGGCTTCTTTTATTACGGAGTAAAGACACTTACTACTTTCATGTTCCTTGGCGCATACCATCATCTAGTCTTCTATAGTTTCCAAGTATCTTTGGAGGCCAATTGTTGTAGTTTTGTAGGACAGTTCAAGTTGAACTAATCCTCTGCCTCCTTCGGATCTGGGCACATACAGACGATCAACATCAGCTTTGGGATTTTTTGAGTTTTATTATTATTATTATCATTAGTATTATTACGTGATTATTACATGATGATAAGGCTGTTCAAATAGATATCATTTTAACCCCTTCTTCTGTGAACTTTGACACATTGTTGTAACTCTGTTTTAAATGTAACCTTCTCATCTCTTTACCTTCCCTTGTCCGTTATATTAACTCTTGTTTCTGATAACTATCTTCATGATATAAGCCCCGAATTAATACTTTACTCAGTGACTTTATTTTGATTTTTTTCTTTATTTATCTGTATGTCTGGGATGTAATGATTCCATTTCATAAAATTTAGTGGGTCTGATTCGACGAATATGCATTTATTCATCGAAAAAAATTTATTACTGACTATGGATTTTTAAGGTTTTTTCCCAAGCATATATATATATATATATATATATATATATATATATATATATATATATATATATATCGAATCGAAGTGGATTAAATACGATAAATATTTGAATATTTTTTCAGTTTATAACGGCAGGCCGTTGACGCTCAGAAGTTTCAAAGGCCGGAGGCTATACACACGCACACACACACACACGCACACACGCACACACATACATATATATATATATATATATATGTATGACAGAATGGTAAGATAAAGAATAAAGGAAAAGTTTTATCAATCTAGCATCCTTCAATTTTAGTAGAGAATGTTGTCTTTTTGATGTAGTTTCCATGATCAGAAAAGATAAGCTGGGATCAAACAGATAAAGGGATCAGGATCTGACAGAATGGTAAGAAAAAGAATAAAGGAAAAGTTTTATCACTCTAGTATCTTTCAATTTTAGTAGAGGATGTTGTCTTTTTGAGGTAGTTTCTATCATCACAAAAGATGAGCTGGGATCAAACAGATAAAGGTTTCAGGGTAACTGGAAAAACCGAATGAAAAAAGAATTTTAACAACAAATACTTTTTCACACACAAACCGGTTCTGCGGAATCAGAATCAACGTTGAGTTTAAGAAAGCGAATGTGCCAATTGGAGTAAAGTGCCATGCAGATTTAAATTTTTCCCACTTGCGACTAATGCAGCTATCGATTTTTTTTGCATGCTAGTTAACATTCCTCTCAGTCAACTGTTGGCTCTCATGATGGCCAATAGAATCTTCCTGTCTATTCGTGGCAGACAGCTATAGGCTCTCACCATGGCCAGTAGAAAATGACCGCAAACTACATGAAAACTGCCGTAGAAGCATGAAATAATCGATTATTTCCACTATCGATGGGAGTTGTGAAATGCAAAGTCGGTCTTGGCCTTTCCGCTTACTTGGAGTATGTGCATGTAGATTTTGGTGCAAATCCGTCGAAAATTGCGGCCGTGCAATCGTTACACAAAAACACACACACACACATC